>SJYW01003133.1:1570822-1616720 GCA_006410735.1 Raphicerus campestris | reverse complement strand
TTAACACATGATTAAATTAGCCAAAAACTCATTGTGCATTTTTAAAAGAAAAAGGAATAAGGTTTTGACTGTAAGAAACAGTCAATTATAAAAGTGCTTTTCATATTCATAAAAGTGGAGACTGTAAATCTTGAAAGTGCCTTTTTGGCATGACTCTCAACAGAGAACTGAATCCAAATTCTTGATATTTTTAGAGCCATGCTATGCCCTAGGATACCCTTAAATTTTATCACTTCAGACTTCAATATTACCAATGGATTAAAATAAGATTCTTTCTGAAATAAGGTTTTGACTCAAGATTCTGAGATCTAACTGCATAGACCCTGAAAAATCCATGAATATAAATAAGAAAGTAGTTCTGAGTTAAGCAAGACATCAAAAACAGCCTTTTACTTTGGAGAAATTTAAGATAAGTGGGGTTAAAAGTAATAAACATTTTCTGCAAAATGAAGATATGTATCTCATTGATATTAGTTAATTTTTTTAACATTTCTTAATATTAGTTTCCAGGCAGCTTTGATAATATGAATTAATAAATTCAAATGTTTAGTGACACATTCATATTATAATGCTTTTATCATTCTTGTATAAACAAACTAGATTCCATACATCAAGAAATTAAAAAAATATTTTATTGACACCTTATATAATGAAAATTGAATATCTTATAAACACGTATCATTTCAGCCATAAGTTTTTATGTAACATTACATACAGACAGACAAAGGATGCTAAAATTATGTATAAGACCTATGGTACCATTTTCAAAACTCTGAACTATCAAACAATTGTGTGCTGTCTCACATAAAATCAATCCAAATTTGACAATATTTTTTAGCAAGATTGGTGATCTCAGTGAGAAGGTACAAAGCTTCTACAGGTACAAAAATAACAATATTCTTTGGGAGACTGAATCCCTCAAGAAGCAGACTTTAAAACAGTCTACTGTGCAAACTATTTAATAGAGACTGTTGTCAGGATCAGTAGTTGAGAATGGGGGCACCATTAGGCAGCGGGAGACGTTGGTCTCAATGCAGTCTCTGCAAGGACCTCAACCAACCATAGTGAACTTGAAGAGGAAGTAATCTTTCAAATTTTTCCATGATAGAGCTAAGATAATTGGGATTTGTTTCAGAGATGACTGGTAACTGGTTGCAGATGCACTGGGAAAACACATGGCTTTGGGTGAGGAACTCTCTTCAGGCAATTATTGAAGAGCCTGAGAACTAGTGTTGTCATTTTATGGGAATTTTGATTAACAGGAGTTACAGCATAACTTCCTCTATTAGCTCTAAGAAGTTAAATGTATATTATTTTATAGTCCAGGGTAAGCAAATTTCTAGCAGTATGATTTGGAACAAGAAGCTTCATCTTCAAGAAAGTTACAGTTAATAATGGTTGGCCTATATGTTAATTGAAAGCAAAAATTAAAAAAAAATAACTAATTTTAAAAAGATTGTTTTATCACATAAATATTCTTAAGATATACCCATACAATAGTCAACTTTAGTTATCATTCATAATATATTGTATGAGTTTTTAAAACTTTAGTTTTGCTGTTAGTAAATACTGCATGGAGTGACATACAAATNAATAACTAATTTTAAAAAGATTGTTTTATCACATAAATATTCTTAAGATATACCCATACAATAGTCAACTTTAGTTATCATTCATAATATATTGTATGAGTTTTTAAAACTTTAGTTTTGCTGTTAGTAAATACTGCATGGAGTGACATACAAATCTTTTCAATATCTATAAGTGCTTTGGCAAATAGAAAAATGATGTGAATCTGAGAATTCCAGTGTTTGCTGTTTCATCTAGAGTTATCCAAATTTAACATCACTTTATGGATTGATATGGATATCACAATAAGACTACAATTATATAGTTGTTTATATAGCCTAATGATCCTTTGATATTCATGGCAAAAATCTAAACGAACTTGAGACAAATCAATAATTGAAAAACAGTTTATGAATAAATTTCAATATGCACAATATTTTATGAAATTCTTCTAAATTACACAGCTATATGCATAAATATATGATTTAAATAAATTATAATCTAATGAAATATGAGACACAAATGGAAATTAACATTAGGAATCTCTGAATATTTGTGTTGAAGGGAAAATACTTGATTACCTTACCTGGAGCTTCACTTGGAGCACCTGAGTTGTAAGACTATTAAATCAAACAGTTGGCCTAGTTCTCCAAAAGAGAAATAATAATTTAAGAGCAGTTATAGCCACTAATTTTCTAGTTGGAGATGGAAATGGCAACCCACTCCAGTATTCTTGACTGGGAAATCCCATGAACTCAGAAGCTTGGCAGGCTGCAGTCCATGGGGTCACAAAGAGTTGGACAGGACTGAGTAACTAAAGAAGAAAAAATTATGTGTTATCTAAATAATCCTAACCACTACTCTCACACTTTCTTCCTTTTTTTGTTCCTCTTTTCCTAGGGGGCTAGATTGTGTTTTGATTCAACTTGGTTGAATCTGTAAAATACATTTCTCAGAATTCTTTTCCTTGTACAGTTTAATTGCACATTGGCAAAAGGAAAATGTGTGTGATATTTAGAATGAGAGAACTGTTTACTCTCAGAAGTATGCTGCAGTCAGTCATGCTGATGAANAATTATAGGAGTCCCAGAAGAAGAAGACAAAAAGAAAGACCACGAGAAAATACTTGAGGAGATAATAGTTGAAAACATCCCTAAAATGGGGAAGGTAATAATCACCTAAGTCCAAGAAACCCAGAGAGTACCAAACAGGATAAACCCAAGGCAAAACACCCCAAGACATATATTAAATTAACAAAGGCCAAACACAAAGAACAAATATTAAAAGCAGCAAGGGAAAAACAAGAAATAACACAAAAGGGGATCCCCATAAGAATAACTGCAGATCTTTCAATAGAAACTCTTCAGGCCAGGAGGGAATGGCAAGACATACTTAAAGTGATGAAAGATAATAACCTACAGCCAAGACTACTGTACCCAGCAAGGATCTCATTCAAATATGAAGGAGAAATAAAAAGCTTTACAGACAAGCAAAAGCTGAGAAAATTCAGCACAACCAAACCAGCACTCCAACAAACGCTAAAGGATAAACTTTAGACAGGAAACACAAAAAGGGCGTATAAATCCAAACTCAAAACAACAAAGTAAATGGCAACAGAAGCATACTTATCAATAATTACCTTAAATGTAAACGGGTTGAATGCCCCAACCAAAAGGCAAAGACTGGCTGAATGGATACAAAAACAAGATCCCTATATATGCTACCTACAAGAGACCCACCTCAAAACAACAGACACACACAGACTGAAAGTGAAGGGCTGGAAAAAGATATTCCATGCAAATAGAGACCAAAAGATCTTTTTTCTTCTCTTGTATTTCTTGACTATATACGTCCCTTTAACATTTGTTGTAAAGTTGGTTTGGTGGTACTGAATTCTCTAAACTTTTGCTTGTTTGAAAAGCTTTTGATTTCTCTGTCAATTTTGAATGAGATCCTTGTTTGGTACAGTAATCTTGGTTGTAGATTTTTTTCCTTTCAGTACTTTAAATATACCCTGCCATTCCCTTCTGGCCTGTAGAGTTTCTGCTGAAAGATCAACTGTTAAGCATATGGGGTTTCCCTTGTATGTTACTTGCTTCTTCTCCCTTGCTGCTTTTAATTTTCTTTCTTTGTGTTTAGTCTTTGTTAATTTGGTTAGTATGTGTCTTGGCATGTTTCTCCTTGGGTTTATCCTGTATGGGACTCTTGGTGCCTCTTGGACTTGATTGACTATTTCCTTTTCCATGTTGGGGAAATTTTCAACTATAATCTCTTCAAAAATTTTCTCATACCCTTTATTTTTCTCCTCTTCTTCTGGGACCTCTTTAATTTGAACATTGATGTGTTTGATATGGTCCCAGAGGTCCCTGAGACTATGCTCAGTTCTTTTCACAATTTTTACTTTATTCTGGTCTTCAGAAGTTATTTCCACCATTTTATCTTACAGCTCACTGATTCATTCTTCTGCTTCAGATATTCTGCTATTGATTCCTTTCAGAGTATTTTTAATTTCAGTAATTGTGTTGTTTATCTCTGTATGTTTATTCTTTAATTCTTCTAGGTCTTTGTTAATTGATCCTTGCATTTTCTCCATTTTGTTTTCAAGATTTTTGATCATCTTTACTATCATTATTCTGAATTCTTTTTCAGGTAGTTTGCCTATTTCTCTTCATTTATTTGGACGTCTGTGTTTCTAGTTTGTTCCTTCATTAGTATAGCATTTCTCTGCCTTTTCATTATTTTTTTTTAACTTATTGTGTTTGAGGTCACCTTTTCCCAGGCTTCAAAGCTGAATTCTTTCTTCCTTTTGGTTTCTGCCCTCCTAAGGTTGGTCCTGGAGAAGGCAATAGCAACCCACTCCAGTACCCTTGCCTGGAGAATCCCATGGATGGAGGAGCCTTGGTAGGCTGTGGTCCATGGGGTTCTGAAGAGTCTGACACGACTGAGCAACTTCGCTTTCATTGTTCACTTTCACGCACTGGAGAAAGAAATGACAACCTTCTCCAGTGTTCTTTCCTGGAGAATCCCAGGGATCAGGGAGCCTGGTGGGTTGCCGTCTATGGGGTCACACAGAGTCGGACACTACTGAAGCGACTTGGCGGCAGCAGCAGCAGCAGCAAGGTTGGTCCTGTGGTTTGTGGAAGCTTCATATAGGATGAGATTTTTGCTGAGTTTTTGTTTGTTTTTCCTCTGATGTACAAGGCTGAGTGAGGTCATAATCCTGTCTACTGATGATTGGGTTTGTATTTTTGTTTAGTTTTTTGCTTAGATGAGGTGTCCTGCTCAGTGTGCTATTGGTGGTTGGGTGATGCTGGGTCTTGTATTCAAGTGGTTTCCTTTGTGAGTTCTCACTATTTGATACTCCCTAGCATTTGTCTTGTGGTAGTCTAGGGTCTTGGAGTCAGTGCTCCTACTCCAAAGGCTCAGAGGTTGATCTTTGTAACCACTATGCTGGTCATGATAGAGTCTGGACTACCAGGAACACTGCCTGGGAGTATTTCATCTGATCCTCGTTATGCCAACTGCAACATCAGTGACAATTCCATCCATTGCCGAATGTGACAAAACTTTGCTCACAAAAACTGAGCCAGGCAGTTGGCAAGACACCCACACACAGTTGGGTGACTAAAGCCCAACAGAAATTGCCAAAGGTGCCGGAATGCATGGGGCAGCATGAAGCAGCAGCAGCATCAGAAAGACTGAGCATGCTAGGGTGTGGGGATGAAGGGGAGTGGACTCCACCACATACCTGGGGATCCTCCACCCTCTGCATTCTGGGACCTGGCCTGCTACTGACCACGTGGCTTGCTCAGTTTCTATTGTAGGTTCCTTTCCAAAGTCCCTGTTGCCCTCTTATGGTGGTGTAGGTGGGTTAGGATGATTTACAATTCTAAAATAAGTTACTTGGCTGGGGAGCTCAAGTTGGTGGAGAAAGAGGATATGGAGCTCACATCTTCCCATGAACACATCAAAAATACATCCACATGTACTGGGAGAAAAACTCCTGGACAGCCAATTCTGTAAGAAAGATCCAGAAGTAATTGGGTAGGGAGGGAAGAAAAGTACTCATGTCAGTACCTGTGCCCCTGGGAGGAGACTCAGAGGAAAAAGGAAATTACACACAGCCAGTCTGAGGAGTAAGAGGATGGAGGCATGGATTGGGTGTCCCAGTTTTGGGGTCTTATATGGAAGAGACAAAGCTCCTTGGCTGGTTAGAGTATAGCTGGGACAAATAGGCTGGGGAAGCCTGCACTCCACTTATGAGGAACACAACACATGTGGGTAACCTTTAAGGCACAGTGGAGAGAGGTCTGATCCAGTACCTGCTGGGTTTCTTGCATTGACCTTGCTGCACCACAGCCCAAGCAAAGCAAACAGTCTGGCCTAGCACACCCACACAATAGTATGGCTCTGAATCTGGGGCAGCCACTGCAGGGGAATAGACTACCCCGGGCCAGTGGTGACCCAATCCTTAGGCAGGTCTTGCATGGGGCAGCAGTGGCAGTGTTGGTGTTTACTCAAACAGTGTCCCCAGAAGCTTCCCAAATTTCCGACAGCAGCCACTTAACCACATCTCACCCCCGGATAGACACAGACCACAAGGACCAGACCTACCCTGTGGAGTGATTCCACAGCAAGACTGAAGCAGCAGAGGCTAGGGAGAGTGATCAACTGTGAAAGATAAAGATTTTTTGCCCCTGAGGCAGGGTGGAGAGATGCCTGCTGCTAGGTTTCCCAAAAATGCCTTGTCACAAACTCACCCCAAGCTAAGTGATTCCTTCAGCCACACTCAGTCCACGCCACAGTGCACAATGGATCTGGGGCACTCATGACTGGGGAAGACACTTGACTGTGGACACAAAGGAGACCAGTCCCAGGGCAGAGCCATAGGTTGAGTGGTGGTGGCCATTGCCAGCCTTTACTCAAATGGCACCTCAGAGGCAGCCCAATCACTAATAGAGGGGTTGGCAGTTCCACCACAGCTAACCTCCTAAATACCTGCTGAGAGTTCACAGGAGACCTACCAGCCTTGTGGAGCAGTTACACAAGAGAGCAGGGGCAGCAGAATCCAGAGGGCAGTTGAGCAGCAGTGAGAGACAAAGGAGACTAGCACCTGAGGTTTCCTCTGAGTGGAGCCACATATACCTACACAGGCAGGACATCAGACCTCTGTTTATGCACAAGCCCCACTCACTTTAGTACTCCCTTCCTCTGGGACTAAGCTCCCAGTTAAGAAAGAGGGAAAAACACACACTTAAATGGAACAAAGCCAGCTAGAGCCCAGCTCTCAGGATTTATGCTCCAGCAACTTGGAATCACACCCTAACAAAGCAATAACTGCCATGAGCAGACAGGAAGTTCCTACTCACATCTAGCGTTGGCTCTAGCCTCTCCATCTCCAATTCAGTTTAACCCCTACCAAAGTGATAGCTGCCAACCCACTCCAAGGAAAGAGAGGAATGGCATCCACATCAAATCCAACTCTCCCATAGAAGTCATTGGTCACACACAGTCTGTACAGGGACACTCTCACACAAGAACATCCCCTTAAGACCACAGTAGGTAATCGTTTGACCTAAATCCACAGATGCAGACAATATTAAGAAAAATGAAAAGGTGGAATAACTACTCTAAATTGAATGAGGAAGAGAAAACCCCTGAAAAAAATAATGAGACAAATAATTTACCAGATAAAGGATTAAAAACATTGGTAATAATGTTAACTGAATTAAGAAAAAGAACTGATTTAAACAGTGAGCATTTTTAATAAGAAACTAAAAGCTATTTTAAATACCCAATCAAAAATGAATAATTCAATAGCTCAAAGTTTTTAAAACAGACTAAAAGGGATTACCAGCATACTAAGTGATACAGGAGGCTTCCCTGCTGGCTCAGATGGTAAAGAATCTGCCTACAATGCAGGAGACCTGGGTTCAGTTCCTCAGAAGAAAAGATCCCCTGGAGAGGGGAATGGCAACCCATTTCAGTATTCTTGGCTGGAGAATCCCATGGACAGAGGAACCTGGCAGGCTATAGTCCATGGGGTTGCAAAGAATCAAAAACAACTGACTGACTAACACAGCTTAAATAAGACTCACACCAAGACATATCATACTTAAAGTGGCAAAGGGCAAAGATAGAATCCAAATAGAGTGATATACAAGGAAATCCCCATAAGGTTATTAGCTGATTTCTCTACAGAAAATTTGCAGGCCAGAAGAGCTATGATATATCCAAAGTAGTGAAAGCAAAAAAATTTCAACGTAAGATACTCCATCCAGCAAGTTATAATTGAGAACAATAGAGAATGTTAACTTCTCACACGGGAAAAACTAAAAGAATTCAGCAATACTAAACCACCCTAAAATAAATGTTAATGGGTCTTCTATAAATAAAAAAGCAAGAACNCATCTGATCCTCGTTATGCCAACTGCAACATCAGTGACAATTCCATCCATTGCCGAATGTGACAAAACTTTGCTCACAAAAACTGAGCCAGGCAGTTGGCAAGACACCCACACACAGTTGGGTGACTAAAGCCCAACAGAAATTGCCAAAGGTGCCGGAATGCATGGGGCAGCATGAAGCAGCAGCAGCATCAGAAAGACTGAGCATGCTAGGGTGTGGGGATGAAGGGGAGTGGACTCCACCACATACCTGGGGATCCTCCACCCTCTGCATTCTGGGACCTGGCCTGCTACTGACCACGTGGCTTGCTCAGTTTCTATTGTAGGTTCCTTTCCAAAGTCCCTGTTGCCCTCTTATGGTGGTGTAGGTGGGTTAGGATGATTTACAATTCTAAAATAAGTTACTTGGCTGGGGAGCTCAAGTTGGTGGAGAAAGAGGATATGGAGCTCACATCTTCCCATGAACACATCAAAAATACATCCACATGTACTGGGAGAAAAACTCCTGGACAGCCAATTCTGTAAGAAAGATCCAGAAGTAATTGGGTAGGGAGGGAAGAAAAGTACTCATGTCAGTACCTGTGCCCCTGGGAGGAGACTCAGAGGAAAAAGGAAATTACACACAGCCAGTCTGAGGAGTAAGAGGATGGAGGCATGGATTGGGTGTCCCAGTTTTGGGGTCTTATATGGAAGAGACAAAGCTCCTTGGCTGGTTAGAGTATAGCTGGGACAAATAGGCTGGGGAAGCCTGCACTCCACTTATGAGGAACACAACACATGTGGGTAACCTTTAAGGCACAGTGGAGAGAGGTCTGATCCAGTACCTGCTGGGTTTCTTGCATTGACCTTGCTGCACCACAGCCCAAGCAAAGCAAACAGTCTGGCCTAGCACACCCACACAATAGTATGGCTCTGAATCTGGGGCAGCCACTGCAGGGGAATAGACTACCCCGGGCCAGTGGTGACCCAATCCTTAGGCAGGTCTTGCATGGGGCAGCAGTGGCAGTGTTGGTGTTTACTCAAACAGTGTCCCCAGAAGCTTCCCAAATTTCCGACAGCAGCCACTTAACCACATCTCACCCCCGGATAGACACAGACCACAAGGACCAGACCTACCCTGTGGAGTGATTCCACAGCAAGACTGAAGCAGCAGAGGCTAGGGAGAGTGATCAACTGTGAAAGATAAAGATTTTTTGCCCCTGAGGCAGGGTGGAGAGATGCCTGCTGCTAGGTTTCCCAAAAATGCCTTGTCACAAACTCACCCCAAGCTAAGTGATTCCTTCAGCCACACTCAGTCCACGCCACAGTGCACAATGGATCTGGGGCACTCATGACTGGGGAAGACACTTGACTGTGGACACAAAGGAGACCAGTCCCAGGGCAGAGCCATAGGTTGAGTGGTGGTGGCCATTGCCAGCCTTTACTCAAATGGCACCTCAGAGGCAGCCCAATCACTAATAGAGGGGTTGGCAGTTCCACCACAGCTAACCTCCTAAATACCTGCTGAGAGTTCACAGGAGACCTACCAGCCTTGTGGAGCAGTTACACAAGAGAGCAGGGGCAGCAGAATCCAGAGGGCAGTTGAGCAGCAGTGAGAGACAAAGGAGACTAGCACCTGAGGTTTCCTCTGAGTGGAGCCACATATACCTACACAGGCAGGACATCAGACCTCTGTTTATGCACAAGCCCCACTCACTTTAGTACTCCCTTCCTCTGGGACTAAGCTCCCAGTTAAGAAAGAGGGAAAAACACACACTTAAATGGAACAAAGCCAGCTAGAGCCCAGCTCTCAGGATTTATGCTCCAGCAACTTGGAATCACACCCTAACAAAGCAATAACTGCCATGAGCAGACAGGAAGTTCCTACTCACATCTAGCGTTGGCTCTAGCCTCTCCATCTCCAATTCAGTTTAACCCCTACCAAAGTGATAGCTGCCAACCCACTCCAAGGAAAGAGAGGAATGGCATCCACATCAAATCCAACTCTCCCATAGAAGTCATTGGTCACACACAGTCTGTACAGGGACACTCTCACACAAGAACATCCCCTTAAGACCACAGTAGGTAATCGTTTGACCTAAATCCACAGATGCAGACAATATTAAGAAAAATGAAAAGGTGGAATAACTACTCTAAATTGAATGAGGAAGAGAAAACCCCTGAAAAAAATAATGAGACAAATAATTTACCAGATAAAGGATTAAAAACATTGGTAATAATGTTAACTGAATTAAGAAAAAGAACTGATTTAAACAGTGAGCATTTTTAATAAGAAACTAAAAGCTATTTTAAATACCCAATCAAAAATGAATAATTCAATAGCTCAAAGTTTTTAAAACAGACTAAAAGGGATTACCAGCATACTAAGTGATACAGGAGGCTTCCCTGCTGGCTCAGATGGTAAAGAATCTGCCTACAATGCAGGAGACCTGGGTTCAGTTCCTCAGAAGAAAAGATCCCCTGGAGAGGGGAATGGCAACCCATTTCAGTATTCTTGGCTGGAGAATCCCATGGACAGAGGAACCTGGCAGGCTATAGTCCATGGGGTTGCAAAGAATCAAAAACAACTGACTGACTAACACAGCTTAAATAAGACTCACACCAAGACATATCATACTTAAAGTGGCAAAGGGCAAAGATAGAATCCAAATAGAGTGATATACAAGGAAATCCCCATAAGGTTATTAGCTGATTTCTCTACAGAAAATTTGCAGGCCAGAAGAGCTATGATATATCCAAAGTAGTGAAAGCAAAAAAATTTCAACGTAAGATACTCCATCCAGCAAGTTATAATTGAGAACAATAGAGAATGTTAACTTCTCACACGGGAAAAACTAAAAGAATTCAGCAATACTAAACCACCCTAAAATAAATGTTAATGGGTCTTCTATAAATAAAAAAGCAAGAACTTATATGAAAGGGAAAATCCCACAAGGAATTGTAAATATATGGTAAGGACTAAGAATTAACCACTAAACAAGCCAGTATATAGATTAAAAGAAAAGCTGTAAAAGCAACTATAACTACATTAAGCATGAAGATGTAAAATCAAAACACAAAACACCAAAACACAAAATGTGAGGAAGGGGAATAAAAAGTGTATATCTTTTAGATTACATTTGAACTTAAAGTAACTATTGGTTTAAACAAGTTGGTATAAGTCAAATGTATAAACTGCATGGTAACCACAAATCAAAAACCTAAAGCAAATACACAAAAATTGAAAAGGAAGGAATATAAGCACACTACTAAAGTTATCCAAAAGATTTCTTCAAACACTAAAGAAGAAATAAACAGCAAAAATCTATAAATACAACCAAAAATATAATGAAATGACAGTAAGTGCATACTTATCAATGATTATTTTAAATATCAGTGTACTAAATGTTCCAATCAAAAGACATACTGTGGCTTACTGCATAAAAAGACAAAACCCTTCATTATGCACCCTGTAAGACATTCAACTCAGGGCTAAAGACACATAGAGACTGAAAGTGAGGAGATTTAAAAGTTATTTAATGAAAATGGAATTGACAAGAAAGTGGAGGTAGTAATACTCATATCAGACAAAATAAACTTTAAGACTAAAAGTACAAGAAAAGACAAAGAAAGGCATTATATAACAATAATAAAGGTATCAACACAAAAAGAGGATATTTGTTAATATATATGCACCTAATAGAGGAACATCTAAATATATAAAGCAAATTCTAAGATATAAAGAGGAAAATCGACACGAATACAATGATAGTAGTAGACTTTAACACTCCACTGACATCATTGGAAATTTTATCCAGACAGAAATCAATAAGGCAACAGCAATCTTAAATGACACAAAAGATCAGTTGGACTTATAGATACCTATAGGACATTCTGTCTAAAAACAGCAGAATATATATTCAAGTGCATGTGGTATGTTCTCTAGGATTGATCTCAGAACAAGCCACAAAACAAATCTTAGCAAATATGAAGGCAGAAATTATATTAAGCATTTTTTTTCTGACCACAACCATATAAAACTGGAAATCAATTACAAAGGGGAAAATGGTAAAGAACAAGTATGTGGAACTAAAAATTATGCTATTGAAAGGCCACTGTGTCAATGAAGAAATCAAACAGGAAACCAGAAAATACCTTGAGACACATAAAAATGAAAACACCACATGCCAAAATCTATGAGGTGTAGCAAAAACAGTTCTAAAAGGGGAGTTCATAGCAATACAAGTTTTCCTANATTGAAAGGCCACTGTGTCAATGAAGAAATCAAACAGGAAACCAGAAAATACCTTGAGACACATAAAAATGAAAACACCACATGCCAAAATCTATGAGGTGTAGCAAAAACAGTTCTAAAAGGGGAGTTCATAGCAATACAAGTTTTCCTAAATAAATGAGAAAAATGTCAAATAAATAACCTAGCTTTCTCCTAAAGGAATTAGAAAAATAACAATCAAAGCGCAAAGTCAACAGGGAAAAAAGAAAAAATAAAGATTAGGGAGGAAATAAATAAAATAGAAAATTTAAAAACAGAAAAGATCAGAGAAACTAAGAACTAAATTTTGAAATAATAAATTGATAAACCATTAGCCNGATTTCTAGAATGTCGATGTTTACTCTTGCCATCTCCTGTTTGACCACTTCCAATTGGGAGGATCCCCTGGAGAAGGAAATGGTAACCCACTCCAGTACTTTTGCCTGGAGAATCCCATGGACGGAGAAGCCTGGTAGGCTACAGTCCACAGGGTCACAAAGAGTCAGACATGACTGAGTGACTTCACTTTACTTCACTTCATTTCAATTTGCCTTGATTCGTGGAATTCTTGTTAGGTTTTTGTTATTTTATTCCATGTAAGGTGACTGAGCCAAACATGGAGGATCAGAGCAATAATCTGTTTAAACAGAGCTCTGGAGCCTTGACATAATCTGAACACAGGTGCAGGGTTTATCATGGAGGAAGGTGAGTACAACTAGCAATTTCTAGATGCAGAGTAAGAGGGACAGATGGAAAATTCACCCTTTCATTATCCATCTGACTCTGATGGGATGCTGATAGGATGTTAATATATGTCTGTCTAGCTCTAGTGGACCCCAGACTCAAAGTCACTCACATGAATTCCTATCTAAGGAGCAGAAGAGGACATTGAAATCTAGAATTCTGTACTCAGCCATGACTGAAAGATAAGCTAGTCCAAAGAGCAGGTCATGTTTCTGGACATCCAAGAGTAAGTCTTGAAACTTTTTTTAAACCCCCATCTTAGTCAGTGATTCTTTCTCTTAAACCAGGGCATTCTAATACCACATGGCCATGTGGTATTAGAAACCAAATGTTCCATCTTATCACAGCATGGATGACTGAACCTAGTTTGTCCCCAGAGTGACATGCCCAGTACAGCAACTTCAAAGCTTATCATCTGGCTGGCAGAGCTACCAGCTACTTAAGTCACATGGTATAATGAAACCTCAAGACACATAGATAACGCTGAAATTGAACCAACTCTGTCCAGTGTCTAGCACATAATGGAGGCTCAATAAAATTTATATAATGAATAAACTTCCAAGTTTTAATGGGAAGTCAATCCAAAATCATATTTCCTACACCATCGAATATCAGCTTTAACTTCCTTGGCCTAATCATAAAGTATGCCATCATTTCAGAACAGATTTGTTGCCAGCTTTGCAGAACAAGTAGCTTTAGCGCTTTTGTCTCAGGATAGACAAAAGACTAAGCTGTACCAAGGGATACACAGTCAAGATATTCATGATGTTATTTTGTATTGGGCTGGCCTGGCCCATCACCCTTTTCTAAGCCAGCCAGTATAACTTCTTGGGTTGACACTCACATGCCACTCCACAGAGTAAAAAAGAATACTCCTTAAACCCATGAGTACTTGCCTATCAACAGCTCATGACTCTCAAAAGCTGGATGAGATCCACTCTATATCTCATAGCCCTGCATTGGAACTCTACCATAGTCATTCATCTTCTTACTAGAAGCTCTTCATTGGAGAAACTCCTCCTCCTTCTGAGCCAAATTGGCTGCCCTTTGTGGATACCTGGAATGAGTTTAAACCCTCATTTGCATGACAACCTCTCAAATGCTTGAAGATAGTTACATTCCCTCTGAACCCTTTCTTCTCTAGGATTACAGAGAACAGGTCAGAACAAAAGTATATAGCTTTAAATCTGTGTTCCCATGACAGCAAAGAAAACAGAGGATAAGAAAATCAGAATAGAAAATACTTGTTTTAAATGTCTGTGTTAATCTTCACACACAGTCTGTAGAGATCCAGAGATGTCCCAGTTGCTGGTTCATATCTCAGAATACCATCTGACCAGACCCAGCTAACCAGAACCTGGAAGATGAACTTAGAAGAAGACATCTACTCCAAGGTGGGACAATCCCTGGGTCAGGAGGCATCAAGAGAGTCCAATACAGAGTGGCTGGACAAGTGGGTGTGTGGAACAATATGTCAGAGCAGAGCATGGAGTAAAGCATGGCAGGCTGCTTGGGGAAATCTAACAGCTTGTGATTTGGCCTCTAGACCAAAGTTTTGAAGAAAGACATATTCTTGGGAGGAGACTAGAAGGAAACTAAATAAGAAGTCCACCCTAGGGGGACTAAGACTTAAGGAAGAATCCAGAGATCAAGTAACATAAAGCAAAATGCAGGATTGGAATCCAGGGTGTAAGCCAGATGCCTATTTATCAGCAGGGTTAGCCTCAAAGGTGATTTGAATCTCCATCCCAGAAGACAGGAATAGGAATGGTAAACATCTCCTTCCTTGCGTGAGAAATAGGAGAAAGATGGCTTGAAGGTGATAGATATCTTTGGCAATAAGCAGAGAAGATGTCAAGCCTGTGACCAGATCCTGATAAAAGTGGAAACAAAAGAGAAAATGATGTGTCTTATGTTTTCCCGCTTGTGATTTTTAAAGGAAAGTAATATGGTATTTTTCTCTCTAGGAACAGACTTACAGAGGATTGACCTAATTTAGCATGCACACAAAGCAGTCTATGAGCTTTCCTGGTGGCTCAGTTGTAAAGAACCCCCCTGCCTACGTAGGAAACGCAGGTTCAATCCCTGGGTTGGGAAGATCGCCTGGAAAAGGAAATGACAACCCCCTCTAGTATTCTTGCCTGGAGAATCCCATGGAGAAAGGAGCCTGGCAGGCTACAGTCCATGGGATCTCAAAGAGTCAGACATGACTGAGCACCTAAACAACCGCAGAAGCAGAAAAGCAGGCGATGCATCACATCACCAAGGGAGTTTTTCAAATATAAAGGTGTGCAGGAAACAAATCAGACCTACAACTCAAAGTCCTAAGGGTCCCAGGAATCTATATTTGTAATGAGATCTCTTGGTGATGCTTACACATAACTAGCACTGGGAGCTGTTCTCTGACATACCAGGAAAAGTCACATAAAACTTGTAAGGAATAGAAATTTTCCAAAAATTGGAAACATCAGCCTCACATAATCTATGTTGGCCATACAGTGGGGCCTGAAATGGTTAAAATCTTATTCTACCCACCTCTGTCTCTATCACACATACTTCTCCTTTAAAGTAAAATTTCCACTTAACCTTCTGCACTGATTTGTTAGATATTTGGACTCAGTTGTTAAATGATTATTTTGAAATTTGCATCTGGTATTTAAGATTCCCCAACTGAATAAATACCATGCTGTTAATCAAACAGATTCATTGTTAAAAGGTAAAAACGTGTTCTGTATTAATTTCAGTAACTATTCCAGGCACTCACCAAATAAATACCCAGTGTAAGCTAATCACCTACTACAAAGTCCCTAAAAGTTCACAA
The DNA here is from genome assembly GCA_006410735.1 of Raphicerus campestris. NCBI lineage: Eukaryota > Metazoa > Chordata > Mammalia > Artiodactyla > Bovidae > Raphicerus > Raphicerus campestris. The sequence goes on along the minus strand of SJYW01003133.1, from coordinate 1,600,927 downwards.
TCAAATAAATCGAAACTCCAGCAATGATAGATTCTTGTAATTATCTTTATCAAGTTAACATCTGTATATAATTATCCACAATATAAGATTATGTGAAAACAGTGAGCTCTGGGACTGAGTCCCAAAACAAGTGCTTCATCTTGCAAATTAATAACAACAATTTGCACTTTACAGACTTTTTCATCCATTGGTCTCATTGCAAAGATGAATTAATTTAATCGTAATATAACTTCCTGGAACAAAGCATCATCCTCGAGATAAAAAAGATGCACTTATTGTCACAAGGAAAATCCATCTTGTACAGTTTCCTTGAAAATGTGTCTTTCAGTTATAACACTAGTTCTCCATTACATTAAAGAAGTGGAGGAAAAAAGTCTTTGGAAGAAAATTTACTTTATAATTTTAAATTGATATCTGTGTGGAAGTAGAACTATGACAAAAGCCTCAAGCTTCACTTCAAGACCAAGGTTCTGTCCACAACATCACCCAGCTGGTGAGAATGATGCAAAGAGATATTTCAGAGACCAAAGAAGCCGCATCAGCTGCACGTAACTCAGAACTGATTATCTCTACTCAGCTAGTCCCTACTCACGGGGCCACTTCAGAGGCCCAGAGGGAGGTCACTACTCAAAAACAGCCTCTTCTTCTAACTTTGTTGACTACTAAGGACTAGTTTTCAAGGACTCTCTCAGGACTGTTCGACCCCTTCCTTTCTCTTAAGACCATGCAGTTTGATTGCAATAATAATATTATATATCAAACACATATGCACAAAAGATATATGGTGTTTAACTTAAATAATCCTTGTTACAGCAAGAATACCAAGCTTGTCCACTAAAGATAAGGAAGGCCTGACCTGTTGCTCAACAAGACCAGCTGCATCCAGTATGCCAGAGTTGGCATCATCTGAAAGCTTAAATGGAGCCAGTGGCTCCACTTCTAAGATGGTACACNAAGAATACCAAGCTTGTCCACTAAAGATAAGGAAGGCCTGACCTGTTGCTCAACAAGACCAGCTGCATCCAGTATGCCAGAGTTGGCATCATCTGAAAGCTTAAATGGAGCCAGTGGCTCCACTTCTAAGATGGTACACTCACGTGGCTGCTGACTGAAGGCCTCCATTTCTCGCTGCATGGACTTCTCCCCAGATCGGCTGAACATCTTTGTGACACAGTGACTGTCTTCCCCCAGAGAGGAAGCAAGGAGGAAGTCACAATACCATGTCAAACCTAAAGTCAAACATCACATACCTTACTTCCTCCACATTCTGTTAGAAGCATGTCACTAAATACAAACTACACTTTAGTTGAGGGGAATTACTATCTGTCTTTTAAAGGGAAGAGTACAAATTTGACATAAATCTACCACAGGCTTCTTTCTGGGACTTTGCCATATGCAATGCCTGCATATCATGACCCACTTTTTAAAGAAAGTAAGTGCTAATCCCAAGCCTGTCATTACCAATGGTCTACACTGAGAGAGACAGTCCGATAACAGGGGCAATGCAAGACATTATAGTTAAAACATTTGAAATTGGCACTGGCAATATCGGGAGAGTTTGTGAAAATAAATAAACGGCTTAAACAGTTCTATCTCTCATGGACAGTTTGGCCACCCACTAGACCTCCATCTGAAGTGTTTAAAAGGAGACAATAGCATTTGGACTGTCATTCTTCTAACCCTCCACACTTTATTTGAGCATGTTCAATTTTACAGCTTTCTCTTCACTGCTAAGCTGAAATCAATGTTATTGACATTTTGGTGGGAGAAGTAGAACAAGACACAGCTAAACTGTTCCCCAAATGGAAAACTAGAGAGAAGTGACTTCTTGTTTCCATGGGTTAGGACAGCTGAGGTCAAATTCTGCTAAAAAGTTCTCTCGGTGGGGTGATGCAGGAGACACACAGACCCCCACATGAATATTCCTGTCTGCCCCCTGTCTTTGTTACCTGCTCTGCTTGGACCATCCAGGATGCTAAGTGCACTGAATAATACAGAGATCTCTGTGTATTTAACAAACACACCCACAGATGCATGCACACACATACACATCTACAATCGCCATCCTAACTAATAGATTGGGCCTTTTTAGAACCTGCATTGGAAATTTTAGAACACGAGAGTCCTGCTTGGAAGTGTAAGGGATCCAGTGACATTCTCAGTTACATGGAAACTCACCCTTGTGAAATGCCAGCATCCCCAGGAAAGTGGAAGTAGTTTTTCCACTACCAGTTTGAAATAATAATAATAATAAAGTAAAGAATCTGCCTGCAATGTGGAAGATCTAGATTCAATCCCTGGATTGGGAAGATTCCCCTGGAGAAGGAAATGTCAACCCACTCCAGTATTCTAGCCTGGAGAATACCATGGACAAAGGAGCCTGGTGGGCTACAGTCCATGGGGTCACAAAGAGTCAGACACGACTGACAAACACTTTCTTTTACACATCACTTCTTAAGGACTTAGTATCTTACAAGCACTTTAGAAAGATGACTTAAAGCTATTACTAATTTTAATAATGAAGCTCAGAGAGGTCAACTTAATTAATCCTTGATCACACAGCCAAAATGGATAAATGCTAAAGGAGAAATCTGAGTCTGTGTGATTTCAAAGTCAATGGCATTTCTCCTAAAATGAAGGACAGAATCTGAGCCAGATTGCCACTCCTCTGCCTCTCCCAAGATGTGAAGAATTACTGATAGAAGTGCCCCCTGTTAGACTGCTATGCCCTGTTCCAGGGGATCTTTCTGACTCAGGGATTGAACTCATGTTTCTTGCACCTCCTGCATATGGCAGGTGGGTTCTTTTCCACTAGTGCAACCTGGGAAGTCCCTCAGTCCAAACAGCAAGCCCCTATTAACTACACTGCAACACATTTCTTTCAAAGGAGAAACTTCATGTTTTTAGTGAGGCTACAGTATTGCCACTCCAACTATGAGGAAGAAAAAGGCAGTAGCTACAATCCTATTGGGCATTAGAATTCCTTGTTGATGTGAAATCAAACCTAGAAAACAGCCATTTATTCCTGTTGACCTCCAGCTCACAAGATAGAACTGGTCTTACTTGCTGAAAAAGAAATCACTGGTCCAGTATATCTTAGCACACACTAGTCCACTCATGGAGAGCAAGGAATCCATTCAGACCCGGGTTACCTTACCTGTTTTTCTGGTATGGAGGATATTTATCCAGCATTCCCTGTGTACTCAGCATCTCTGCTGTAGCAAAGGGCAGCTAATATCACCACTACTGCGTAATCACTAAGAAAACACATTTTATTAATAAAAGCCAAAATGCCAGTTTCTTATAAGCTAGCCTAAGCATTATGTATAATCAACTTCCCCTGCCTTTATAAAATCAGATTAATGAAACAAGAGTGTTTTAAAAATATAATCAATCTTGGGATATGAGTGGGTGTGCAGGGTAACATTTACAAGCCATGTTGCTTTCAGGGTCTTTGCATTTATGCTTATGTTACTCTCCTGCAAAGTGAGTTGTGAATAGCCCATCCTAATTGAATAGTGACTATACTTATATTGATTATATTTAATGCATTGATGGGAGTGGGAGACTATGCAAAGAGAATGAGTGATCAACAATCTTTAATCATATATAGCCTTTTAAAATTTGCTCATCAATACTGATTATTATTCTATCTCTTCTTATTCTCATAATTCAGTCAGAAAAAATTGCCAATTAATGACAATATTGATTGTAACAGCTAACAATTACTGAGTGTTTACTAAAGCTTAAACATTCAAAATTCTACTTCTCACATCAACTGTATGAGGAAGGTATTATTATTTCCCCCATTCTACAGTTGAGAAAACTGACATCTACAGGTTTTAAGCCTATTTGCCCAACAACTTTTTACTGTGAATCAAAAGTGGAGCAAGGAATTCGCATCAGGTATTTATGCTATTAGTCTCTGGTCTGTATAGTATAGACCACCATACTATACAGCCTCCTGACAAAGGAAGGACAGCCAAGACTGGTGAAAATGTTGCATCCTGACATATGACTACTTTGATTACAGTACCTCACAACAAAGTGCTCCAACTCTCATTACCTTTTTCTTCACTGTCTAGTCCAGGTTAAGACCTTTCTTTGTCCTCTACTATAAGAATTCATTCATTCTACCCATTCCGTAAATACTCGTTGAGAACCCAGTCTTTACCCAAACACACGTCAAGTGCTCAAGATGTTAGCTCGACATATCTAAAATACCTACCATGGTTAATGATAATCCCTTAAAATTACTAAAATGCAGTAAGATTGTCAAAATATTGAAATGCATATTGAAAGTAATAGATACCTGAATTGTACACTCTAATTTTGCGTACGTTTGAAATTTTTCATAAAAACATTTTTCAAAAAAAGAAAAAAGGAATTTAGAATTTACATGATTCGGTGCATAAGATACACATAGAAGCATGACTGGGCACTCACTCAGAATGGCCCAAGGGAAGCTTCATCAGAGCTGAGACCTGAGGCGAAAGAGAATCTTTCCAGGCAAAGTGTATTTGTGTGAGCTGTGGTCTCAGTAACTGTCCTGTTTCCTCCCTTCCAGAAAGTTGGGATTGTCCCTCTTTATGCATTTACCAAAATCAAAAGCAGCAATCCCAACAGTCAGTCAGTNTATGAGGAAGAAAAAGGCAGTAGCTACAATCCTATTGGGCATTAGAATTCCTTGTTGATGTGAAATCAAACCTAGAAAACAGCCATTTATTACTGTTGACCTCCAGCTCACAAGATAGAACTGGTCTTACTTGCTGAAAAAGAAATCACTGGTCCAGTATATCTTAGCACACACTAGTCCACTCATGGAGAGCAAGGAATCCATTCAGACCCGGGTTACCTTACCTGTTTTTCTGGTATGGAGGATATTTATCCAGCATTCCCTGTGTACTCAGCATCTCTGCTGTAGCAAAGGGCAGCTAATATCACCACTACTGCGTAATCACTAAGAAAACACATTTTATTAATAAAAGCCAAAATGCCAGTTTCTTATAAGCTAGCCTAAGCATTATGTATAATCAACTTCCCCTGCCTTTATAAAATCAGATTAATGAAACAAGAGTGTTTTAAAAATATAATCAATCTTGGGATATGAGTGGGTGTGCAGGGTAACATTTACAAGCCATGTTGCTTTCAGGGTCTTTGCATTTATGCTTATGTTACTCTCCTGCAAAGTGAGTTGTGAATAGCCCATCCTAATTGAATAGTGACTATATTTATATTGATTATATTTAATGCATTGATGGGAGTGGGAGACTATGCAAAGAGAATGAGTGATCAACAATCTTTAATCATATATAGCCTTTTAAAATTTGCTCATCAATACTGATTATTATTCTATCTCTTCTTATTCTCATAATTCAGTCAGAAAAAATTGCCAATTAATGACAATATTGATTGTAACAGCTAACAATTACTGAGTGTTTACTAAAGCTTAAACATTCAAAATTCTACTTCTCACATCAACTGTATGAGGAAGGTATTATTATTTCCCCCATTCTACAGTTGAGAAAACTGACATCTACAGGTTTTAAGCCTATTTGCCCAACAACTTTTTACTGTGAATCAAAAGTGGAGCAAGGAATTAGCATCAGGTATTTATGCTATTAGTCTCTGGTCTGTATAGTATAGACCACCATACTATACAGCCTCCTGACAAAGGAAGGACAGCCAAGACTGGTGAAAATGTTGCATCCTGACATATGACTACTTTGATTACAGTACCTCACAACAAAGTGCTCCAACTCTCATTACCTTTTTCTTCACTGTCTAGTCCAGGTTAAGACCTTTCTTTGTCCTCTACTATAAGAATTCATTCATTCTACCCATTCCGTAAATACTCGTTGAGAACCCAGTCTTTACCCAAACACACGTCAAGTGCTCAAGATGTTAGCTCGACATATCTAAAATACCTACCATGGTTAATGATAATCCCTTAAAATTACTAAAATGCAGTAAGATTGTCAAAATATTGAAATGCATATTGAAAGTAATAGATACCTGAATTGTACACTCTAATTTTGCGTACGTTTGAAATTTTTCATAAAAACATTTTTCAAAAAAAGAAAAAAGGAATTTAGAATTTACATGATTCGGTGCATAAGATACACATAGAAGCATGACTGGGCACTCACTCAGAATGGCCCAAGGGAAGCTTCATCAGAGCCGAGACCTGAGGCGAAAGAGAATCTTTCCAGGCAAAGTGTATTTGTGTGAGCTGTGGTCTCAGTGACTGTCCTGTTTCCTCCCTTCCAGAAAGTTGGGATTGTCCCTCTTTATGCATTTACCAAAATCAAAAGCAGCAATCCCAACAGTCAGTCAGTTCAGTAAGGGGAAATAAACTGAATGAAAAGAAAACCTAACAGGACAGGAATGTTATGATGCAGGAGGTAAAGATACAGCCATAGCTTCCAGTGACCTTGCATGCGCGTGTACTAAGTCACTTCAGTCGTGTCTGACTCTGTGCATCCCAGTGTCTACCAGGTTCCTCTGTCCATGGGATTCTCCAGGCAAGAATACTGGAGTGGATGACTATGCTCTCCTCCAAGGGCTCTTCCAGACCAAGGGATAGGACCTGCCTCTCTTACATCTACCTACATTGGCAGTTCTTTACCACTAGCACCACCTGGGAAGCCCTCCAGTGAGCTTGACAAACTTTTATTAATAGCAGCTCAACAAGCAGTCCCCTTTCTTGTAACTGCTGCATGTCAAGGATGTAACTGCCAGCTCTCTTGACCTTTTAACCCCTGCCATAGAAGGCTTGTCCCAAACTAGGTCTCTTCCTTTAGCCTGGTTAGTGCAATGGAGAATTGAAGAAATGTGGAACGAGGCCACAGCAGCTGACTTAGTTACCAACATGCAATATAAGTGAGAAATAAATCATAAAGCACTAAGATAATGGGGCTGTTCATTGCTACAGCAAATCTGAGTAATATATCTTCCAAGAGAGCTCTTTGGATTTTATTGCTAGCCATACAGGAAACAAAATAATAATAATAATCAAATGGCAAAGAAAAACAAAAGAAGCAAACACCTGTATCTGCCTGGGGCTGAGTTTCATCCCACCAGTCATCTCCTATGATTTTGTATGGCTGCCTGGAGGGCTGCAAGAACATTTCTGGAATTATCTCCAACTTCAACAGGGAAAATCATTATAATCGATTAGTAATGTCTTCCAGGAGCATGCAAAATGATGTGTTTGCTCATCGAGAGCTCCAACTTCTCCCACTCTTTCTGCCCTTCAAAGAAAGAAACATTTTGTTTTCCTCATTGCCCATTGTCTTCCTCTGTATCCTTCTAAATACCCATTCCCGCTCACTGGAATCTCTCAACTCTGTTACAGTACCTGAGAGAATGGTGGTAAGGGAAGCTGGCTTTTTTCCAGAGTAAAGAGTCAGTGTAAATACACATCTTTTTTCCTTGCATGAGCTGTCTGTGTGTTCTGCTCCGATCACTCCTTACTATACTTCTGAAAGAAGTGGTTAGTTTTACAGACCCTGTAACTGGTACACAATACATGTAACTCTTCCCAGAGCTAAATGGGGTACCTTCACAAAACCCCATTTCTACCAACACTGCTAGTTCACTCAGGGTTAGCCTAGCACATAAAACTGAACCAGGGCCATATTTCATGGAGTAATCAAGCATTAACACCAAGCATAATCCACATTCGCCCTCACAGAGCCACCCTCCATCAAACCACTCTTACATTGTTAGAGCGCCATCTAGAGGCCATCCTAACAAAGACCGTTTCCCAAGACACTCAATGAGCCTGCTACGAAGGGAGCAACCATACAAATTAAATGAAGAGGAAAAAGAAGAGGAGAGTAATTTTTACCATGCATCTCTATGTGACAGGCGTAGAAGGCAATGGCACCCCACCCCAGCCCTCTTGCCTGGGAAATCCCATGGACAGAGGAGCCTGGTAGGCTGCAGTCCATGGGGTCGCTAAGAATCGGACACGACTGAGCAACTTCACTTTCACTTTTCATTTTCATGCATTGGGGAAGGAAATAGCAACCCACTCCAGTGTTCTTGCCTGGGGAATCCCAGGGACAGGGGAGCCTGGTAGGCTGCCGTCTATGGGGTCGCACAGAGTCGGACATCACTGAAGCAACTTGGCAGCAGCAGCAGCAGCAGCAGCTATGTGACAGGATAGGAGACTGAATGCTTTATCTCACTCAATCACATAAAGTAATTACTATCATCCCCCCTTTACAGATGAGAAAAATAGACCTAAAAGTATGGTCTCTGTTCAACCAAGAAGCAGAGCCAGGATTCAAAACCCTGACTTGCTCTTATCAATGTGGATGCTTCTCCTACTATTCAGCACTTCCAACTCTTGATGTGGCTCAGGACTCTTAGATTTCAGAATGTTTCATTTATCTCTTAAAGAGTATGTCAACTTCAGTTCTGAAAATGTGCTTGTGCAGAGCCAAATACATTTATTTACTTCTCCTGCCTTGACTATTACATGTTGTTTTCCTCTAAGATGGATATGCACTAAATAAATATTTGTTCAATGAATAAATGACTAAATAAATATTTTTCCTCACCTCCTTTCAAACCCTTTTGAAAGGGTTTTCTGTATTCCCAGTATGGCTGCACCCACATCTGACCACATTGTACATTCTCATCATATGAAAGGCCTTCCTTCCCACCCACCTCTGCCCACCAACTAAATGCCAGACTTCACAATCCATGCATCCCTAAAGATAAAGTGATTGAGAATTAAAATTAATCAGGTTACTCCTAGTGAAAGGAAACGCTATGCCAAACCATCTTTCTACAATAAAGAGTGGTTGAATCATCTGAATAACTACTCTGTTATTCATCTGCTTTGTTGAGCTTGCTTTCCACATACTGTTTTATATCAACTAAGGTATATCCAAACATTAATGTTTATTTTTCAGTGACACCCAGCTANACAGCAGCAGCAGCAGCAGCTATGTGACAGGATAGGAGACTGAATGCTTTATCTCACTCAATCACATAAAGTAATTACTATCATCCCCCCTTTACAGATGAGAAAAATAGACCTAAAAGTATGGTCTCTGTTCAACCAAGAAGCAGAGCCAGGATTCAAAACCCTGACTTGCTCTTATCAATGTGGATGCTTCTCCTACTATTCAGCACTTCCAACTCTTGATGTGGCTCAGGACTCTTAGATTTCAGAATGTTTCATTTATCTCTTAAAGAGTATGTCAACTTCAGTTCTGAAAATGTGCTTGTGCAGAGCCAAATACATTTATTTACTTCTCCTGCCTTGACTATTACATGTTGTTTTCCTCTAAGATGGATATGCACTAAATAAATATTTGTTCAATGAATAAATGACTAAATAAATATTTTTCCTCACCTCCTTTCAAACCCTTTTGAAAGGGTTTTCTGTATTCCCAGTATGGCTGCACCCACATCTGACCACATTGTACATTCTCATCATATGAAAGGCCTTCCTTCCCACCCACCTCTGCCCACCAACTAAATGCCAGACTTCACAATCCATGCATCCCTAAAGATAAAGTGATTGAGAGTTAAAATTAATCAGGTTACTCCTAGTGAAAGGAAACGCTATGCCAAACCATCTTTCTACAATAAAGAGTGGTTGAATCATCTGAATAACTACTCTGTTATTCATCTGCTTTGTTGAGCTTGCTTTCCACATACTGTTTTATATCAACTAAGGTATATCCAAACATTAATGTTTATTTTTCAGTGACACCCAGCTAAGCCTTCCAAGTATTCCCCCCACCCCAACTAGGACTCTACGCATTGTTTCAGTAAGAATGTGAGCTCAGTGAGGGCAAGTACTGATTTTAAAAATAATTTGTAAACCTCTAATTCCCACTGCAGTTTTTTTTTCATCTGTATTATTAAATGTTTATGACTGACCAAGGATTTATTTCCCTCTCTAGCTAGTCCTTTGAAATAAATACTAATGAGCAATTAAATGTTAAAAAGGAGCAAAAGAATGAGGAACAGATTTTCCCAAAAATTAATTATTGAGTACCTACCAAATTCTAGGAACCACACCGGGTGATGTGGGCACAAAGGCTCTGGCCTCAAGGCTATACAGTCTCATGGGATAAACAGACAATTACAGTGCAGTGTTCTGGGTCGGCAGAGGCCGGGGGATATCCTACACTTTGAAAGAAGGCAATAATGACTGACTGCTGAAGTCTCTAATTACTGAGATTTCTCCTGAAGTGATGGTAAATGCTGTAATGCAATTATAATAAATATTATAATGCAATTACAATACATGTCTGTTGAATTAAATCAAATTGCTGTCTTGCTTTCCAGAAGCTCAAATACGAAATATGAGCCATGAAACTTACAGATGCGTTTTTAAACTCAGAGCTTGCTAGTATGTTACCCCCTGGAGATATTTCAGAAGATTTTAACTCATAAGAGTCCTCAAGAAATTTTATAAGATTCTGCCCTACTTAATGACTCTTTGATGTGCTGAACAGTTCCTTCTAAAAGTTTCTTTAGAGTTCTCTCAGGCACATGAGGTAAAGGAATTCAAGTAACTGGCAAACCAAGAATCTAATTTTTCTGACACTGGATAATTTCAAGTTGATAACGACATCTGAATGTGATTGAAAATATCCACAATTTGTACAAAATTATGTCACATAAAACCATAACCTCCAGCACCTACAAATGTTAATTCTTTCAGAACTAGGGTCATCTTAAACCTCTTTCCTACTATGCTCAACAAGCTCTTTGAGAGCATAGCTTGTGTCTTTCCTACTATCATACACTGGATCCTGCCAAAATTGGAAGGTCCTGCCGAAATTGGAAGGTCCTGCGAAAACTGGAGAACACAAAATAAGCATCTTACATGTAATGGGAATGAATGAAAATATTATAACTGAATGCATGTAAACAAACATAATTGACTATCCCTTGGAATAGCCAGAAGTTTTTGTGGAATTTATAAATATACGTCTCTATCATTCTCCAAGTTAAGCAAACATATCTCCTTTTTGATGTAAACTTTCTGCTTTATTGCTTTCTCTGTTTCATCATACAGGTAAAACATCTTTTTTAGAAGTATTAGAAAATGAAAATAATCAACATTTTAAAAATAAGAAAATTCTACCACCTAAAGCTAATCAGTATTAACATTTTGTTTTGTTTCTTTTTGCAAGGTTTTCTATGCAAATATCAGTTCATTTCAGTTCAGTTTAGTCACTCAGTCATGTCCGACTCTTTGCAACCCCATGGCTTCCCTGTCCATCATCAACTCCTGGAGCTTACTCAAACTCATGTCCATTGAGTCAGTGATGCCATCCAACCATCTCATCTTCTATCGTCCCCTTATCTTCCCACCTTCAATCTTTCCCAGCATCAGGGTCTTCTCCAGTAAGTCAGTTTTTCACATCAGGTGGCCAGTGTATTGGAGTTTCAGCTTCAGCATCAGTCCTTCCAATGTATACACTCTCAAAATTAAAGACATTTTCCTAATGCATGAATTATTTTGTAACTTGTATATATATGAAATAAAAGTAAGCTGTCTCACATACAGGGTTATCATTACCATCTTTTTAAATTTCATATATATGCACTAGTATACTGTATTGGTGTTTTTCTTTCTGGCTTACTTCACTGTGTATAACAGGCTCCAGTTTCCTCCACCTCATTAGAACTGATTCAAATGTATTCTTTTTAATGGCTGAGTAATACTCCATTGTGTATATGTATCACAGCTTTCTTATCCATTCATCTGCTGATGGACATCTAGGTTGCTTCCGTGTCCTGCCTAGATGACCCAGAGGGATGGTACAGGGAGGGAGGAGGGAGGGGGGTTCAGGATGGGGAACATGTGTATACCCATGGCAGATTCACGATGACGTATGGAAAAACCAATACAATATTGTAAAGTAAAAAATAAATAAATAAATAAAACCTCATCAGCTGTAAAAAAAAAAAAAAAAGTAAAAATAATAAAATAATAAGCATATTTCATATCATAAATTTGTATGTATATTCTCGTCTGTAATGGTTGCAGAGTAAAGCATCACCTATATCTCAAAATGTATTTAATCTATACTTGATATCAGACAGCTAGGTTGTATCTAAAGTTTTGTTATTTTAAACAACATTGTGACAAAAGTCTGTATATTTAAACTTCTTGCATTCATTTGAGAGTTTCCTTAAAAAACTAATAGAATTGCTGGACTACAGAGAAAGATCATTTTAAAGCCTCCTGCTGCTTTGACCTAAATTTTTCTCTGTACCACCACCCACCCCCCACCTGCTTATACAGACCCCGTACCAACTATAGATAGTATCNTAAAAAACTAATAGAATTGCTGGACTACAGAGAAAGATCATTTTAAAGCCTCCTGCTGCTTTGACCTAAATTTTTCTCTGTACCACCACCCACCCCCCACCTGCTTATACAGACCCCGTACCAAGTATAGATAGTATCACTGTTCAAGTCCATATGAAAAAGAAAAATTTTAAATATTCACTTATTGTCTGTATTTATGCACACCCTGTATATGAATGTATATTAGGTAAGAAGTGTACTCAAGCCAGGTTCCTTGATTTCATGTCCTGATTCCCCCATCTACTAGTTCTGTGACTCATTTTCTTCATCTGGCAAATGGTTAAAACATCTCTCAGGTTATTCTGAGGATTAAATGAATTGATCCATAAAATGGATTCAGAACAGTGCCTGACACTTGTAAATATTTAATAAATGCTATACACATTCTTCTTTTTCCTGGCAAAACTACTAAATTAAATTTTCAGCCTCCTTTGCAGTTACATATGTCCTTGAGACTATAAGTTGAATAGATGTGAGTCATTTACTGGCCTGACTCATTAATATCTTCAAGACATGCTTCTCATCCATTCCCCTGCCACCCAGCTAAACACCTAGAGTTGGTAGACTCACAGAATGGAACCACTGGATCTATGAATAAGTGGAACAAGAGCCCCACCCCTACCAACCACACTGAACTATCACTGCATCAGTGAGAAATAAATGTGCACTGTGGTACATGTGAAACACTTTGTTGCTTCTGTTATAACGATTAGCCTTTCTGCACTAGTAAAGTTGTCTATGATTATTTCTTATAATATACTATCTGTTTTAAAGAACAAAAATTTTGATCTCAAAATATGAACCATAGATAAATGAAAGAAGTTCAGAACAGAAAATTTGCTGAAGATAATCCACAACTTGATAATATAGAAATCCAAGAGTCATTCATCAGGTTGAATTATTTGTAACCTCATCTCTCTCTTATAGTTCCCATTTTGGCCCCAGGCTAAAGAGGAAAATTTCAATACAGCTAAATGGGTTTATTCAACTTAAAACACAGATTCCTCATGTCCCCTCTTAGCTTTACCAGTGAACATTGTTAAACATTGACTGAAACATTTAGACTATAAATATCAAAAGTACTAGCTGAGAAAATCCAGGAGGAAACATTCATCAGGAAAAGGAGAAATATTCAAAAGAAGGGCTTTGAATTAAAAAAAAAATTCAACAGCGACAAGAAATTTCCTATAATGGTTATGAAATGTCTACAGTAAAGTCCCCCCAAACAAGAATATATTTCCCAAGTTTTCCTCTTGAGGACCATAGACATGAAAGAAATATACTCAATTTAAGGTACTATTCACTTTGCAAAAATGGAAAAAAAGAAAAGGAAAGGAAAAGTGATGCGAAGAATGACATAGAATGAATTTACAAGCATTTTACAAGCATTCAAACAAAAATTTATTCTATATTAGCCATATAATTTGTCTTCTAAGGGTAGAGCTTTCAGCTGAGACTAACTGAGGTATTTTCCAGAGTGTTTTGCTACTCAAGGAACCATAATATATTAGATAACATTATCAAATATATCTTTCTAAATATAGAACTAAATGACTATCCCCTTATTTGCATCATTCTCTGTAATGTGTTTTGTATAAAGGAAGGTATTATCAACCCCATCCTCCACCCCCCTCCCCAAAAGGACACTGAAATTCAGAAAGGTCAAGGGGTTTGTCCAAGGTTATCTGGACAATTTTGAAAGGTAACACAAATAATCATCCCCTGAGTGATGTGCAGACTTCAGTTTTCACATATGAATTCTCTGGACACGGTTAAAGTGACAGACATGGTCAAGTTACTCAGTATAACAGTTATAGATGTGCCTATGAGACGAAAATGTGAGCAACTGGATGCATTTGAATTAGCCCAGCTTAAATCATAGAAAATAACAACTGAGTCATTTAATAATCAACAGGTTAAACCTAATTCTAATAATTCCAGTGAAAATACCTGAAGTACAAAAGGTTTGCCAAGCACCACTTANACTTCAGTTTTCACATATGAATTCTCTGGACACGGTTAAAGTGACAGCCATGGTCAAGTTACTCAGTATAACAGTTATAGATGTGCCTACAAGACAAAAATGTGAGCAACTGGATGCATTTGAATTAGCCCAGCTTAAATCATAGAAAATAACAACTGAGTCATTTAATAATCAGCAGGTTAAACCTAATTCTAATAATTCCAGTGAAAATACCTGAAGTACAAAAGGTTTGCCAAGCACCACTTTAATAGCATTCTGGTTTCAGGAAAGAGTTAAATAAAACAAAAATTTTAGGCTAATAAAGTGATCCCACAAGTGCTTTGGATCTCTTTGCAACATAGTTTAACCTCTACATGGTTCCCAAGAAACAGCTTTATAACAGACATTTCCTCTTTGTTTTCATTATTCCATCTGAGACATAATTCTTTAGAAAAAGAAAAGCAGCTAAGAGACCTTTTTACAAAAATCACAAAAATATAACAAAGTTGTAAATAATCATGCATTTAAAAGAAAATTATACTTTCTTGAAAATGTAATAGGAGTACTCCAAACAAAACACGAAGCAGGAATTCAGAGTAAAAACTGAAAAGCATTTCAACCTGCTTCGTTGTAGTAAAATGTTTATGCTTAATTGAACAAATACAACAAAACAACAAAAATAGAACTGCCTTCGCAGTTCTAAATCAGTTTGGCAAATATGCATGAATACCTCTTTATTAATAAGCACACAAGCAGAAAACAGAATTCATCCCAGATGACTCAAATAAAGAGACTTAAATACAATGAATGACTATTATGGAGGTATGAGTAAGATTAAGAAGATGAAAACAGGAATGGAGTTACATAAATCTTTGTTTCCCAAATCCAAAAAAAAAAAAAAAGGTGAGCACAAGTACCCAAATAGTAAAGTCCATTATCATTGCTTAGATTTGACAGTGAAACTTGGCTTTGATATTTTGGTAGCTGAGTTTATAACAATCATGTGAACCAAAGCAGTGATAGATGGCTAGAAAAGGGGGGAAGGAAAGATGGGACCAAGAAACACAGAGGAAGTAGGATCCATTGGATGAAAGATTGCAGTTGTACGATTGTAAGAGAAAGAACAAGGAGGCAAAGGTACTTAAGAGGTTCTAATTCCACTTGCCCAGGAATAATGAATCCATTAACAGCTAAGGGAAGAGAGTAAGGCTGAGCACAGAGTGAAGAAGCAGTTTCTGGTCTTACCTGAACAGGCACTGGGACTTGGATTCAAAGTGTTTCTGGTCTTACCTGAACAGAAACTTGGACGTGGATTCAAGTCCTATTTCAGCCCCTCACTGTTTGTGGAAAAGCGGACAAGTCTCTGGGTTTTTATTTCTTCACCTGAAAAAAAACAGGCTAATTTTAGTGGATTCTTCATANAGGGCGGTAGAGCATGGTAAGTGAGATGGTGGCACACAGTGAGGCTAGAAGGAGGGGGCATCCAGAGGCTTTTGATAAATGTATAACACTTGAACTAGACCAAAGGACACAGAATATAACTATTTTATAAGATTAGCAAATTCAAATGAATCACTTCCTATTTTTGACCACCCATCAGGAAAAATCTTCCTTAGCACATCAGAAAAAGTGGGATTATTGTTTGCTTCTGTGAATATCAAAGACTATAGGTATAACAGAATTAGAATGAGATTAAGATCACATTCTTCTCCACAACTCTGTTCCTAAACTGAAATGTTATTTGCATTGCTAAATACTCTCTCTTTATACTAGGTAGAGAGATTAACAAGCAGTGCTGCAGAAATATGAGAGTCATTACTGCTGATTAAATGATAATTTTCTAGAGTGACATTATGCATCAGAAAAGAAAATAATGAGCTCACTTGAATTTATAGACCCCACGACAGCTGGGAGAAGTTCTCTCATTTGTTCATCAACAGCTTTCACACCAAGTATTGGAAGGAGATAGACATAGACTTAGAGGTGAAAAAGTGGGCACCTTGGCACGAAGCTTACATCATTTTAATCAGGCTGCTCAAAGTAATAAATAACATAGTAACAACAATGAAGAGTATTTGCATATATATTCTGGTCTATCAATTACTTGAGTCAAGAAGAGAGAAAAAGATGACAGAGTATGGTACACAGAATGCAGTAAAGAGAAAGTCTTAGTTTGACACATGGAAAGCAGTGGAAATCAGAGTTGAAGAAGGCAAGCCTGATACAGAGAGTGTCAGTCAGTTACCCAATGTATTAGTTGCTGGAGTTGCCGTAACAAAATACCATGGGCTGGTTAACTTAAACAAAAGAAATGTATTTTCCCATAGTTCTGTAGGCTAGAAGTCTGAGATCAAAAAATCAACAGATTTAGTTTTTCAGAGGCCTCTCTCCTTAGCTTTGAGATGACTGCCTTCTAGCTGTATGCTCAATTGGTTGTCCATCTGTGTTTGTGTGTGTGTCTTAATCTTGTCTCACAAGGACATCAATTCGATAGGATCACATCCATATGACCTTATTGTCCTTAATACCTGTTTAAAGGCCATATTTCCAAATGGAGTTAATTCTGAGGTGCTGGGGTATAGAATATTAACACATGAATTCGCACTATTTAGGGGAAACTTCTTAGGCAATAAGCCACACAATCTGTTACTGTATGGAGGATGCTATTCAAGTCAATAGGATATAGGAAGATGGCCCTGTCCTGATGGATGCTGGGGGCTAGTGGAGAAGATAGGCATCTAATATGGGATTGAAGGTGAAGGTGAATTCACTCAGTCGTATCTGACTCTTTGCAACCCTGTGGACTGTAGCCTACCAGACTTCTCCATCCATGGGATTCTTCAGGCAAGAATACTGGAGTGGGTTACCATTTCCTTCTCCAGGGGATCTTCTCGACCCAGGGATTGAACCCAGGTCTCTCACATTGCAGGCAGACACTTTAACCTCTGAGCCACAGAGTATAGGTAAATAAATAATTTAGTCATTAATCATGCCTGTACCACACGATGCAAAGAAAGAGGATGTGGGCATGAGCCAGACAAAGTAGAGGGGTACGGCTGATCTGTGAATGAGGAAACAATGTGTTTCCTGAGGGTAGGCTGAAGAGATTGCCATGCGATAGAGGGGCTGAGTGAAGTCAGCAGGACTGAGACAGGAAAACAGAGAGTAGTGTACAATGAGTCTGGAGCTGAAAGTGGGCAAGAGACCATTTGGGGAAAATGAAAGTGTGATTGTATGGTAATGTGAAAGGTGTGCAGAGTGGCATATGTTATACTAGTGTGCTAAGAGGTCAGTGAGAAGACACTGTCTCACAATTTTGAGAGGCTATGCAGTGCAATGTTGAAGAACTAGAGCCCTGGGGGTTTCCCTGGGGGTCCAGTGGTTAAGGATCTGCTTGTCACTATAGGGGTTTTTGCTCAGTCACTAAGTTGCGTCTGACTCTTAGAAAACCCCATGGACCGGAGCACACCAGGCTTCCTGTCCTTAAGAGTTTGCTCAAACTCATGTCCATTGAGTCAGAGATGTCATCCAAACCAGGGACATGGGTTCAGTCCCTGGTTCTGGAAGATCCTACATGCTGTGGGACAACAAAGCCCTTGTGCCACGGCTACTGAAGCCCGTGCAGCTAGAGCCCACGCTCCGCAACAAGAGAAGCCACTGCAGTGAGAACCCGCACCACAACTGCAGGGTAGCCGTGCTGGCTCCAGCTAGAGGAAGCCCACTTGCAGCAGTGAAGACTCAGTGCAGCCAAAAATACATTGATTGATTAATTTTAAGAAAAGAGAACTATAGCCCTGGGCCAGGATACCAGGTAGGTTAAATCCTGGCTCCACCAAGTCTCACCGCTGTGACTTTCAGTGAATTAAACTCTCTGTCCAAGGTTCCTCAACTACACCTTTTGACTAATCATAGTACACACCTCATAAGTCAAGTTAAATGAATAAATACACATAAAGTACTTCTAGCAGTTCCTGGCACATAGTAATTGTTCAGCCAACTTTTGTCATTAGAAAGAACAACAGAATATAAAAATCTACTGAGCACAAAGATGCCACTTGAAGGTAGGATAAAGGTAAAAAAGCAGAACTGTTTCTTTATGATCAATTCAGCAAGCATTTATTGATTCATTCCTCTTTTACTTTTCAGCAACATATTTGAGCATGATACGATTTGCTTTTCAACAAACTTTAAAGAAACTGATGGATGCACACTGATGACAAATGTACTTTGATTAAAAGTACTGCTGTGGTCTTGGGGATTAAATACCTTTCACGCATATCATTCCACTAGAATATTTCACCTATGTTGCCTCTCTCTCTCTTCTTAGCAGTTTAAAATTTCTTTTCCAGCCATTTTTGGGGTCTTTGTAGATATTCCACATGGTCAGAGTGTTCATATTTTTTAATTTAAATATATTTGGTTTATAATATTATGTTAATTTCAGGTATACAGCAAAATGATTCATATATATATATATATATTTGGATTGTTTTCCCTTATAGGGTATTATAAGACATTGAATATAGTTCCCTGTGTTATATAGTAAATCTTTATTGTTTATCTATTGTATGTATAATAGTTTATATCTATTAATCCCATATTCTTAATTTATCTCTCCCCTCTTTCCTTTCCCCTCTGCTAACTGAACCCTCCTATATTGTTGTGGGGAATGTAAATAGGTACAGTCACAATGGAAAACAGTACAGAGTTTCCTTAAAAAAAAAAAAAAAAACAGAGCTACCACATGATCCAACAATCCCACTCCTAACATATATCCAGAAAAGATGAAAACTATAATTCAAAAAGATACAGGCTCCCCAGTGTTCATGGCAGCACTATTTACAATAGCCAAGACATAGAAGCAACCTAAATGTCCACTGCCAGAGGAATGGATAAGCAAGATATGCTACATATATACAAAGCAATATTACTCCACCATTAAAAATTAAATATTGGCATTTGTAGCAACCTGGATGGACCTAGAGGTTATCATACTAAAGGAAGTAAGTCAGACAGAGACAGACAAATATTATATGATAACACTTACACATGGAATCTAAAAAATATGCAACTCACAGACATAGAAAAGCATTCATCTTTGCTTTGAGAAAACCTGTGATGGACAGCAAGTGTCTCTGAATGCAAGAAGGGGTTCAGGGGAGAATAATTCAAATATTGGTACTCTAAAAGTATAAGATAAGATTTTTATTGTGTAAAATGCTATCCCTCATGTTAATTTTCCTGCCCTTTCTGTAAGATAATGGCAAGTAACCAAATTCCTAACTTCTAAAAAATGTCAGCTCAATTTCTTACTTTCACTTGTTTACAAAGAATTATTGATTCATGTAATTGTTTAATGACTGTGACATGATCATGAAATTCCTTCTGCAATAGTAAATATTTATATTTGGCAGTATGGTATATTTCATGTTTTGAAGATGCAATAAACCTTTCATGGGAAAGATAATGCAAGGTTGGCATACTGTGGGTATTTAATAAATATTTGTCGAATTAATGAATCAGAAACAGTCCTTAAAGCAACTCTGCAGGATAATGGCTATTTCTCCATTTTACAATGCAGGAATTGAGGTTAATAGAGGTTAGATAATTCACTTGAGTCTACACAATGGTAAAATGTGTAGAGAAAAATGAAATCCATGTCCTCCTGACTTAGAAGCCACACCTTGCCAGGTTGACTCATCTGCATGGATGGTGAGCAGAGTAGGATGAGTCCCTGAATGATTCTGGACTGAGGGCACCTTCTCTGTACTGCCGCAACCCTGGTACTTGCCATAGGGCACAATGTTACCTCTTTCCTGAATGTGACTCTCACCAGACTGTAGGGTCACTCTTGTGTCTCAGCAGCAGCCTAGTGTCTGGCACTTACCAAGGGTTGCTGCTGCTGCTGCTAAGTTGCTTCAGTCATGTCTGACTCTGTGTGACCCCATAGACAGCAGCCCACCAGGCTCCCCCATCCCTGAGATTCTCTAGGCAAGAATACTGGAGTGGGTTGCCATTTCCTTCTCCAATGCACGAAAGTGAAAAGTCAAAGTGAAGTCGCTCAGTCATGTCCAACTCTTCGCGACCCCATGGACTGCAGCCTACCAGGCTCCTCCATCCATGGGATTTTCCAGGCAAGAGTACTGGAGTGGTATGCCATTGCCTTATACCAAGGGTTAGGTATACTTTATTCAGTGGTGAGAAACAGTA
The DNA here is from genome assembly GCA_006410735.1 of Raphicerus campestris. Taxonomy (NCBI): domain Eukaryota; kingdom Metazoa; phylum Chordata; class Mammalia; order Artiodactyla; family Bovidae; genus Raphicerus; species Raphicerus campestris. The sequence goes on along the minus strand of SJYW01003133.1, from coordinate 1,580,399 downwards.
AAGATTTCACTGTCATTTTAAAAAATTAGATTACATGTATTATATATATATATAATCAGCAACACATTATATACCTACAACATTATATGTCATGTGTAATATATATNTGCCCTTTCTGTAAGATAATGGCAAGTAACCAAATTCCTAACTTCTAAAAAATGTCAGCTCAATTTCTTACTTTCACTTGTTTACAAAGAATTATTGATTCATGTAATTGTTTAATGACTGTGACATGATCATGAAATTCCTTCTGCAATAGTAAATATTTATATTTGGCAGTATGGTATATTTCATGTTTTGAAGATGCAATAAACCTTTCATGGGAAAGATAATGCAAGGTTGGCATACTGTGGGTATTTAATAAATATTTGTCGAATTAATGAATCAGAAACAGTCCTTAAAGCAACTCTGCAGGATAATGGCTATTTCTCCATTTTACAATGCAGGAATTGAGGTTAATAGAGGTTAGATAATTCACTTGAGTCTACACAATGGTAAAATGTGTAGAGAAAAATGAAATCCATGTCCTCCTGACTTAGAAGCCACACCTTGCCAGGTTGACTCATCTGCATGGATGGTGAGCAGAGTAGGATGAGTCCCTGAATGATTCTGGACTGAGGGCACCTTCTCTGTACTGCCGCAACCCTGGTACTTGCCATAGGGCACAATGTTACCTCTTTCCTGAATGTGACTCTCACCAGACTGTAGGGTCACTCTTGTGTCTCAGCAGCAGCCTAGTGTCTGGCACTTACCAAGGGTTGCTGCTGCTGCTGCTAAGTTGCTTCAGTCATGTCTGACTCTGTGTGACCCCATAGACAGCAGCCCACCAGGCTCCCCCATCCCTGAGATTCTCTAGGCAAGAATACTGGAGTGGGTTGCCATTTCCTTCTCCAATGCACGAAAGTGAAAAGTCAAAGTGAAGTCGCTCAGTCATGTCCAACTCTTCGCGACCCCATGGACTGCAGCCTACCAGGCTCCTCCATCCATGGGATTTTCCAGGCAAGAGTACTGGAGTGGTATGCCATTGCCTTATACCAAGGGTTAGGTATACTTTATTCAGTGGTGAGAAACAGTAAAGATTTCACTGTCATTTTAAAAAATTAGATTACATGTATTATATATATATATAATCAGCAACACATTATATACCTACAACATTATATGTCATGTGTAATATATATTATATAATTTTGTCACTTAGTCACTAAGTCATGTCTGACTCTTTTGAGACCCCATGGACTATAGCCCACCTGGCTCCTCTGTCCATGGCATTTCCCAGGCAAGAATACTGGAGTGGGTTTCCATTTCCTACTCCAGGGGATCTTTCCAACCCAGAGATCGAACAAGGGTCTCCTGCATTGGCGTGTGGATTCTTCTCCGCTGAGTCACCAAGGAAGCCACCTAGGAAGCTATATAATATATATAAGGCTTCCCAGGTGGTGCTAGTGGTAAAGAACCTCCCTGCCAATGTAGGAGATGTAAAGAGATGAGGTTTCAATCCTTTGGTTGGGGAGATCCCCCGGAAGAAGGCATGGCAACCCACTCCAGTATTCTTGCCTAGAGAATCTCTTGGACAGAGGAGCCTAGTGGGCTACAGTCCACAGGGTCACAAAGAGTTGGACATGACTGAAGCAACTTAGCACTGAGCCGAAAAGAGCCTGATATATATATATATGAATAACAATGTGGAAACAAAGAGAATAACCTTGTCTTTTAGGATCTGCTGTATCAGATCTAATATAAATATGTTTTGTGAATAGATGATGCACCTTGTACTTGATGCCTTGTCATTCAACCTCTCAAACCTTGGAATAGTATACACCTTACACAAAACTCAAACACCATTCATTTAACTAGTAAACAGTATCTTCCCATTCTTCTTTTCTGGGTCTCCTTGGGGTTTGACAAGTTTTCATCCTTGTGCTTGTCTCTTTTCACCTCCCAGTCCTCCAACTTCCTGAAGATACTCACAACCATACTATCTCCAACTCACAATCCAGTGGACATTGTCATGGTTGTCTAGATTCCCTTCACTACTGAATGGTTTATTCCTCCAGCTTCCAGGAGTGCTGCTAGCTCTCAGGCCTCTCCAGGAATATCCTTCAGCTGAAAACAACCGCACAACTGCACTCATCTCACATGCTAGTAAAGTAATGCTCAAAATTCTCCAAGCCAGGCTTCAGCAATACATGAACCATGAACTTCCTGATGTTCAAGCTGGTTTTAGAAAAGGCAGAGGAACCAGAGATCAAATTGCCAACATCTGCTGGATCATCGAAAAAGCAAGAGAGTTCCAGAAAAACATCTATTTCTGCTTTATTGACTATGCCAAAGCCTTTGACTGTGTGGATCTCAATAAACTGTGGAAAATTCTGAAAGAGATGGGAATACCAGACCACCTGACCTGNCATCAGGTTAAACATTCACACTGGACTCAAATCCAGAAAGTAAGAACTACTAACAAATTCATTCAATAATGCCCTTTTCAGATAGCATATGAAACCAATCAAAATGTGGACAGGATGAACATAATGTGGGAATAGCTGTCTTTATATCTTCAGGACAGGCACAGAGTAAGTACTCATAAATACATGCATATTCAGTCACTTCAGTAGTGTCGGATTCTTTGTAATCCCATGGACTATAGTCTGCAAGCTCCTCTGTCCATGGGATTGTGCAGGCAAGAATACTGGAGTGGGTTGCCATTCCCTCCTCCAGGGGATCTTCCAGACCCAAGGATTGAACAACTGTCTCCTGCATCTCCAGCACTGCAGGCAGATTAGTGCTGAGCCACTCAGAAAGGAGACTCAAATATTTGTTGATAAAAACAATAAGTAAAAATGGATAAATGATCATAATGAACAATATCATAATGCTAAAATATCCAAGGATCTCTTTTTGAAAAACAATCTTTAAATTAGAAATGTATTGGGGAGGGGGTGGGACATTGCAGAAGACACAGAAATGATCAATAAACTATATTTTTAATGTTTCAAATGTTCACTCCAACAAAAATCAAATATATACAAACAACAGAAAAAAAATTCGTCTGTGAAATACAAACATATTAAAAATCAATGCTCAATGCTGGCAATAGTAAAGTGTAGTGTGTGTGTGTGTGTGTGTGTGTGTGTGTGTGTGTGTGTGCCAGACTCTTTGTGACCACATAGGCTGGGGACTGCTAGGCTCCTCTGTCCATGGGATTTCCCTGGCAAGAATACTGGAGTGAGTTGCCCTTCCCTTCTCCAGGGGATCTTCCTGATCTAGGGATAAAATCCAGGTCTCCTGCACTGCAGGAGGACTCTTTACCATCTGAGCCACCAGGGAGTAAAGTGTAAGAGGAAGTAGTAAAAACTGCTCTATTCTTTTTGAAAAAAGCTGAGCACCAAATAACTGATGCTTTTGAACTGTGGTGTTGGAGAAGACTCTTGAGAGTCCCTTGGACTGCAAGAGATCCAACCAGTCCATCCTAAAGGATATCAGTCCTGGGTGCTCATTGGAAGGACTGATGCTAAAGCTGAAACTCCAGTACTTTGGCCACCTCATGTGAAGAGTTGACTCATTGGAAAAGACCCTGATGCTGGGAGGGACTGGGGGCAGGAGGAAAAGGGGACGACAGAGGATGAGATGGCTGGATGGCATCACCAGCTCGATGGACATGAGTTTGGGTGAGCTACAGAGTTGGTGATGGACAGGGGGGCCTGGTGTGCTGCAATTCATGGCATCACAAAGAGTCAGACACAGCTGATTGACTGAACTGAACTGCACTGAATTCTTTTTAGAAATTAAACAACAAAGCACATACAAATATGCACTTACATACTATATGCATATAAATATATCTATATATCTATATGTGTGTATTAATATATATGTTTGGTTCAGTGGCTCAGTCATGTTCAACTCCTTGCGACCTCATGGAATGCAGCACACCAGGCCTCCCTGTCCATCACAAACTCAAACTCATATCCATCAAGTCAGTGATGCCATCTCATCCTCTGTCATCCCCTTCTGCTCCTGCCTTCAGTCATTCCCAGCATCAGGGTCTTTTCAAATGAGTCAGTTCTTCACATCAGGTGGCCAAAGTATTGGAGTTTCAGCTTTACCATTAGTCCTTCCGATGAATTTTCAGGACTTGTTTCCTATAGGATTGACTGATTGGAACTGCCTTCAGTCCAAAGGACTCTCAAGAAACTTCTCCAACACCACCGTTCAAAAGCATCAATTCTTCGGCACTCAGCTTTCTTCACAGTCCAACTCTTACATACATACATGACTACTGGAAAAAAACCATACCTTTGGCTAGATGGACTTCTGTTGGCAAAGCAATGTCTCTGCTTTTTAATATGCTGTCTAGGTTGGTTATAGCTTTTCTTCCAAGGAGCAAGTTTCTTTTATTTTCATGGCTGCAGTCACCATATGCAGTGATTTTGGAGCCCAGAAAAATAAAGTTTCTCACTGTTTCCATTATTTCCCCATCTATTTGCCATAAAGCAATGAGACTTGATGTCATGATCTTAGTTTTCTGAGTGCTGAATTTTAAGCCAACTTTTTTACTCTCCTCTTTCACATTCATCAAGAAGCTCTTTAATTCTTCTTCACTTTCTGCCATAAGGGTGGTATCATCTGCATATCTGAGGTTATTGATATTTCTTCCAGCAATCTTGATTCCAGCTTCTGCTTCTTCCAGTCCAGCATTTCTCATGACATACTTTACACATAAGTTAAATAAGCAGGATGACAATATACAGCCTTGATGTAATCCTTTTCCTATTTGGAACCAGTCTGTTGTTTCATGTCCAGTTCTAACTGTTGCTTGAGTGTTGTTCGTTAATGGTGTTGTTCTAACTAACACCATTCTCACCATTCTTTACTAACTTAAGGACTATGTACATGTGGGTTTTTTTTTTCTGTGCCTCAAAAGTTCTCTCCCCATTATTCACATTGCCTTATCTTTTCCTTCTTTAGATCTCATCTTACATGACACTTTCAGAGATTCCCCCTTGACCATTTGGCCTAAAGTAGCTGTCTGCTCCTGTTCTTTGTTTTAGCCATTATCATAACACAAATTGGAGAAGGAAATGGCAACCCACTCCAGTGTTCTTGCCTGGAGAATCCCAGGGATGGGGGAGCCTAGTGGGCTGCCATCTAGTGGGTCACACAGAGTCGGACACAACTGAAGTGACTCAGCAGCAGCAGTAGCAGCATAACACAAATTAGTTTATTTATGTGTATCCTTCTTTCCACCCCATGAAAATGTAGTCTTCACAAAGACAGAAACTGAGTCTTTTTCAGTGTATGATACCCAGTGTTTAGCACAGTGCCTACATATAACAGAGGCTCAATAAATGATTATTGGATAAATGAATAAATATGTTTATAAATGTACATATACAGATATATACAGCTGTGATCACAGATAACATGTACACAGATATACATGCCTATGTGTAATATGTGTACACACACATGCACATGTGTACATACACCCACACCAACAAGTACATAGGCATAATAGATAAATAAAAGAATATAACAGACACACAGAATTCAGGAGGTAAATGCCACAATATTAACAGTGATCACTTCTGTATGGGGGGTATGTTGTATTTGTTTTACACATATTAAAATTTTTTTCTAGCTTTTTCTACAACTATTTTTACATTGTTTTTATAATAAAAAAGAAAGTTGCTAAAAATCAAAATACTTATCAAACCACAGTACATCATCTTCTATAATATATTAAGGATATTTAATTAGAAAAATATTCAAAGGATAGAAGTAAAAATAGAATGGGAAGTCATTGAATGCAAGAAACATGCATTCTTAGAACAGTGTCTGGGATATGATGGGTATTTTCAGAAACCTTATGAAAGTGTGAGAGGAAGAAAGGGAGGAGAACAAGGTAAAATGAAGGGTGACAGAAAAATCAAGGACCAGGGGAAAAGAGAGGAGGAAAAGTAATATAAAGAAAAATCATAGCTATAGAGAGAAATTGGAGGAGGAAGGAATGTGAAGAGCGAGGAAGAGTGAGAGAGAGAACATCGGTTGGAGAGCAAGAATAACACAAGCCAGTGTGCCTATTTCTTTGACATTCATTATTAAGTATTGACTATATTCATACTCTTTGAGACTCCAATTTTATAATCAAACTTCTCTACATTTACTTGACATTTGGTAAATATTTTTAGACCATTCACCATTAGAACTTACTGGCTCCACAATATTGAACTTCTTAGACTCTTGAACTTCCTGGATTTGATAAACATAATCAAGGGACGACTCAAAGAAATTGTGCCTCTCCTTGTCCACCTGGAGGTCTGCCTGAAGAAGAAGGGTAATAAATGTCACATATTGGCATAGTCATTCATGCAAGTCAGTGTTTATGGATTCAACAGAATGGTAGGGCTGGAAGAGAATTATGCTACCAAGCAGTGATCTTATCTTTTTATTTTACAAATAGGGAATATGAAGCCAAGATAGAAAAAGTGACTGATGCATGATATCTGGTTTCTGGCCTAACAAATAAGAAGCTCGGAAGTTACTGTGCTCATCCTTATACAAGGAAAAGCTAAACTGAGAATCAAACACTCTTCTTAGACCCAACAGACCACTGAAGTCAAAGGAAAAACAACTGTCTCAAAAATTGGACAGATAGTTGAATATAGAGAATCTGAGATCATCAGAGCAGAAGCCCAGAAGCAGAAGCCTGTTGCTGCAACAAGTGTCAGACCTTATTTAAGATCTCTTAAAAAACCAATACAATATTATAAAGTAAAATAAATAAATTAATCAATTTTAAAAATCCAAAGACAATAGGGAAAACAAAACACAAAGATACCAGAGGAGATTTTCGCTTCTAGCAAGAGCTGTTAAAGCAAATTAAACACAGTCTAAATCCTAGTCAGATAAGCATTAAACCACATAATAACATCCTTTTATCTCAGTTCCTTTTACCCAGGGCATCATGTTCAGCATTCAACAAAATGTTACAAAGTGAACAAAAAAGTGAAATACACCAATAAACACAGTCTAAAGAACCAGCATCAGTTCAGTTCAGCTCAGTTGCTCAGTCATGTCCAACTCTTTGTGACCACATGGACCACAGCACACCAGGCCTCCCTGTACATCACCAACTCCCAGAATTTACCCAAACTCATATTCATTGAGTCAGCGATGCCAACCAACCACCTCATCCTCTGTAGTCCCCTTCTCCTCTCACCTTCAATCTTTCCTAGCATCAGGGTCTTTTCAAATGAGTCAGCCCTTCACATCAGGTGGCTAAAGTATTGGAGTTTCAGCTTCAACATCACTCCTACCAATGAACATTCAGGACTGATCTCCTTTAGGATGGACTGGTTGGATCTCCTTGCAGTCCAAGGGACTCTCTAGAGTCTTCTCCAACACCACAGTTCAAAACCATCAATTCTTCGACACTCAGCTTTCTTTATAGTCCAATTCTCACATCCATACATGACTATTGGAAAAACCATAGCCTCAACTAGGTGGACCTTTCCTGGCAAAGTAATGTGGGATTCTGATAGTTCTGTGNGACACTCAGCTTTCTTTATAGTCCAATTCTCACATCCATACATGACTATTGGAAAAACCATAGCCTCAACTAGGTGGACCTTTCCTGGCAAAGTAATGTGGGATTCTGATAGTTCTGTGGAGCTCACACAATCTGATTTTACTCACATGGAACACTTCTAAAACAAAAAGAACACTTCTAAGACGTTGGCAAAGCAATGCTATTCTTTGGAACTCTGTATTCAGATGGGTATATCTTTCCTTTTCTCCTTTGCTTTTTTAATCTTTTTTTCTCAACTATTTGTAAGGCCTCCTCAGACAACCATTTTGCTCTTTTGCATTTCTTTTTCTTGGGCATGGTTTTGATCAGCACCTCCTATACAATGTTATGAGTCTCCATTCATAGTTCTTAGGGCACTCTCTCTATCAGATCTAATCCCTTGAATCTATTTGTAACTTCCACTGTATAATCATAAGGGATTTGACCTAGGTCATACCTGAATGCTCTAGTGGTTTTCCCTACTTTCTTCAATTTAAGTCTGAATTTTACAATACGGAGTTCATTATCTGAGTCACAGTCAGCTCCAGGTCTTGTTTTTTCTGACTGAACAGAATTTCTCCATCTTCAGCTGCAAAGAATATAATCAATCTGATTTTGGTATTGACCATCTGGTGATGTCCATGTTTAGAATCTTCTGTTGTTTTGTTGGAAGAGGGTGTTTGCTATGACCAATGTGTTCTCTTGGCAAAACTCTGTTAGCTTTGCCCTGCTTCATTTTGTATTCTAAGGTCAAAGTTTCCTGTTCCTGCAGGTATCTCTTGTCTTCCTACATTTGCATTCCAGTCCCCTACAATGAGGAGGACATCTTTTTTGTTGTTAGTTCTAGAATGTGTGGCAGTTCTTCATAGCACTGCTCTACTTCAGCTTCTTTGGCATTAGTGGTTAGGGCATAGGTTTGATTACTGTGATGTATGGTTTGCCTTGAAAGCAAACTGAGATCTTTCTATCGTTTTTGAGATTGCACCCAAGTACCGCATTTCGGACTCTTGTTGACTGTGAGGGCTACTTCATTTCTTCTAAGGGATTTTTACCCACAGTATAATAAAATGATCATCTAAATTAAATGGACCATTCCCATCCATTCTGGTTCACTGATTCCTAAAATATCAAAGTTCACTTTTGCCTTCTCCTGTTTGAAAACTTCCAATCCACCTTGATTCACTGACCTAGCATCCAAGGTTCTTATGCAATGTTGTTCTTTACAACATAGGACTTTACTATCACCACCAGACACATGTACAACTGGGCACTGTTTCTGCTTTGGCTAATCCTCTTCATTCCTTCTGGAGCTATTTCTCTCCTCTTCTACAATAGCTCAACCTGGGGAGTTCATCTTTCATTGTCACATCTTTTTGCCTTTTCATACTATTCATGGGGTCCTCACGGCAANCCGGATAATCATGATGGTGTGATCACTCATCTAGAGCCAGACATCCTGGAATGTGAAGTCAAGTGTGCCTTAGAAAGCATCACTACAAACAAAGTTAGTGGAGGTGATGGAATTTCAGTTGAGCTATTTCAAATCCTGAAAGATGATGCTATGAAAGTGCTGCACTCAATATGCCAGCATTTTTGGAAAACTCAGGAGTGGCCACAGGACTGGAAAAGGTCAGTTTTCATTCCAATCCCAAAGATAGGCAATGAGAATGCTCAAAATACCACACAATTGCACTCATCTCACACACTAGTAAAGTAATGCTCAAAACTCTCCAAGCCAGGCTTTAGCAATACATGAACCGTGAACTTCCATATGTTCAAGCTGGTTTTAGAAAAGGCAGAGGAACCAGAGATCAAATTGCCAACATCTTCTAGATCATGGAAAAAGCAAGAGAGTTCCAGAAAAACATCGATTTCTGCTTTCTTGACTATGCCAAAGCCTTTGACTGTGTGGATCACAAGAAACTGAAAATTCGGAAAGAGATGGGAATACCAGACCACCTGACCTGCCTCTTGAGAAACCTATATGCAGGTCAGGAAGCAACAGTT
>SJYW01003133.1:1535393-1565145 GCA_006410735.1 Raphicerus campestris | reverse complement strand
CTCCAAGCCAGGCTTTAGCAATACATGAACCGTGAACTTCCATATGTTCAAGCTGGTTTTAGAAAAGGCAGAGGAACCAGAGATCAAATTGCCAACATCTTCTAGATCATGGAAAGAGCAAGAGCATTCCAGGAAAACATCTATTTCTGTTTTATTGACTATGCCAAAGCCTTTGACTGTGTGCATCACAATAAACTGTGGAAAATTCTGAAAGGGATGAGAATACCAGACCACCTGACCTGCCTCTTGAGAAATCTGTATGCACGTCAGGAAGCAACAGTTAGAACTGGACATGGAACAACAGACTGGTTCCAAATAGGAAAAGGAGTATGTTAAGGCTGTATATTATCACCCTGCTTATTTAACTTCTATGCAGAGTACATCATGAAAAACGCTGGACTGGATGAAAAACAAGCTGGAATCAAGATTGCTGGGAGAAATATCAATAACTTCAGATATGCAGGTGACACCACCCTTGTGGAAGAAAGTGGAGAGGAACTCAAAAGTCTCTTGAAGAAAGTGAAAGAGGAGAGTGAAAAAGTTGGCTTAAAGCTCAACATTCAGAAAACAAAGATCATGGCATCCAGTCCCATCACTTTATGGGAAATAGATGGGGAAACAGTGGAAACAATGTCAGACTTTTATATTGGGGGGCTCCAAAATCACTGCAGATGGTGACTGCAGCCATAAAATTAAACAACGCTTACTCCTTGGAAGGAAAGCTATGATCAACCCAGATAGCATATTCAAAAGCAGAGACATTACTTTGCCGACTAAGGTCCATCTAGTCAAGTCTATAGTTTTTCCTGTGATCATGTATGGATGTGAGAGTTGGACTGTGAAGAAGGCTGAGCACCAAAGAATCGATGCTTTTGAACTGTGGTGTTGGAGAAGACTCTTAAGAGTCCCTTGGACTGCAAGGAGATCTAACCAGTCCATTCTGAAGGAGATCGGCCTGGTATTTCTTTTGAAGGAATGATGCTAAAGCTGAAACTCCAGTACTTTGGCCACCTCACACAAAGAGTTGGCTCATTGTAAAGACTTTGATGCTTGTCAGGATTGGGAGCAGGAGGAGAAGGGGACGACAGAGGATGAGATGGCTGGATGGATGGCATCACTGACTCAATGGATGCGAGTCTGAGTGACCTCCGTGAGCTGGTGATGGACAGGGAGGCCTGTCATGCTGCGATTCATGGGGTCACAGAATCGGACACGACTGAGTGAATGAACTGAACTGAATCATATGAATGTCCTTAGTCATGTCAAACTCTGCATTTCCAAACTAGTCTTGCTTTCACATCCTTATTCTTTGACCCGCCTTGGATATTCCTTCTCAGGGGATCTCACCAGCATCATCTAAGCCTGTTAAGCCACAAACGTGATGTATTAATTACTTATTGTAGCATTACTACCAGTTAGCAGCTTCAAACCATGCTTATTTATTGTCTTATAGTTCCTGGAGTCAAGAGACCCAGCACAGCTGGGCCCTCTGTAAAGCTGCAGTCAAGGTGTTGGTCCAGGATGGAATCCCACTGATGTGCAATGATCTATGTCTGAGTCTATTTATTCATTGGAAAAAATCCTTTCTCTGCAGGCTGTGGGGATGAGGGCCTCCATTCCCTGCAGGTTGCTGACCAGAGGCCACATTCAGGCCATCTTCACTTGTGGTCCTCTCCACCAGCCACTCACAACATGATATTTTGCTTCTTAAAAGCCAGAGGGGCAAGAGAGTGCTTGCAGACAAGCATTATGGCCCAATGTAAGATAATCACAGAAATTATCTCATCATCCTTGCCATATTCGGTTGACCAGAAACAAGTCATCAGTACCACCCTCACTCATGGGAAGGGGCCCATGAAAAGGTGGGACCACTAGGACGTGGAGTCATGAGGGCAACCTTGGATTCAGTCTACTACCTTTGGACTATATTCTACTTATTTTAGTCATACCTAGAGTCACACTGTCTTATTCATCAATAGTAGGGGAAAATACGTCTTCTGTGATGCTTTAGGCTCTTTCTTTTCTGAGTTATTTGGCCTAGAGTGGGAGGGAAAATAAGAGATCTAGAAATCTCCTACAGTGTAGGAAATTCATCCAAATGTAATTTTTCTGAACCATGAGGGAAAATAGAAGCAAAAATGGCCCTGTTCCCATCTTTTCCAGAATAAAAACACTGCAGCAGTGTGACAGAGTAAGAAGTACATGGGACTTTGTTATTCAAATTAAGCACGATAGTTACCAGGCAACACTTTTTTTTTAACCAATAATATGAAAAGGTTTCTCAGTTTCTGTAGCCTTTTCTATCAGTCTATGCACTGTCAGATCTGAAAACTTTGCAGGAGATTTATCAGTGTACTCCTCTATCCTCATTTGATACCTATTCACTCTCTTTATCAGGTTTTTCTTGCTAAGCTGGCCCCAAAAGTTGTGAACATCATTATCCTTGATCTAGTAGGTTCACATTCTAAATGATAGATATGCTGAAGTTCTGAAGAAGAAGGTCACAAAGTTCACTTTATGGCTATGCTTTGTGATGTTACACAAGTTCCTTAAGCCCTATAGACTTCAGTTTCCCTGTCTATAACACAGAGATAATAATAGCAATAGCATCTCTGCAGTAGTGTTGAGGTTAGAACTAAATACACAAACCAAGAAACACATTGCTCAGCATTTGATAGCATTTCATAAATGCTAGTGCTTAACATTATCATTAATGCCAAGAACAGTACTTGGTTGACAAACCAATACAAATTCAAGAATTATGGGAATGCTAATTTTTAATTTTTCAATTTTTTTTTTCAAAACTCTCATTTAATACCACCACTATTTTATCCAAGAAAAATATTTCAAACCAAAGTGTTGGAAGAACACAATCTTGAATTAAAGAATGTTTCTTTTAAATGGAAAATATTTGGCTTAAAAAAAAACAACTCACTCGCCAGTATTATTTTCTATTTTGTCACAGCACAGCAAAACCTTCATTGTGGATTTCCATGTATTCACGTTTTGGTAACTGCTGGATTAAAGTCTCATGGTTCCATCAGACCAGAGAAACAAATCTCATGTTACTGCCCTCTTGTATATCAATCACAAGACTGATTGGCTCATCCTACACCAACACACAATTTTTATCAAGATAACTTTTTAAATCAAACTGGGTGTCAAACATTCAAGCTATTTTGATTGAGTCACTGTAAACTGAACCAATGAAACTTTTACCAACTGGTCTTATTTTTGTGGTATATAGGTTTCAGGGAGTCTTCATATCTGGATGAGCTTGTTTAAACCATGCCTATTGATCCCTGATTCATGGGGTTGCAAAGAGTCGGACACAACTGAGCAACTGAACTGAACTGATACATCCCTACTCAATAGGGAAATCTGGGATGGGAGAATGTTACAAAAACATTTTTAGGAAGGATGGGAGGGTATTATGAAAACCTCACATATTTTAAATACAGAAACATTATGCAGTCTTTCTGGTAAATTACACTTGATTGGAATGGAAGATAAATGTCACAATTGAGAGCAATTTGTAAAAATGCAACTGGAAATAATTTCTTTTCTCGTGTTAAAAAGAAATACACTCCTGATGGTAGATTTAATCGCAGTGATGATGTATGGCTTGAATTAAGTGAACCATCACGAAGCTCTGTATGATGGTTTATTTATACATACATGCATGTGTGTATATGTGTACTTTGTATTTTAATCCACTATTTCTGTCTGGATGGGAAAAGGAAAAAGATGTGTTTTTCTAGATGCTAACTGGCTTGCAGATCCTCTTAATAAGGAGGTGCAACTTGATTCAATAAAAAAAAAAGTAGATTGGAACATTTTCACACACACACACACACACATATATATCTTATTTGCTGGATTACACAGGATAATTCAGTTGCATCAACCCAACTAAAATTGGCTTTCTGGGAAGGGGACAAAAATGCATTGGCTCACACTGGAAAAACCCATGGGATATTCACCGTTAGGAACAGTGGGACACATATGAAAAAAAAAAAAAAAAAAAGAAATCAGAATTCTCACTGTATCTCTCTATTCTGTGTTCCTCTTTGTTGGCTCAGATCTCAAGTTCTTTCCAAGAAGTGGCAGATGTTGCAACCGGCAAATCAGGATTACATCCCAGTAGCCCAAAAGCTTTATCTGGAAAAGCATGCATTTTTCTCAGCAATTTAATGATTGGTAGGCTCCAACTATGTCCAGCTATTCAACCCAGAATGAATCCTAGTCACAGAATTGTGATGGTCATATTCACTAGAACCAATAAGTGGTTTACCTTCTGGACCTAGAAATTAAGTCAGCCTCCATTACCAGAATGCATACAGTCTTTAAACTTGGAAGGTGTATCTCTTAGAGTAAGAGAGAAGTTTTTTTAAGTTACAGTGGGCAATCAGAAATAGATGTCCCCTAGCCTTCCTTGATTATTCTGTTTGTTTCTGTCCAAAGTTAATTGAAACTCTAGTCATCTATAGTACATACTAGAACTTCTATCCTTTTGATAACTGATCCTGTAACACTAACATAAGGCATGTTACTTGCCTGGGTCAATCCTAGTAGCTTATCTTGCTGTTTCTACCAAGAAATAAGATAGCATGACAATACTTTCAAAGGAAACAATGTGGGGTTCCATGAAATGTTCCACAGTGTTCTCATATAAAAAGAGCAGAGACCACATGCTTGAACTAATGATTAAAAAGTTTTATGTGTTCCTTTAGTGACAACCACTAACCTAATAATTATAGCTTGTTAACTCCAAGGAGAAAAGGCAGCATCAACAGCATGGAATAAGATTCCAACTTGGGACTATATGGTCTTTGATTAGAACTTTATTTCATATCCCCAATAAATAACAGCTATTATTTTTTATTTGGCTGTGTCATCTTAGAAAACTTGTCTAATCTCTCTAACCCTAAGTTTTCTCATCTCTAAAATAGGGATGATATTTACCTTGAAGATTTGTAAGGAGGATCAGACATAGCAGAAATTAAGTATAAGAGTCATGTAGGCAGGAAATAATATCTAGTATCCTCAATAAATGGGAGAGTCTTTTAACATTAATACTAAAATACATTAGTATATTCAGTTCAGTTCAGTCGCTCAGTCATGTCTGACTCTTTGCAATCCCATGAATCACAGCACGCCAGGCTTCCCTGTTCATCACCATCTCTCGGAGTGCACTCAGACTCACGTCCATCGAGTCCGTGATGCCATCCAGCCATCTCATCCTCGGCTGAACCCTTCTCCTCCTGCCCCCAATCCCTCCCAGCATCAGAGTCTTTTCCAATGAGTCAAGTCTTCACATGAGGTGGCCAAAGTACTGGAGTTTGAGCTTTAGCATCATTCCTTAAACTATTGGTATATTCCCTAATATACCATTAGTATATTCCCTAATATACTATTAGGGAGTTGAAACACATACACAAAAATGTTTCATAGCAAATGTAGCACAACATTTAGTTTTTAGAAAAGACACATATAATGAAGAAAGACACATATGCACAAAAAGAATTTCAAAAGTACTGGGATGCATTTTACCATTATAAAAGAAAAGTAACATCCTATGACTTTGGGCATCACTATAGGGATAGTAAAGATGGAGTATAAGGGATGAAACATACATTTCCAGGGTTCGTTACAGTTCAGAGTTCATATGGACAGAAGTCAGGCAGTTAAAGATAGTTGTGTTGCTCTCCAACCTTCAGTCTTCTGCAGCATGTCATTTTTATAGTGGTCTTTCACTAATTCCATGCCTGATCCATTAGACACCCTGGATAACAAACTGGAGAAACCTGTGTTTGATTCCCAGTTCTGCCACTTAGCAACTGTGGGATTTTGATAAAGAGATATAACATCTGTAGGCCTGCTTACTTATCTGCCAACAGTAAAAACACAAGAGAGAGAATAGAGTAGTACTCAAAAGCATAAACTTTGGAGTTTTAGACCACCTGAATTAGGATCCTAGCTAGCCTTGAGATTTGAGTAAATCACTCCACCTTTTAGTTTTCTCATTTGTAAACTGTGGATAATTACAGTGCCTACTTGTGAAGATCAAGAGAAACAACCATGTAATGTGTTTAATATATTGTCTTGTATGTGGTAAATAGTTCATAACTTTAGTTGTCACTGTTAATTATTTTCATTTTTATGGTCATCATAAAGTTGACATGATTAAATCTACTCTTATTATCTTAGCACCCTATCAATATATAGTAAATGCTCAATAAATGGCTCTAGATTTTGCTTATATTAATTATCATTATTGTATCTGATCTTTTGAAAAGTAGAACTGTAACCAAGTAGGATCCTATGAGGCCTTCCCAGAATAGAGTCCCATTCATGTCCTCCACCTGCATTTTATCTGTAGAAAAACTTTAGTCAAAAATAAATTTAATCAGAGAAGTGAGAAAATACAAAAGGAAAGAAAAACTGTCAAGAAAGACAAAATGATACTACTTTAGCCATTAAAAAGTCAAGGACATTTAGTTCTTTCTCAGGGACTATAGGTAATATTCTGAGCAGTGTCCTTTGAGCTGTTTGACAGATATTGAAACCTCCATCAGGTGGAAGAAGATAATTGTATGCAGCCAGCAAGTAGATAGACCCCAGACCACTTGGAAGAAGAAGGTTGATGATACTGACCTCACCAGCAGCCAATTAGCAAAACCAATACAGTATTGTAAATAGAATAAAGTATTACATAAAAATTTAAAAAAAAAAAAAAAAAAAAGAATGTCCGTGAATTGACCGTGTCTGCTCTTTGAACTCAAGACTCTCCACTACTGCTCCAGGTGGGGGTGGGGGGACAGAGAGTTTTGAGGGTATTAACCTGCTATGGCCCCCTTTGCCTGACAAAGCAATAAAACTATTCTTTTCTTCTGCATCCACAACTCTGCCTTCTTGGTTCAATTCAGCACCAGTAAACAGAGGCTGAGTTTCAGCAACAGAATGAATATGTAGCTACTACATGAAGAGTTTTTTCACAAGACAAATACGCCCTTCTTAACTGTGCATCTCCTATGCTTATTACCAGGCATGAAATACAACCATCATTTAGAAAACTGAATAGAATCTTTTCTTGCAGTTTGACTATTTAACCAAAGGCACCAAAACCAAGTTGTATTGAGATTAATTAGCTCTTGAGAGGGTTTTTTTAAGTGTCATTTGCCTATGCAAAGTCTGTATATTGAAAATTTTCTTTCTGACATCCTGCTTTAAATTCATTCACATTCCCTAGTTCTACATTAGTAAAGCTTCATCACTTGTGGGTGAAGTGGTAAGAATGGGTTTTCAAATATCTGGATTATTTACCAAACCACAGATGAAAGAAAGCCTTGGTTTTCATTTCCCCTGTATTCACATATAGCCACAGTCATCCATTCTGTTTATTACCAGTTCATTGCTGCCATCAGAGAAGTGGACCTAAGGGGCTGTTAAACTTTAATTAAAATGAGGAAGTCAAGACCCTCTCCAGTTTCTTAAAGAACAAAGTAATGCACCTTAGTGGGTTTCTTCTCCAAACTCATGCCACTGTATGGAGTCTCATTCCAAAGCATAAATGTCTTGGAACAGTTCTCCAGAAACACAAGCACTTTGAGTGACAAATGCAAAAATTACACAATTGGGAGAAAAGATTGTCAAGCCAAAACATAGAAAGTAATGACTCATTTTATAAAACAAAATGCTCAAAGAAACATTAGGGAACTTGTTTTCGGCTGCAGTTAGCTTAATGAAACGGTTCTCTAAGTGGATGTTTATTGGAAATCTGTGTTTAGAAGGCTGGAAATAAATTCCATTTTTAAGATGCTTTCCCCCCCACTCTCCTTCTGCATTTTCTGGCCTGTTTTACTCAAAGCTGAACATGAGATATAAATAAGAATTCTTGAACTGCTTTTAAAGTGCTGGCATCTGTTAGATTAGGAGGAAGTCTGATTTAGCAAAACTTAGAACAGTACAGAACAATTGCCAAAACAAGAGAATCTTTTATTTATGTTGTACAACAATATTATGTAACGAAGCAAGTTGTTCATCTTCATTCTTTATGATGAGTATATGGGGCAATATATCTCTCAATGTTTGGCCAGCTGAGAGCCCATTAGCTGGTGCTGCATTATTTAGATGTTAAATTGATTTGAGAAGAAATTAATTATGTATGATCAGCTAAAAAAGATCACTGTATTCAGTAAGCTCTTAATATAAAAGATCTCCTTTTGGTTTTGTTTTTCTTATATTTTCAGGGGAAAGGTAGCCTGTTTTTTTCCTGTTATTTCTAATTTCCTGAGGCTCCAGAAACCAAGCAGTTAAAACAAGAGTGCCACAGTCAAAGACATTGTGATTTAAAACGTAGCTCACCATCATTTGAGGTGTTTGAATCTGGAAAGTTATTAATCTCTCTAAGCACATTGTTCATCTATAAAATGAGGATAATAATGGAATCTTCCTCACATGTTCATTCTGAGGATTAATGCAGGAAAGATGCTTAGCACACCATCTAATACATAGCATGGACTCAATAGATGTTAACATTAAAAAAGTTACCACCACATACTCATGGATACAAAGTTAAGTTCAGCAACATTATTTTGTTGGCTTTAACAATCTATCTAGGTACTGTAATGAATGGAAGCTAAATGATTTCAGATATTTAAGGATATGAACTATAAGGTAAGAAATAACATACTAATATAAAAACAGGAAGTTGAGAAGGAATCTTTGCCATAACTGTTCTGCATGTTTAAATGCATCAGTCATGACTGGACAACAAAGAGTGTATAACATGGATAAGGAGACAAGAGATAACAGTCAATTAAATAAAGTGTTTCACTTGTTTCTTATTATTTTATTTAAAGAAGAGGTCTCAGTTTGGTGAAGTCTAATGAAACAAGGAAGCAACAGTTAGAACTGGACATGGAACAACAGACTGGTTCCAAATAGGAAAAGGAATATGTCAAGGCTGTATATTGTCACCCTACTTATTTAACTTATATGCAGAATACACCATGAGAAACTCTGGGCTAGAAGAAGCACAAGCTGGAATCAAGATTGCTGGGAGAAATATCAATAATCTCAGATAAGCAGATGACACCACCCTTATGGCAGAAAGTGAAGAAGAGCTAAGGAGCCTCTTGATGAAAGTTGAAGAGGAGAGTGAAAAAGTTGGCTGAAACCTCAACATTCATAAAACTAAGATCATGGCATCTGGTCCCATCACTTCATGGGAAATAGATGGGGAAACAGTGGAAACAGTGTCAGACTTTATTTTTTTGTGCTCTAAAATCACTGCAGATGGTGATTGCAGCCATGAAATTTAAAGACACTTACTCCTTGGAAGGAAAGTTATGACCAACCTAGATAGCATATTCAAAGCAGAGACATTTACTTTGTCAACAAAGATCTGTCTAGTCAAGGCTACAGTTTTTCCAGTAGTCACATATGGATGTGAGAGTTGGACTATAAAGAAAGCTAAGCACCAAAGAATTGATGCTTTTGAACTGTGGTGTTGGAGAAGACTCTTGAGAGTCCCTNGGGTTTCTTCTCCAAACTCATGCCACTGTATGGAGTCTCATTCCAAAGCATAAATGTCTTGGAACAGTTCTCCAGAAACACAAGCACTTTGAGTGACAAATGCAAAAATTACACAATTGGGAGAAAAGATTGTCAAGCCAAAACATAGAAAGTAATGACTCATTTTATAAAACAAAATGCTCAAAGAAACATTAGGGAACTTGTTTTCGGCTGCAGTTAGCTTAATGAAACGGTTCTCTAAGTGGATGTTTATTGGAAATCTGTGTTTAGAAGGCTGGAAATAAATTCCATTTTTAAGATGCTTTCCCCCCCACTCTCCTTCTGCATTTTCTGGCCTGTTTTACTCAAAGCTGAACATGAGATATAAATAAGAATTCTTGAACTGCTTTTAAAGTGCTGGCATCTGTTAGATTAGGAGGAAGTCTGATTTAGCAAAACTTAGAACAGTACAGAACAATTGCCAAAACAAGAGAATCTTTTATTTATGTTGTACAACAATATTATGTAACGAAGCAAGTTGTTCATCTTCATTCTTTATGATGAGTATATGGGGCAATATATCTCTCAATGTTTGGCCAGCTGAGAGCCCATTAGCTGGTGCTGCATTATTTAGATGTTAAATTGATTTGAGAAGAAATTAATTATGTATGATCAGCTAAAAAAGATCACTGTATTCAGTAAGCTCTTAATATAAAAGATCTCCTTTTGGTTTTGTTTTTCTTATATTTTCAGGGGAAAGGTAGCCTGTTTTTTTCCTGTTATTTCTAATTTCCTGAGGCTCCAGAAACCAAGCAGTTAAAACAAGAGTGCCACAGTCAAAGACATTGTGATTTAAAACGTAGCTCACCATCATTTGAGGTGTTTGAATCTGGAAAGTTATTAATCTCTCTAAGCACATTGTTCATCTATAAAATGAGGATAATAATGGAATCTTCCTCACATGTTCATTCTGAGGATTAATGCAGGAAAGATGCTTAGCACACCATCTAATACATAGCATGGACTCAATAGATGTTAACATTAAAAAAGTTACCACCACATACTCATGGATACAAAGTTAAGTTCAGCAACATTATTTTGTTGGCTTTAACAATCTATCTAGGTACTGTAATGAATGGAAGCTAAATGATTTCAGATATTTAAGGATATGAACTATAAGGTAAGAAATAACATACTAATATAAAAACAGGAAGTTGAGAAGGAATCTTTGCCATAACTGTTCTGCATGTTTAAATGCATCAGTCATGACTGGACAACAAAGAGTGTATAACATGGATAAGGAGACAAGAGATAACAGTCAATTAAATAAAGTGTTTCACTTGTTTCTTATTATTTTATTTAAAGAAGAGGTCTCAGTTTGGTGAAGTCTAATGAAACAAGGAAGCAACAGTTAGAACTGGACATGGAACAACAGACTGGTTCCAAATAGGAAAAGGAATATGTCAAGGCTGTATATTGTCACCCTACTTATTTAACTTATATGCAGAATACACCATGAGAAACTCTGGGCTAGAAGAAGCACAAGCTGGAATCAAGATTGCTGGGAGAAATATCAATAATCTCAGATAAGCAGATGACACCACCCTTATGGCAGAAAGTGAAGAAGAGCTAAGGAGCCTCTTGATGAAAGTTGAAGAGGAGAGTGAAAAAGTTGGCTGAAACCTCAACATTCATAAAACTAAGATCATGGCATCTGGTCCCATCACTTCATGGGAAATAGATGGGGAAACAGTGGAAACAGTGTCAGACTTTATTTTTTTGTGCTCTAAAATCACTGCAGATGGTGATTGCAGCCATGAAATTTAAAGACACTTACTCCTTGGAAGGAAAGTTATGACCAACCTAGATAGCATATTCAAAGCAGAGACATTTACTTTGTCAACAAAGATCTGTCTAGTCAAGGCTACAGTTTTTCCAGTAGTCACATATGGATGTGAGAGTTGGACTATAAAGAAAGCTAAGCACCAAAGAATTGATGCTTTTGAACTGTGGTGTTGGAGAAGACTCTTGAGAGTCCCTCGGACTGCAAGGAGATCCAACTAGTCCATCTTAAAGGAAATCAGTCCTGGGTGTTTATTGGAAGGACTGATGTTGAAACTGAAACTCCAATATTTTGGCCACCTGATATGAAGAGCTGACTCATTGGAAAAGACCTTGATGTTGGGAAAGCTTGAAGGCAGGAGGAGAAGGGGATGACAGAGGATGAGATGCTTAGATGGCATCACCGACTCAATGGACCTGAATTTGGGTAAACTCCAGGAGTCGGTGATGGACAGGAAGGCCTGTTATGCTGTGGTCATGGGGTCACAAAGAGTCGGACATGACTGAGTGACTGAACTGAGCTGAATGACACCATGGGGATGAGAGGAGGAACCCCATCTTACCAGTTTAGGAAACAAATCCAAACTTGCCCCCAAATAATGCGATGAAGCAATGATAAAACTTATCCTGAAGCTCAGCTCTTTCTTTTAGCTTTTTGCTATTTGTTCTACTCTCAACCCTGACCCAGGTCCCCACCAACTATTTATGAAAGTAATTGATTGAGGTTCTGTTGTTTTTATTAATATTTTCTACATCAGGGAGTTTCCTGCACTAAGAATAGGAACTGGTAATCTAAAATTTTCAGAATCTCAAACGGGTTTTGTAAATCAATCCTTGGAAGAATTTATTTCAAAATGTAAAGAATTAATTCACTGGGTCTGTTATTAATAAACTAATTCTTATCCAAGATTAATAAAGAAAACTAATTTTGATCAAAGCCTACTGTGTACCTGTGAAATACTTCACTTCTATTATCCAGTTTCATCCTCACAACAACAACTCCTCTGTTGAGTAGATATTAAGAAAACTGCAGTTTAGAATGCTTTCCATGGGTCAAACAATTGATGAAGATGAGAAACAACACTCACATTTGGGTATGTATAATCAAAACTTGTGACCTTACTAACCGTGCTTATCTGGGTACACTTCTGACATTCTTCCCTGTCTCAGTGTCATCTCAAGAGGACAGAAGAGAGATAGAATTTCCCATCTTTCTCACCATAGGTGTGTGCTGAATTAGAAGATGCCATAACCATGGAAACTGACTACAGTGGACTAATCGTTAAGAGATCTATTGCCTCATATGCTCACTGTAGAGGCTTCCCCGGTGGCTCAGTCGTAAAGAATCCACAGTCAGTGCAGGAGACGCAGGAGAGGTGGTTTCAGTCCCTGGGTTGGGAAGATCCCCTGGAGGAGGGCATGGCAACCCACGCCAGGACTCTTTCCTGGAGAATCCAATGGACAGAGGAGCCTAGCATGTTGCAGTCCATAGGATCACAGAGTCAGTCATGACTGAAGAGACTGAGCATGCATGCATACTCATAAAGAATGAAAATGAACAACTTGCCTGGTTAAATAACGTTGTGTAACATACATAAAAAATCCTCTCATAGTGGCAATTGTTCTGTATGGTTCTAAGTAGAAATAAACTATAGTTTGGGAGTTGGGAGTTCCAGGATGGGGCTGGGATAAATGCTCACTGATTCAGGCACTATAAAGGTAGCACCAACAACGGAACCACTCCCCTGTAGAGTTCTCCATCACAGTTTCCCCTGAATCTCCCCAAACAGCAGAAACAACGTTGACTTAGGCATTGGGTCAAAACCGGGCAAGTGATAAATTCCAGAAATTTTACATAAAATGGATTACTCTGATCCAGCAAACATTTTTAAAAATCACCTTTTCTAAGTGAAGTGTTTTCGAACACAATCTAATTATTTAGTAAAACAGAGACATTTTATCATTTTAAATGGAAAGAGTATATATCTAGAGTCCCAGGACCAAAAAAAAAAAAAAGCCCAGCACTTATTCCTCCCTGGATGCTTGAATTGCAGGAGTCAGAGATCACCTCCAGCACCCAGGTTTCTCCTCTGACCTGAAGATCTTGTCAGGTTCAAGGTTACAGCCAAGAAGGAAGTAGTACCATAATATCCTTCAAATGATAGTAACCTAAGTAATCTTAATCTCAACCTCTGGCAAGAGGGTCTAAAAAGAGTTTATGACAATGTTAAATATATGCTAGGAAATAAATGAAAATGGATCCAAGAATCAAAGTCCAAGAGCATAAGGACCTCATCTTTCTCATTGATTGAGGTTATCTCAAGCTCTGAGGACACAGATTTAAAAATGTATTATTTTACGAAACTTCTCAACCCTGCAAAGTCAATTAGTCCTTTAACTTGAGGTCCTTTGACAGAGGTACCCATGAACACTCATAATTAATACATTAATTAATAACTATGCCTGACACTTTTCTAAGTGATTTATATTTGGCAACTCATTCCCACCACAACCCAGTGAGGAAGGTGCTGTTATCAGTACTGTTATCTTAAGGTGGGAAACTAAAGCACAGAAAGATTAGAAACATGCCCAAGGATCATGATGTTAGGAAAGGGTGGAACTGGGGTCCAAAGCCGGGGTGTCTGTAGGACAAGTGCTCTTTACATAATGCCTTCTGCCATATCAATAACAGTCGCCATTTCCTCTGGATTTACTATGTGCCAGTATGCATCGTGCTTAGCACTTCATAGATACCCCTAATTTTACTGTGCTTTGCTTTATTGTGCTTCACAGATATAGCATCTTGTTTTTGTTTTTTGCTTTATACAAATTGAAGGTTTATGGCAACCCTGCATCATGAAAGTTTATCGGCACCATTTTTCCAACAACAGTTTGCTCATTTCCTGCCTGTGTATCATACTTTGGTAATTTTTCCAATATTTCAAATTTTTCACTAGTAAAAAGATGATGACTGTCTGAAGGCTCAGTTGATGTTTAGGATTTTTAGCAATAAAGTATTTTTAAATTAAGGCAGGTATACTTTTTTTAGACATAATGCTATTGCATGCTATTTTTTTTAAGACATAATGCTATTTCATGCTTAATAGACGATAGTAGAGTGTCAACACTACTTTTATGTGTACCAGGAAACCAAAAATTTATGTGAATGGCTTTATTAAGAGATATACTTTATTGTGATGTCCTAGAACTGAACCCATAGTACCTCTGAGGTATGCCTGTACATATGTTATCCATTACATCAATATGACAATTCAACGAGGTATATGTAATTATTGGCCCCATCTTACAGGTAAGAATNTGCATGCTATTTTTTTTTAAGACATAATGCTATTTTATGCTTAATAGACTATAGTAGAGTGTCAACACTACTTTTATGTGTACCAGGAAACCAAAAATTTGTGTGAATGGCTTTATTAAGAGATATACTTTTTTGTGATGTCCTAGAACTGAACCCATAGTACCTCTGAGATATGCCTGTACATATGTTATTCATTACATCAATATGACAATTCAACGAGGTATATGTAATTATTGGCCCCATTTTACAGGTAAGAATACTAAGGTTCAGAGATGACATGCAGTTTTCCAAGTCATATTTAATCAGAATAAAACTCAAACACAGGTCATTTCATTCAGCTGACCTGCCTAACCCTCTCTCATCTTGCCTCTCAATTAGGGCTTTTTTTCCATCAGTAAACCTTTACATTCTCTTAAACACTGAGCAATGATTTCTAATTGAAAATAAACAAGAATAGTGGAATTTGATTTCTAACAGAGATTCCCATTTCTATACATTTAAACTTGACTCTCCCCTAAGTATATTTGGGCTACATATTTTGAAAACTCTTAAACATATTTTTAAGTTTTCTTTAAAAAACTTTTGATGGAGTGTGAAAGGTATCATTTCATTTTCAAAGAAAAAAATATATATATACACATATGCTCAGAAGAAATGAAAATGACTAAAATACAAACAGTGCTGAAAAGTAAGTAGCAAGAAAATACCTGATGAGGAAGGCAATCTGTTATTTTCCACATTTTCTATAATGTACATGCATCATGGTAGTAATAATAATACTGTTTTTAAAAAGAAGAAATCATATGATTTAAGATAGGAAGTCTTTGTCCTTAGAACTTGACCTAAAATTATCACTATAGTTGAGGGATTTTACATTCAGCTCTGGGCTTCCTGACTGTCAAGGCACAAAGAGAAACATGAATTACATCAGTCTTCACTGTTTGATATATCATTTCTTCCCAGGAGATAAACTACCATCTTGCCACTAGATTCTAAGAAAAATATATGATGTACAATTTTCGGTAACACTAACACCTACTCTGTAGTGCAAGACAGTCAGAGATTACTCACAGTCCTCATCTTTGTTCTCACTACTCTTTGCCTGGTTCTGGTATCAGGGTGATGGCGGCCTCGTAGAATGAGCTTGGGAGTGTTTCTGTCTCTGCAAGGTTTTGGAAGAGTTTGAGAAGGAGAGGTGCTAGCTCTTCTCTAAATATTTGATAGAATTTGCCTGTGAAGCTGTCTGGTCCCAGACTTTTATTTGTTGGAAGTTTTTAAATCACAGTTTCAATTTCACTATGACTGTTATAGTTGCTTAAGAATTATTAATCCAAGGCCCTCCCTGGTGGCTCAGTGGTAAAGAATCCACCTGCAAATGCAGGAGACATGGGTTTGATCCCTGATCTGAGAGATCCCACATGCCACGGGACAATTAAACCTGTGTGCCACAACTACTGAGTCTGTGCTTTAGAGCCTGGGAGCCACAATTATTGAGCTGACATGTCACAACTATTGAAGGCCATGCACCCTAAAACCTGTACTCCACAACGAGAGAAAACACTGCAACGAGAAGCCCTCACACCACAACTGGAGAGTAGCTCCCCCCCACCCCCCGCTCGATGCAAGTAGAGAAAGTCCACATAGCAACAAAAATCTAAGCACAGCTGAAAGTAAATAAATAAATTATTTTTAAAAATGATTATGATTCCATACCATCCTAAGGGACAAATACCACACACACAGTGCCCATCATATTTTAGAATAGATTTAGAATTACATAAAATTGCAAAGACAGTTCCCACCTACTCTGTACCCATTTGTCCCTATTATTAACATCTTATATTAGTATATATACTTTTGTTAAAATTTAAGAGTCTTCCCAGGTGGTACTAGTGGTAAAGAAACCACCTGCCAATGCAGGCGACAACAGAGACACAGGATTGACTGCTGGGTTGCAAAAAACCCNTTAAAGAAAAGTTATCCAAGAGAAAAACAGGAGCAAGGCTTATACAATTGAAGAGCCCTTTTTAGACAAAATGAAATTTAAAAAGGGGAAAAGGGCCATGGAAAGTGAACCAATGCCAAGCTTTGTTGACTAATATGAGTAAGTCAAGAACAATGGCTAAGAGAAGTGCTCCAGTGAGAGAAAACAGCACGTGTAAGGATTTAGAAGTGAGTGAGCTCATGATTTGCTTGTGGAGTTTTGAGTAATTCATAAAGTCCTGAATTTAGGAGTGAAATCGCGAGGACAAATAAGAGTCTAAAGAACTAAGGAAAATATAGCCCAAGAAAGACACTGTGAACAGTATTCAAGCATTTGAAATTTATTCTCAAGGCTATGGGGAATCAATGACGTTTTCAAGAAATGTACATATGAAGAGAAATGTTCCAGCTTCCCTGTGGCAAAGGAACTGGAAGATGGTGGGGAGAAAATATCAACTGGGAGAGTCCTGTAGTAACCCTGTTGATTCACCCTCATCAGTCTCCTTCGTGGTTTCATAGCAGTCCCCGTGATGTGCCTCCCAGATCCCTCATTCATGAAGGATTTTTTATTCCAGCTGCTAGAAGTGCTGCCAGCCCCATCATTAATGATCTCAGCTGCATAAATCTGCCTGGCCCAATGTCACACCTGCCAGACCATGCAAAGGCCCACATCCAGTGACAGCTTGATACATCAATACAAAGGCTGGGCCATCTCTGCCCAGCTCACGACAATGCTGGAGTGCCACTGTAGGTCCAGAATTCTAGGTTGGATTAGCTGAGGAAATCTTTGAGTCAGCATCAAGTTGACTCGTCTCCCTGTTCAGTTATACATGTTCTCCTCTTCTATAGGTTTGATCTTAAGGATGCATTTAGTCACTCAGTCATGTCCAAAACTTTGCAACCTCTTGTATTGTAGCCCATCAGACTCCTCTGTCTGTGGGATTTTCCAGGCAAGTATACTGAAGTGGGATGCCATTTCAGTGCTTTTTAAGAGTGCTGCATGCTAGACTTCAAATCTGAACATGTTTTCTGTGGAACTCAATTTGTGACAGTTTCCTGCCACGTAAGAATGCCGTCATGCAGGACACATGCAACAAGCTGGCTCCATAAACACCTTTCTAATTATTTACATCAATAAAAACTAACAATGATTGAACATGAGAAGTCCTAAGATCCAAATGAATTTTTTTTTTCTGGAAAGTTGCCAAATATACTCATTTAAATGATGCAGGCCACTGAGTCAGTACTCATCAACCCAGAATGAGTTACAACATTGAATGAGTGTAAGGGATAAGACCATATGACTTGGAGTTCTTCAGTGTTTCAAGATCAGAAATTATGTATCCACACTGTACACAGCTATATAAACAGTTCTACAATTTCACTGAAAACTCTGTATGGGCAATATTATATCACTTTCATAAAGTCACATTGCTGTTGCTGCTGCTGCTAAGTCACCTCAGCTGTGTCTGACTCTGTGCGACCCCAGAGACAGCAGCCCACCAGGCTCCCCGGTCCCTGGGATTCTCCAGGCAAGAACACTGGAGTGGGTTGCCATTTCCTTCTCCAATGCATGAAAGTGAAAAGTGAAAGTGAAGTCACTCAGTAGTGTCCAACTCCTAGCGACCCCATGGACTGCAGCCTTCCAGGCTCCTCCGTTCATGGGATTTTCCAGGCAAGAGTACTGGAGTGGGGTGCCATTGCCTTCTCCAAAGTCACACTAAAGCCTTTGTTTTTCCATGTCAAGATTACTAACTTTTACTGGGTAGTTTCTAGTGCTTGTCATTGTGTACGAACACAGCAGGATATATTGAAGTCATATATTTATACCTCATGTAACTTGTTTACTTGGAATAAACGTATCCTGATTCATGTAGTTTAAATGATAGAGCTATGAATTTCTACAGTAATATTCTGGTTCCACATTTAATACTATATTTCCCTGAAGCTCTGGTAACTTATGAGTGAAATTTCTGCTTGGGGATACCATTCAACTATACTGGCCTAAAAAATAAGAGTCCTTGTGTGGATGAACTTTCTTTTGACAGATGTACGGAAAAGCCTGCTGTCCAAATAGAAACATGTTTTTCACTCCATGAGGGCAGAAGATATATCAGGGCTTACACATACACACACATTTTGCTGTGTATGAGTTACTGGGAAGCCTAGATATTGATTTCCCCAACTTCTGGGCTGGTTGCCTATCCTGTGTTGGTTGCTTTTGGCTGTGAGCAGCCACATTCATTTTACCCAATGTGCCACAGAGAAGTGGAAAACCTGTAGTACACGGGAATACAAGGTAGCAAACTTAGACTATACAAAAGAAAAAGAGAATATTTAGTTGAAACCTCACCTATTTTGATTTCTAAATTCCGCTGATGATAAAACTTATTTTTTGAATATTTACTATGAAAACTCAATTCTAAAATCGTAGTTTTTTTTTTTNATCCAGTGACAGCTTGATACATCAATACAAAGGCTGGGCCATCTCTGCCCAGCTCACGACAATGCTGGAGTGCCACTGTAGGTCCAGAATTCTAGGTTGGATTAGCTGAGGAAATCTTTGAGTCAGCATCAAGTTGACTCGTCTCCCTGTTCAGTTATACATGTTCTCCTCTTCTATAGGTTTGATCTTAAGGATGCATTTAGTCACTCAGTCACGTCCAAAACTTTGCAACCTCTTGTATTGTAGCCCATCAGACTCCTCTGTCTGTGGGATTTTCCAGGCAAGTATACTGAAGTGGGATGCCATTTCAGTGCTTTTTAAGAGTGCTGCATGCTAGACTTCAAATCTGAACATGTTTTCTGTGGAACTCAATTTGTGACAGTTTCCTGCCACGTAAGAATGCCGTCATGCAGGACACATGCAACAAGCTGGCTCCATAAACACCTTTCTAATTATTTACATCAATAAAAACTAACAATGATTGAACATGAGAAGTCCTAAGATCCAAATGAATTTTTTTTTTCTGGAAAGTTGCCAAATATACTCATTTAAATGATGCAGGCCACTGAGTCAGTACTCATCAACCCAGAATGAGTTACAACATTGAATGAGTGTAAGGGATAAGACCATATGACTTGGAGTTCTTCAGTGTTTCAAGATCAGAAATTATGTATCCACACTGTACACAGCTATATAAACAGTTCTACAATTTCACTGAAAACTCTGTATGGGCAATATTATATCACTTTCATAAAGTCACATTGCTGTTGCTGCTGCTGCTAAGTCACCTCAGCTGTGTCTGACTCTGTGCGACCCCAGAGACAGCAGCCCACCAGGCTCCCTGGTCCCTGGGATTCTCCAGGCAAGAACACTGGAGTGGGTTGCCATTTCCTTCTCCAATGCATGAAAGTGAAAAGTGAAAGTGAAGTCACTCAGTAGTGTCCAACTCCTAGCGACCCCATGGACTGCAGCCTTCCAGGCTCCTCCGTTCATGGGATTTTCCAGGCAAGAGTACTGGAGTGGGGTGCCATTGCCTTCTCCAAAGTCACATTAAAGCCTTTGTTTTTCCATGTCAAGATTACTAACTTTTACTGGGTAGTTTCTAGTGCTTGTCATTGTGTACGAACACAGCAGGATATATTGAAGTCATATATTTATACCTCATGTAACTTGTTTACTTGGAATAAACGTATCCTGATTCATGTAGTTTAAATGATAGAGCTATGAATTTCTACAGTAATATTCTGGTTCCACATTTAATACTATATTTCCCTGAAGCTCTGGTAACTTATGAGTGAAATTTCTGCTTGGGGATACCATTCAACTATACTGGCCTAAAAAATAAGAGTCCTTGTGTGGATGAACTTTCTTTTGACAGATGTACGGAAAAGCCTGCTGTCCAAATAGAAACATGTTTTTCACTCCATGAGGGCAGAAGATATATCAGGGCTTACACATACACACACATTTTGCTGTGTATGAGTTACTGGGAAGCCTAGATATTGATTTCCCCAACTTCTGGGCTGGTTGCCTATCCTGTGTTGGTTGCTTTTGGCTGTGAGCAGCCACATTCATTTTACCCAATGTGCCACAGAGAAGTGGAAAACCTGTAGTACACGGGAATACAAGGTAGCAAACTTAGACTATACAAAAGAAAAAGAGAATATTTAGTTGAAACCTCACCTATTTTGATTTCTAAATTCCGCTGATGATAAAACTTATTTTTTGAATATTTACTATGAAAACTCAATTCTAAAATCGTAGTTTTTTTTTTTTAAGGAAGCATGCTAATCTAATTTTCTCTCTCTAATTAGGTGAGCAATTAAAAGTCAATCCTTCTCACTTTGCAGTGTTTCTTAAACACGTTTGAAGGCGGAACCCTTTTTCAGTGAGCCAATGCAAAATAGTGATTGAAGTTTAGCCTGTTTTGCTGCAAATAAAAGTGAACTAAGAGAAGTTAACTATTGATTTCTTGATGCTCCAAGTGTTGATAGAGTACAGAACAGAAGTACCCCCAGGATGTAAATAAAAGTAATACATGCCAGATAGAAACAAATGATTGAATTATTGTGCTATAGAATTGTAAAACTGGAAGAATTCTTCAGAGATCACAAGACCCAAGCACTTCATTTTTCACACATAAAAACTGAGATTCAGTATGAAAGTAAAAACTTGTCTCTGTTCACATAGCAAATTTTTGAGAACCAACCACTTCCATTTGTTAAACGAATGAACTAGTAAGAGAGCATGCAAATAGTGCAGTTTAAAAACTATAATTTGGGGTCTCCCTGGTGGTCCATTAGTAAAGAATCTGCTTTGCAATGCAGGGGACACTAATTGGACCCATAGTCCAGGAAAATCACACCTGCCTGCCATACGCCACAAGTACTGAGCCCATGCTCTGGAGCCCACAACTACTGAGGGCCGTGCACCCAGAGCCTGTGCTCCACAGCGAGAGAAGCCCCACTGCAGTGAGAAGCCAGAGCAGCACCACAAAGTGAAGCCCCTGCTCAGCACAACTAGAGACTGCCTGTGTGCAGCAGCAAAGACCCACCATAGCCAATGGCTCAGAGGGTAAAGCGTCTGCTTCCAATGCGGAAGACCCGGGCTCAATCCCTGAGTTGGGAAGNGCGAAGCCCCTGCTCAGCACAACTAGAGACTGCCTGTGAGGAGCAGCAAAGACCCACCATAGCCAATGGCTCAGAGGGTAAAGCATCAGCTTCCAGTGCGGAAGACCCGGGTTCAATCCCTGAGTTGGAAAGATTCCCCTGGAGAAGGAAATGGTAACCCACTCCAGTATTTTTGCCTGGAGAATCCCATGAACAGAGGAGCCTGGCAGGCTACAGTCCAAGGGGTCCCAAAGAGTCGAACACGACTGAGCGATTTCTTCTTCTAAAAAAATCATAGATTGTTAAGAAAAGGGGAGTCAGAGAAGTTACTTATGAGAATTTGAGAAAAATTAATTAGGTATTAGTAGTTGCTTATACTAGGGAAGACATCTAATAAGAAAAAGTTTTAGTATAAAGCTGCTAAGGAGATTTCCAGAAACAGAGAACATACAGAGAATTGAGAATGATGGATAAATTCCATAAAGCCAGCATCTCAGTGACAGCAGACAGGATCTTTCTATTTAAACACATGTATAATATAGTATATATTTTAATATTATATATTTTACTCTGTTATATATTTAGTATATTGTATTGTTTTCATATAATTACATTGTAATATATGACATATTTTGAAATATTTTAAGTTTAAAAAATGTTATGTAAAAAGTTCATGTGCCCTAAATAAGTCTTGTATTTTGCCATACTTGCAGTAACCCTTTAATTATTGTTGAGCCAGGCACACATAACGTAATTATTTTCTGCCAGGCTGGGCTTACATGTTCGTTTTCTTAGTGAGGTCTTTTGAAGAAATGAAATTTTAAATTTTGATTAAATATATCAGTCTTTCTTTTATGGTTCATACTTTGAGCTCTCTCTTTGTTTACTCCAAGATCATGAAGTTCTCTCCTATGCTTCATTATAGAAGCTTCATAGTTTTAGCTGTTATGTTTACACGTATGACTCATCTCAAGTTAATTCTGCATACAGTGTGAAGTAGAAGTCAAGATTGTTCGATCACCATTTCTAGAAAAGATTTTTTTCCCACTAAATTTTGACATATTTCCCCACTAAATTTGACTGATATCACTGTCAAAATTTTAGGAGCTCTCTTTAGACTCTCTGTTCTTGTCTATTAATTCGCATATCCCTATACCAAAACCATACTGTGTTGGTTACTGTATCTTTGTAAAATGTCTTGAAATAGATAAATAGCTCAATTTTTTTTTTTCTTTTCTGAGGGGGAATATTTTTTTTAAACTAGTACAGGTTATTTGCATTTTCAAATAATTTTAGAATTAGTTTTTTAATTCCTGTCAAAAGAGAGAGAGAGATTTTCATTGAGATTACATTGATTCAGTAGGTGAACTTGAGGAAAGTTTGGATCTTAAAAGTTTTGGCACAACTTAGCAACTAAACCGCCACCACCATCACTTGATGTACTTCAATCTTTTAAGACATGATATGTTCATATAGTATCCTTTACACTGATACTTTTATATAAACCCATTACTGCCTTTTTATGGTCAAGGAATGAGCACTTCATATCTACTGTTCTAGACTATGACTAAGAGAATTCCCAAGTGGCTCAGAGGGTAAAGCATCTGCTTGCAACACAAGAGATGTAGGTTCGATCCCTGGGTCAGGAAGATTCCCCTGGAGAAGGAAATAGCAATCCACTTCAGTACTCTTGCCTGGAAAATCCCATAGACAGAGAAGCCTGGTAGGCTACAGTCCATGCAGTTGCAAAGAGTCGAACATGAATGAGCAACTTCACTTTCATTATGACTAATATTGAAATTGCATGAGTGAGTGCTCAGTTGCTTCAGTTATGTCCAACTCGTTGTGACCCCATGGACCATAGTCCATCAGGTTCCTCTGTCCATGGGATTTTCCCAGTAAGAATACTAGAGTAGGTTACCATGCCCTCCTCCAGGGGATATTCCTGACCCAGGGATCAAACTTGCATCTCTTGCATTTCAGGCAGATTCTTTACTGCTGAGCCACAGGGGATGTCCAGTATTGAAATTAGTTAACCCCGATATCTCCAATAGGATATGATTTAAATAGATAATAACTTATAAATTAGTTAAGAACTACAAAGCTATCACAGTTATCAGCCTTTCATACTTTTTTCTATTCCCCTCCAGTTTTTGACAATTAAATTCCATTTAAATTGCCAGAACATACAACTATTTCATCACTGAGGTTTAGCTCTAGAGACAAAAATACATTTAATGCTCAGCACCAGACTGTAGAGAGTTATTAATGACTAATGATTAGTAGTGCACTATAACTTGACTGTTTTGCTTTATACTCAAAACTGTATCACAGTTATTTTTCCTACTTATCTGTCATTCCAAGATATCATTTTTATGATGGAATTGTATCAGATCATTAGCATTTTCCATAGTATATTTTGTAATCCTATATTATTGATTGTTTGAATTTGAGGTCACATTATATGTATTCACATCCCTGGCATGTAGTAAACAGTACAGAAATGGCACAGTACCAACTCTAAATCATGACTCTGCCTCTTATGTTTAGATGTGACTGTGAGCAAATAAACTCAGTTTCATGAGCCTTAGTTTCTTCATCTATAATGGGGATTAGTAATATCCACCTTATAAAACTGTTACAAAGGCTATCAGTCATATCATTAAATATATAATATCATAAAGAGACTTCCCTGGTGGTCTAGTGGCTAACACTCTATGCTCCCAATGCAGAATGCCCAGGTTCGAACCCTAGTCAGGAAACTAGATTCCACACACTGCAACTAAGAGTCTGCATGCCACAACTAAAGATCCCACATGCTGTAACTAAGACCCAGTGCAGCCAAATAAATAAATAAATGCATCATAGGACATATCCAAATCATGCAGCATGTATTCTTTTGAGCGAATAAAACATATTGAAAGAGAGCTAAACACAACTGAACTAGACTCAAGTTTCAATTACTAAGAATCTATAAAGTGCAAAGCATTTTCCTGAATATATATGAACATTTGACTATATAAATAACTCTGTTCTTTCTAAACCTCTCCTTTCATAGTAGAGATCCCAAAGGCCTAGATGTTCCTTAGGTCAGCTAATCAATTATTTAGCTCTCCAAATTGATCTTTGGCTTGTTATTTGTTCCCACCTACCATAAAGTCATTGATGGAACTTGGGCTTTGACATTATTAGCACCATGACATTTTTTTTCCTGCAGTACAAATCCCCCACTCCATCTATCTGATATTGTAAGCCCTATGACCATGAGGAATAGCTCAGACTTGGAGTCAAGCAGTTACAGATTTTAGCTTTAGCTCTGTCACTAACTAGTTTTGTGACCTAATGGAGTTACTTTACTTCTCTGAGCTTCTGGACGTCACAATAATATGATATATTATATTATAATATATCATATTGTATATAATTATAATAATATTTTTAAACTGTTACCAGAATTGAATAATATGTGTAAAGAATTCCAAAGTAGAGGAGAAAAATACAATATAAGCTACAACTTGCTACAGAGGGAATGCTTACGGGTTTCTTCTGATGCTTACCTAGTGGAAATTATGATGTCAAAACCATTATCTTAAGTTAACCATATAACCCTGATATGATTACAAGCATACAAGAACAATGGACACTAAAACTGTGTGGCGGTGCTTTATCATTCAGAATATTCAGAGTCTCATATTACTTTTGCATTTTCATCCAGTAGAAACCAAGCTTGTTTAAGGGCACTAGTGGTAAGGAGCCTGCCTGACAATGCAGGAGACATAACAGATGGAGGTTCAATCCTTGGGTGGGGAAGATCCCTTGGAGGAAGCCACGGCAACACACTCCAGTATTCTTGTCTGAGAAATTCCATGGACAGAGAAACTTGGTGGGCTCCAGTCCATAGGGTTGTAACGAGTCAGACATGACCAAAGTGACTGACCACGCAAGCTTGTCTAAAGTCTAATAATGATTTAACAATCTCCTAAGATCACATCTGTATTTTCTGGGCTGAGAATCACCATTTACTGTATCTTTCCCTCTCTCCATGCAGCATGGGAAATGTGACAGCTACAACTGGGCAGCTATCTGCAACTTGATGGAAAGCGCTGTGTGGTCTGCTACATGGTTATGCAGAAACATTAATTAATAGAATTCACTCTAGGTTGAGCAATGTTTAATTAACTGAATTAATTGAATTTCCAATGATTGCAAAAAGTATAACAGCACCAACGGAAAGGAACTACTTTATTGTTGTAACTAAAAAAATTCATTTCATGATGTTGGTTGTCCTGTGAAACTCTAAGGATGTATTCAGGGACAAGTGAGTTGACTGGAAATGAGCAGCAGGGCTGCATGCCTCTGTATTCATTCTCTGGCACTCATCATACCTCTGTTGAGGCTGTGTAATTATACGGGTAATTATCCATCACACCAGAGTGTGCTGGAACTGAAACAACTGATACCACTGCCTTTTTTTTTTTTATTTTTTTTTTGCCTTCCTAATTTGGCTTTCATTTGGAAACATGGAGGTAAAAGGACATTTTCTTCTAAAAACAGTGAAGTTGATTTTTTTTTTCTGATTAAGAAAAGAAAGTAGGCTACTTACAGAAAATTGGCAAAAGAGAGTAAAAAAAATAAAAATAACACATAATGGCTGAATATTGTGCCAGGCGGTGTCCTAATGCTTTATTTTCTAAATTTTATTAATCAAATTCTCATAACAGTCCTCTGAAAGCATTATTATTATTTCACTTTACATAGTAAAGGAAATTAAGGCTTTGAGAGGTGAAGTAACTTATTGAAAATCACACAAAGATGTACCCATAACTCCAACTTTCAGAGATAATCACTCAATATTTTAATAGTTCCCCCCATACACATATCTTGTTTGTATCATGACTGTGCTAAGAAAGTGAAATATTTTATTTCTGTCCATTTTTATAGCAAACATTTAGAATGAATTCAATCATTCATGTTATGGAGATGACAAAACTAAGATGCAGTTTGTTTAATCTGCTCAGGGTCATACAAGTATTGGGTTGGCCAGAAAGTTTGTTTGGAGTTTTCCATGGTACAGAAAAACCTGTATCAACTTTTGGTCAACTCAATAGTATATGTCAGGGCCCAGATTTTAACCCATGTACCTCTGATTCCAAAGCAGGTAGCTTTTTCAATATATATCACTGCCCTATTTTCTCAACATTAAAATTATCAGTGCTGAGATTTAAGCTTTCAAGCTCCAGACAACAAAACTATGTTCACTGAGTCACCTTTCCACTTAAAGATTCACATTCTGTGGAGTCACGTGAGGTCTGCCTTCATGGGACACATTTCTCTCCTATAGTAGAGAAAAGACATGAAACACAGGAGGGTGCTCCTTTAATCTCAAAATTTCATTATTGGGATGTAATTCTGGAATTTTCTTAATAATTAGTTTATTCAGCATAACTTATTTCATTTGCCTTGGAAGAAATCATCTTTGATACTCACTCATCCTTGCATGGGAAAAGGCGATGGCACCCTACTCCAGTACTCTTTTGCCTGGAAAATCCCCTGGACGGAGGAGCCTGGTAAGCTGCAGTCCATGGGGTCGCTCAGAGTCGGACATGACCGAGTGACTTCACTTTCACTTTTTACTTTCATGCACTGGAGAAGGAAATGGCAACCCACTCCAGTGTTCTTGCCTGGAGAATTCCAGGGACGGAGGAGCCTGGTGGGCTGCCATCTATGGGGTCACACAGAGTCGGACACAACTGAAGCAACTAACTTTGGAAACTTCACTGAAATGACAGTAAACAGATTTTTATAGCATAAACCTAGTATAAAGGATAAAAAGAATATGCCAAGAGGTGCCAGAAACAAACTTTTGGAAGGTGGAAAGCAAAAGAATGAGTAGTAACTGAATCAAGAGATATGTAAATGTGAAGCAAGCTGGCAGTGGGAAAAATGGAAAAGCAGACCGGTCTGCACTGCAGAACCAACCAGAGAGTCAGAAATCAGTGGCACCAGGTACCTCTGCAAGCAAAGAATGCTGCTGTAGAAAAAATGGCTGGTTCAAAGATCCAACTCTATTTCCAGATGACTATTCTTTCTATTCTAAGGAACGAGTCAGTTCTCTGGAAGGAAAACATAGAGTCTTTAGAGTAGGGGTAAGCAGCACAACCGGGGGTAATATACCTCTAGTCTGCTTCAGGCAAATCATGTGTAATCACTAGTCATTACAGTAGTCCACTAGTGGGAGGAAGGGAAGTGGGCTCCACTCTCTTCTCCTGTCAGTCACTTGTCAAGCCAATAGACATCCCTGCCTTTGTCTTGTTTTATTAAAGACCCTGCCAAGTATAAGAGCTTCTCTGAAAGCTAAGTTGGTAAAGAATCCACCTGCAATGCAGGAGACCCCGATTTGATTCCTGGGTCAGGAAGACCCACTGAAGAAGGGATAGGTTATCCACTCTAGTATTCTTGGGCTTCCCTGGTGGCCCAGCTGGTAAAGAATCCACCTGCAATGTGGGAGACCTGGGCTGGATCCCTGGGTTGGGAAGATTCTCTGGAGAAGGGAAAGACTACCCATTCTAGTATTCTGGCCTGGAGAATTCCATGGACTGTATGTATAGTCCATGAGGTCGCAAAGAGTCAGACACGACTGAGCAACTTTCACTTTCAGGCACAGCTGTCACTCAGCCCTGGCACAGAGCAACTCTTAACCCTAAATAGCTGCTCTCACAGCTAATACCACACAGGCCCAGGGAAAATACTTCCTGTATCTCCTTATCCTGTGAATCATCTTTATTCAGAAGCCTGTGGTAGGCCACTGCTGATGCATAGGTGAACACGGTGCAGAGTGTAATACAATTCTGCAGTATTTACATCCGTGATTTATCAGGGTTTAAAGACATTATGCAATAGTAAGCAATGAATATTCCTCTTAAATTTACAGACATTACTTGTAGATCTGAATATAACATCTGTGAAATGTTACTGATTGTTTATGTTCACAATTAGATGAAGCTTGGACTCTTCTATTGAGAATAACTTTGATTAAAATATTTAATTCCTTTACAAATTTTTTAAAAGAAAAAATATTTTAAGGTTTAACTAATAGTTTTTTCACCATTTATCACTTTTTTTTTTAAATAATTGGAGGATGATAGCTTTACAATGTTGTGTTGGTTTCTGTCATACAACATGAATCAATCATAACTATATCTCATCTGAAATGGACTTTTTTTTTACATTCCACATGCAATTGAGATCATACAGCATTAATCTTTCTCTGTCTGACTTATTCTACTTAGCATAATGCCCTCAGAGTTAATCCATGAATCACAAAGAGCAGGATTTGTTCATTTTTTCATGGCCTAGTAATAATCCATTGAGTGTAAATACCACATCTTCTTTGTCCATCCGTCCATCAGTGAACACCAGTGGTTTTTATGTCTTGGCAATCATAAATAACGCTGCTGTGAATATGGGGATATAGATATATTTTGGAGTTAGTGTTTTGCTTTCTTTGGGGTATATTTCTAGAAGTAAGATTGCTGATCATATGTAGTTCTATTTTTAATTTTTTGAGGATCTA
This sequence comes from Raphicerus campestris, assembly GCA_006410735.1. NCBI lineage: Eukaryota > Metazoa > Chordata > Mammalia > Artiodactyla > Bovidae > Raphicerus > Raphicerus campestris. The sequence goes on along the minus strand of SJYW01003133.1, from coordinate 1,535,854 downwards.
CCATAGGGTTTTCCACATAGCTGTACCAGTTTACAAGCCCACCAACAGTGTCCAATAGTCTTCTTCATATCCTTGCAAGCAGTTCTTGTCTACTGTCTTTTTGACGATGTAGTCATTCTAATAGGCATGAGGCAATACCTCATTGTGATTTTGCTTTGCATTACCCTTATGACTACAGATGTTGAACATGTTTTCATACACCTGTTGGTCACTTGTGTCTTTTTTTTCCAAAATGTAGGCCTTTGCCTAGTCTTAACTGAATTTTTTTTTCTTTCAGTTCAGTTCAGTCTCTCAGTCGTGTCCGATTCTTTGCGATCCCATGAATCACAGCACGCCAGGCATACCTGTCCATCACCAACTCCCGGAGTTCACTCAGACTCACATCCATCGAGTCCATGATGGCATCCAGCTATCTCATCCTCAGTCGTCCCCTTCTCCTTCCAGCATCAAAGTCTTTTCCA
>SJYW01003133.1:1475376-1515945 GCA_006410735.1 Raphicerus campestris | reverse complement strand
GACACTATCACAACATTGTTAAACAGCTGTTTGTTGTGGTTGATTAGTCACTAAGTCGTGTCTGACTCTTGGAACCTCATGGATTGTAGCCTGGCAGGCTCCTCCATCCATGGGATTTCCCAGGAAAAAAAAAATACTGGAGATAGTTGCCATTTCTTCCTCCAGGGGATCTTCCCCACCCAGCAATTGATCTCACATCTCCTGCAATGGCAAGTGGATTCTTTACCACTGAGCCACCAAGGAAGCCTATTGAACAGTTATACACCAATATAAAAAGTTTAAAAAGAAGTGTTTATTAGCTCCGTTTGGAATGTAGCCATCTGAGATTGAGTCCACCAACTGAGACCATTTCAGGTCAGTGTGGAACTCTGATTTGGAACAGAGAGATGATCTGACAGCTGCACCCAACAGCAGCCCATGTACCTTCAGCAGGGAATGAGCCACAGGAACTGAGCCATCAGAACCAGCAGCTCCATCAGAACAGGGAAAAGGGGGTTATATCGACTTAGATCCCATTTGCTTTTGGTGCATTTCCCAAAACTCTGACAAAGAGCCTAAACCTGAGCGTTTATATGTGATCATTTACCAGGCCTCCTGGGCTTCCTTGGGGGCTCAGTGGTAAAGAATCCACCTGCAGTGCAGGAGACACAGGAGACCCTAGTTCAGTCACTGGGTTAGGAAGATCCCCTGGAGAAGGAAATGGCTACCCACTCCAATATTCTTGCCTGGAAAATCTCATGGACAGAGGAACCTGGTGGGCTACAGTTCATGGGCTGCAAAGATTCAGATCTGAATGAAGCAATGGAACACAGCACAGGCTTCCTGGCAGAGGTGGTCTGAGCCCCACATTTTGGGGTCTGTCTAACATATCAGTTCCCCTAAGTATTCCTTGCTCTAGCACTCTGTGTGTTCAGTTAAAATGAGAAGTGCAGCACAGTGAATGAGAGGTCTTTTGAAGGGAGGAGGCAGTTATAAACTCTCATGAACACCACCACTAACTATGCAACCCAACAGTGAGCCATTATCAGACTGAGAGAGGGTGCCAGATGCCTGAAGATGACTAATGACCTCTACCTATTTTAGCCATTATTCTTAGAGGCAAGTTTAGAACTTGAATGCCCAGCAGTTCTAGGATATATACATATATATCCTGTCTGTATGGATGGGTCTGTGATTTAGTGCTAACAAACATATCTCTAGGAGGAAAATAGATGTGCTAATCGACAAAGATTTAAGCTGCAGAAAGAATCATCAATCTCCTCTGCTATAATGGTCGTTTTGGCTTCCTTTCTTGTAACGGGATATTTTTAAAAACCATTTTTTTATTGCCTATACTTACTTTTCAGTTTTGACACATTATAATCCCACTTCTTCTAACTATATGGTAGGATACTGTAGACACACTGATTCATGAGTGTTTTCACAAATTAATTCTGATTATTCTGAGTGCTGAAGAATTGATGCTTTTGAACTGTAGTGTTGGAGAAAACTCCTGAGAATCCATTGGACTGCAAGGAGATCCATCCAGTCCATTCTACAGATCAGTCCTTGGGTGTTCATTGGAAGGACTGATGTTGAAGCTGAAACTCCAATACTTTGGCCACCTGATGCGAAGAGCTGACTCATTGGAAAAGACCCTGATGCTGGGAAAGACTGAGGGCAGGAAGAGAAGGGGACAACAGAGGATGAGATGGTTGGATGGCATCACTGACTCAATGGACTGGGTTTGGGTGGACTCCGGGAATGGACAAGGTGATGGACAGGGAGGCCTGGCGTGTTGCAGTTCATGGGGTCACAAAGAGTCAGACACGACTGAGTGACTGAACTGAACTGATTCTGTCATTGAATAAACTTACATATCTACATCTTTGTCTAGGTAACTGGACACTTAATGGATGGATGGATAGGTAGGTAGGTAAATAGATATGTAGAAATATATTTTTAGTTAAAGAGTTGGAAAGTATTTTTTTGTCTAAGACAATGTACCAAAGAAGGCAATGGCACCCCACTCCAGTACTCTTGCCTGGAAAATCCCATGGATGGAGGAGCCTGGTGGGCTGCAGTCNAAATTCCATTGCAGTGCTCAAGGATTCCTTGGTGTGGGACTAAAGGATTAGAATTTCCCTAATGTCAACTGAAGCAAGTGGTATCCACCCATGCTCTTTTTGAATCTGTTCTCTAGTATTGCAGAATTGTCTCACTTGGGAAACCAGCTCCATTAATGATTAAAGGTATTTGTTCATGAAATTACTTTGGTTTCTCAAAGCTGAGCTCCACTCTGGATGATAAGCATGCCACCAGAGTCCAGGTGTCAGAATTTAAAGCATCTCAACTTTCACCAGAGCGGTACTTTATGTTCATTATCCTGAAAATGTGTATGAAATATATACCACTGCCTTTTTGTCAATACCATTTTTATCACCGCCAAAAACCAATTTAATAAGCTCAGTTCATCAGCCCTATCCCTTTGACTGCTTCTTTTCCCAAAGGGAAATATAATCCATTTTTAACCATTCGGAAATTTAAAGGATTCTTTTATGTGCAGTCTCAGTTCATTATGAATAAAATACATTTTATTCTTCTGTTCCATTTACTCTGGTTACATGCTGGATTGGATTTAAGATGCAATGTCTCATCGGATTTTGAGTCAGGAAATAGTTTTCCTGAGGGCTCCCTAAGCTACCTGCACTTGGCATTTCCTGCCTGCACTTGCCACCTGTCAAAACCCATCAAGTCACAACTGCNAGAATGACTTTTTAAAATTTAAGCTGAAGTATCATAGGAGTATCCACCTTTCCAAAAGGTCAACATAGTGCTGTCACCCATATTAAGGAAGATACAACAAAGGTATGTAAATTTCAGGGACCAAACCATAGCTGTTCATTCCAGCTACCACCTTTCACACACAAAATTGCTGTTCTTTGCTAAAATTTTCAGGATCTGTTTTATTTTTCTCGGAAGGCAGCAATCCCATGCAATCTGTTATATCTAAATCAAATGGGATCTATAAAGAACGATAAGATAATTGCCGACCTAGTCTTAAAGCAAGTTCTTGAAAAAGGAGGGTTTCTGAGAATAAGGTTAATGACACACTTTCACATACCACAAATTCCATTGCAGTGCTCAAGGATTCCTTGGTGTGGGACTAAAGGATTAGAATTTCCCTAATGTCAACTGAAGCAAGTGGTATCCACCCATGCTCTTTTTGAATCTGTTCTCTAGTATTGCAGAATTGTCTCACTTGGGAAACCAGCTCCATTAATGATTAAAGGTATTTGTTCATGAAATTACTTTGGTTTCTCAAAGCTGAGCTCCACTCTGGATGATAAGCATGCCACCAGAGTCCAGGTGTCAGAATTTAAAGCATCTCAACTTTCACCAGAGCGGTACTTTATGTTCATTATCCTGAAAATGTGTATGAAATATATACCACTGCCTTTTTGTCAATACCATTTTTATCACCGCCAAAAACCAATTTAATAAGCTCAGTTCATCAGCCCTATCCCTTTGACTGCTTCTTTTCCCAAAGGGAAATATAATCCATTTTTAACCATTCGGAAATTTAAAGGATTCTTTTATGTGCAGTCTCAGTTCATTATGAATAAAATACATTTTATTCTTCTGTTCCATTTACTCTGGTTACATGCTGGATTGGATTTAAGATGCAATGTCTCATCGGATTTTGAGTCAGGAAATAGTTTTCCTGAGGGCTCCCTAAGCTACCTGCACTTGGCATTTCCTACCTGCACTTGCCACCTGTCAAAACCCATCAAGTCACAACTGCTTTGTCTACACACAAGAGTGAAGCCAAGTGCTGAACAGTGAGTGACCTAGGAGTTAGGATAGCCTAAAGAAGATCATTCATACAAAAGACACACCTTTCCCAATGCTTGTCACAATATTCCTCCACTTGATTTTGCCTGTTTTGCTAGTGAGTGATGCTGAAAGAGCAATGTTAGGAGAAAGTAGCCTTGCTTTTTAAAATTACTGTAAATAGACAACAAAAAGATATTATAATTTAGAATAACTCTATCATAGTCTGAAAAGGCAGAAAAATGAGAAGAACAAATGTGCTGACTTCTTTGTTTCCCATTATTTCCTCTCTAGTTTTGAGGGTAGACATATGCTATAATCCAATTACACATTTGACTTGGCTCAGAAGGTTAACTCAGGTAAAATGGCCAGTGTTGTGGTTACTGACTGTAACTGCTGTCTGTTAAGCACCACCTTCATGCCCTGTACTGTGCTAAACACTTTGACACATTATCTCAATTAATTCTCACTTTACTCCCAAAAGTCACTATTATTAGCCCAGTTTTTAGAGATGAAAAACTGAGGTTCAGAGAGGTTAGATAAAGTGATCAAGTTCTCACCACTGTTTAGTTTAAGAACTGCAATTAAAAGCAGATGCTCCTGGTTTCCAACCCAAGTTTCCACACTAATATTACCTCCTTTTAATGAGTCAATATAGCAGAGCAGCTATGTTAGTATTTGCCACGGAGTGGGAAGAGACCTTTCAGTGATCAAAACATACAATAAAACCATTCAATCTCTCTTATTTATAAAGACTTTCTTTTTAAAGTTACTAATGGGAAAGAGAAAAAAGTGAAGTCACTCAGCCATGTCCAACTCTTTGCAACCCCATGGACGGTAGCCTACCAGGCTCCACAGTCCATAGGATTTTCCAGGCAAGAATACAGGAGTGGGCTGCCATTTCCTTCTCCAGGGGATCTTCCCAAACCAGGGATCAAACCCAGGTCCCCTGCATTGCAGACACACTCTTTACTGTCTAAGCCACCAGGGAAGCCCAATGGGAAAGAGAAGTCACCTATTAATGAGAACTCAGAGTTTGGCAACATGAACTCCACTGAGAGAGATGCTAATTTAGATACCATTAATACTCTGAAATTTCTTCCTGGGTAGCTGATTATGGCTACAGAAGCCACTCAAAACTGCCCATTCCACCTTCTGAATCTATGCTATGCAATATAATGCCCAGGTAATTTTTATTATCCAGTATCAATACCAGTTTATGATCAAAAAGACATTTTGCTTCTCTACTGACGGATGTCTCTTAAAATGCTTTACTTCCTTCTTCATTTACCCCCAAGAACCCTATTTTGTTGTATTGAACATGAGAGGGAAAGGAGAGCACTGAGGTTCAGATCTTGATTTAAACTTGTTGAGATACAGCAATTGTCCCCTCTGTAAGACTAAGTTTTTGAAGCCTTAATTTACCAAGATTTTTGTCTTAGAGAAGAAATACAAAATTATCTCTGTGCTTAGAAGACCTCTCCATGGTGTGAGATGATTTGTGCTGCCCTCCCTTCCACATAGAGATAAATTAAGGCATCGAAATGTAACCTAGAAGGCACTGTCCTGTGTAAGGAGAAGGCAATGGCACCCCACTCCAGTACTCTTGCCTGGAAAATCCCATGGATGGAGGAGCCTGGTAGGCTGCAGTCCATGGGGTCGCTAAGAGTCAGACATGACTGAGTGACTTCACTTTCACTTTTCACTTTCATGCATTGGAGAAGGAAATGGCAACCCACTCCAGTGTTCTTGCCTGGAGAATCCCAAGGACTGGGGAGCCTGGTGGGCTGCCGTCTCTAGGGTCTCACAGAGTCGGACACGACTGAAAAGACTTAGCAACAGCAGCAGTCCTATATAATAAAGACCTCATGTGCAGGCAGGCTAATTGTGGCTCTGACTTCATTATCCCCAATAGGGTACATATGTACATTGAATTCAAGATTTATTTTGATTGATTTCTGTTTGTGTGCAAAACATGTTACAGTTCGAGGTCTACTGAAAAGAAATATTTATTTGCATATGTATGTATATTATGAATAAATATTAATAATTCCTGGCCTTTCTTTGTGAATTGCTGAAATCGTTTGAAAACAGCCAAAAATATCTATAAGATCAAAAACAATATATCTGGAAATAATGTTAATCATAGGAAGTTTCCATACCCTTCTGTAGCCCATTGGAAAGTACTAAGCACAAGGATTACATTTCATTATCCCCAAATATCTTGTGTGTAACTGGATACCAGGCTGTCTCTTTCATGAGGACCTCTTCAGGGCTTGGGGTAATAAGGATTCAGCTCTCCACATGGAAACCTGGTTAACCTAGCTCTTTATAATTTCCTTTTGATCTAATGCATTGCCTTCCTCTCAGACACAATTCCCTCATGGCACTGCCAAAATAACAAGTCTACTCAACGCAGTGAATCTGAAGACCTGAACATACACTCGGCACCAACATGCTTTATATTAGTATATGCAACTTCCAAACACTCCCTCCCTGCCTGGTGAGACAAGAAAAAGGATGCAAATTAGATCTGAAATTTTCAATTAATACATAATTATTTCAGTAACTATTTACTAGGAACCACCATTATGGTTGACACTGGAAATATAATATTCATAGAGACAAACACCAACCTTATCAAACTTCTGTAGTTTTACAGCTTTACAAATGTATATATTTATATATCGTTGGGAATACATTTAGTCCAATACCTCATAAGACTTATATGTTGCTATCATTAAAAAAAAAACAGAAGCTCATTAATAAGTGCATAATTAATGAATAGTGATAAATTGCTAAGAAAGGTATAAACAGGGTGCTGTGGTGTCGATTAAGGAAGAGCTTCTCCTCCAGAGTGGCTCTCAGGGAGGACCTAAAAAAAGAAAGAGCAAGCATCTGAAAACTAGGAGAGAAGAGAGGACCAACAAAGGAAAGAAATGGGTGCTAAACCTTCAAAGCTGGGAAGTGCTTGCTTGAGGACCTGTAAGAAACTTAGGAGCAACTAGAACACAGAGAATCAGAGAGAGAATGGCTTCAAGGTCAACTAGAAGATCAGCAAGGGCTAAAGCACAAGCGTCTGGGAAGCCATAGTGATGTAGGTTTGACTCTAAGTCCAACAGGAAGCCACTGAAGAGATGTAAGTAGAGGAGATGCATAATCAAACTTGCATTTTCAGAAGAGGTCTCTGGCTGCTACGTGGAAAACAGATTTAAAATAAAAAAAATTAAATTAAAAAAGAGTTAAGAGCAGAAGTTTGCATGAAAGTCAGAGTGATGGTTAAATACACATTGTTGAGATAATGACATTAAGTTCCTTCACCTTAGGTCGATGTAAATCTCGATTGTCTCCTTAGGAGCGAAGAGTGTAGACATGCACAAAACACTGAAGGACTATGGTTTTCAACACAGAATGGGACTGACTACTATCTTCTAATTGGTTTCTCTCTTTTAACCACTTATTCAAATGGCCAGCCAACATAAAGGGACACAGGAGAAGACTGAAATGTAAAACCAGGAATTAATTTAAAGCTATCTTAGCATTTACTAACTGCCTGCTAAGTGCCTGGAACTGTGCTAGGCGCTAAGGGCTCAGATGACTCTTTCTATAAAGAATCCAAGCTAACAGGGAAGCTAGACTTAGCAATACAAAAAATTAGTAATGCAAAGAAGGAAATATCTCTTATTGGAGGTGCTTGTAAGGTGTCAGGAGATCTCTGTGGATACTGTGGATGGCACTGTGAGAGGAAAGCATCCTACTTTCTCCTTTCACAAACTCCCATCCAAGGCCATGATGAAACAGACAGTTCCAGAAATCCACAAGTGTTCTCAACTTCCACCTATGAAGCAGTCAGATTGACTACAACCAAAGGAAGGACTTTGAGCTCTAAGATCTAGGTTTCAAGCCATAAGTCATATAAGCTTAGCTATTTCCCCCAAACCCCAATGTGTTCAAGTTTGTTGATGGTGAGTTCCAGATGTTCCTTGGTTGTGGAATATAACTGACTTCAAAATGTCAATATTCCTGCCCACTTAATTCAGATCCTCAAAAACTAGACTAGTTCCTGCCAATAAATTTAGTACCATAATAAGTTTTGTAATCATGCTTACTAAAAGTATAGCACAAGAACAAGGGAACATTTTTTAATACGTTTATTGAATCTTTGTGTGCTTACCACACACTAAGCACTATTCTAAGTGCTTTATATTATTAATTCACTCAATCCTATGTCAGCTCTGTGTTAGAAGTCATATAAACCCATTATATAGATGAGAAAAACTGAGGCCTAGAGGGACTGAATAACTTCCTGAGGTCACATAGTTAACAAGAGGAGGAGCTAGGACCAGAAAGAAATAAGTCTGGCTTCCAGACTTTAGACTAGTCAGAACTAATCAAGAAAAGCTGAATATCTTTTCTTGTGTATGTAGGTTCTATTTTCTACGATATACTAAGAGAAAGCTGGCACTGTATCTCATGCATGAGCATTTCTGAAGTCATGGGGCTCAGGTCTCTAAGAGATGAGAAAATATAAAAACCAGAACAATTTCTGCCAGTGGTGGATTCAGTTATGACACTTTCCTATAAACCATAATCTTTTAAGTAAAAGTTACATTTTAAACTTTGTTAAAATATGCAAACATACTTTTGTATAAGGAAATCTTATAAAATGAGAAGCATCATTTTCCTCTCAAAGTTAAAGTAAACAGGTTTTCTTGCTGTTGCTGTCTTGATTGACTGAAAGCCCAAAATGTATTATTTCCCAGCATAATCCCATAGAGAAGGGGAACATTTCCCACAGGTACATGCTTTGGAGAGAGTTTCTTTCCAGCTGAGTGCTCAGAGGCCTCCCTCTGCCTGCAAACTACAAAATAACAGAAAAGAAGAGAGAAAAGAATCCTGAGACAAATAGCCAAGTAATTGAAGAAGAGGGGAAGCAAACTAGAGTGATCTGACAGGACAGGACTTCATTTTACTAAAGAATAATAAAAATAATTCTTAGTTGTGTTTGGTGCCTTAAAGTATAGACAGTGTTTTCATATTCATGAAGTACATTATTTTACCAGGGACTTAAAATACCCCTGTAGAAAAAGCAGGGTAGGATCAGACCTGTTTTTCTAAGAAACCTAAAATTGAAAGAAATTAAGTAGCTTGCTGAAGACCATACCAGTGGAGATGAAGCCAGTATTCAAACTTTGGTCTTCCAAACTTTTTCTTTCTCATTTGTATTGCTTGCCTCTGTACTGATGGATTCTGCCTAACTAAGATGATTAGGCTTTTCTAGTTTGTTTGTTTCCCCTACTCCCTTACATCAAAGGAAAGGGAGGGAAAAGTATCAAANCCACAGGAAAAACCATAGCCTTGACTAGACAGACCTTAGTCAGCAAAGTAACGTCTCTGCTTTTGAATATATTATCTAGGTTGGTCATAACTTTTCTTCAAAGGAGTAAGCATCTTTTAATTTCATGGCTGCAGTTACCATCTGCAGTGATTTTGGAACCCAAAAAATAAAGTCTGACACTGTTTCCACTGTTTCTCCATCTATTTCCCATGATAGCAGTCCATGAAACCTGGAGTTGAGGATCTTTTCAGGACCCAGAGTAGGCAGCTTATAGGGAGCGGGAAAAAATGGAAGAAAGGAGGAAGGCTTAGAAAGGGCTCATGAGTTCACCAGATTTTATGATTCTGTCCAAGGTCAGCCCATCCTATTTTTGTTGGATTCATCAGAGAAGATAGGAACTGGAATCAAGAATACCAATTAGCTTGGTCCAGTAATCAAGTCTGGAGAAGGAAATGGAAACCTACTCCAGTATTCTTGCCTGGAGAATCCCCCGGACAGAGGATCCTGGTGGCGTGGGGGGCAGGTGGGGGCGAGCAACTGCAGTTCGAGGGGTCACAGAGAGTTGGACATGACCAAATCAACTCAGCAGTAGCAGTAATCAACTTGTAACAAATAGTTTGTTTAAGTAAAGCTTTTGCCCATAATTAAAGCCTGAGTGATAAATGTGCATCCTTAAATATACCTTAGCTAAAGTTTAGAGTAGCATATGGCAATAAAATCAGCCCAGAGTGAGAGCTGCACTCGACAGTTTAGTTCATTCACTCAGTTGTGTCTGACTGTCTGTGACCCCATGGACTGCAGCATGCTAGAACTACCCCTCCATCACCAACTCCCGGAGTTTATTCAAACTCATATCCATTGAGTCAGTAATGCCATACAACCATCTCATCCTCTGTTGTTCCCTTATCCTCCTGCCCTCAATCTTTCCCACATCAGGGTCTTTTCCAATGAGTCATTTCTTCGCATCAGGTGGCCAAAGTATTGGAGCTTCAGCTTCAGCATCAGTCCTTCCAATGAATATTCAGAACTGATTTCCTTTAGGATGGACTGGTTGGCTCTCCCTGCAGTCCAAGGGACTCTCAAGAGTCTTCTCCAACACCACAGTTCAAAAGCATCAATTCTTCAATGCAGTATAGAGAAGCAACCTAGCTCAGTTACCTAGTACCCAATTCTGCATTCACTGTCCAGACAATGTCTTTAATGTTGGAGGCTGGCTGTGCAGTGGAGAGAACATATTAGCAATTGCTAAACCCACTTCAGTGTTCTTTCCTAGAGAATCCCAGGTTTGGTAGAGCCTGGTGGGCTCCCGTCTATGGGGTCGCACAGAGTTGGACATGACTGAAGCAACTTAGCAGCAGCAGCAGAAGGAAAAACAGGAACATCAAGGTATATTGGTTTACTCTGTTATAAAAGCAATTCTAAGGGCTTTCTAAACAAAAGCAGATAATGGCAAGACTGGAGCATCAGTGGCAGCCTAAACCAGTGAGCAAATATCATTTCCATGATGATTCCCGGAGATGCCTCTCCCAGTGGGTGTCTTCTGCTGACTGCTGAGTCCCTTAAAATAGCTGACAAGAGCCTGGGACAGCACAGGTCCCTGTTCAGACTTTATCTATTTAATCTTCTGTTTAGGATGCCTCAGGAACACAGACTGGAATGTAGAAGGTGCCAGAAGGATTTTCCTTTTATCAAATCACACAACAGCCAGAGGGCTATTTTCTAAAANTGGAAACCTACTCCAGTATTCTTGCCTGGAGAATCCCCCGGACAGAGGATCCTGGTGGCGTGGGGGGCAGGTGGGGGCGAGCAACTGCAGTTCGAGGGGTCACAGAGAGTTGGACATGACCAAATCAACTCAGCAGTAGCAGTAATCAACTTGTAACAAATAGTTTGTTTAAGTAAAGCTTTTGCCCATAATTAAAGCCTGAGTGATAAATGTGCATCCTTAAATATACCTTAGCTAAAGTTTAGAGTAGCATATGGCAATAAAATCAGCCCAGAGTGAGAGCTGCACTCGACAGTTTAGTTCATTCACTCAGTTGTGTCTGACTGTCTGTGACCCCATGGACTGCAGCATGCTAGAACTACCCCTCCATCACCAACTCCCGGAGTTTATTCAAACTCATATCCATTGAGTCAGTAATGCCATACAACCATCTCATCCTCTGTTGTTCCCTTATCCTCCTGCCCTCAATCTTTCCCACATCAGGGTCTTTTCCAATGAGTCATTTCTTCGCATCAGGTGGCCAAAGTATTGGAGCTTCAGCTTCAGCATCAGTCCTTCCAATGAATATTCAGAACTGATTTCCTTTAGGATGGACTGGTTGGCTCTCCCTGCAGTCCAAGGGACTCTCAAGAGTCTTCTCCAACACCACAGTTCAAAAGCATCAATTCTTCAATGCAGTATAGAGAAGCAACCTAGCTCAGTTACCTAGTACCCAATTCTGCATCCACTGTCCAGACAATGTCTTTAATGTTGGAGGCTGGCTGTGCAGTGGAGAGAACATATTAGCAATTGCTAAACCCACTTCAGTGTTCTTTCCTAGAGAATCCCAGGTTTGGTAGAGTCTGGTGGGCTCCCGTCTATGGGGTCGCACAGAGTTGGACATGACTGAAGCAACTTAGCAGCAGCAGCAGAAGGAAAAACAGGAACATCAAGGTATATTGGTTTACTCTGTTATAAAAGCAATTCTAAGGGCTTTCTAAACAAAAGTAGATAATGGCAAGACTGGAGCATGAGTGGCAGCCTAAACCAGTGAGCAAATAATATCATTTCCATGATGATTCCCGGAGATGCCTCTCCCAATGGGTGTCTTCTGCTGACTACTGAGTCCCTTAAAATAGCTGACAAGAGCCTGGGACACAGCACAGGTCCCTGTTCAGACTTTATCTATTTAATCTTCTGTTTAGGATGCCTCAGGAACACAGACTGGAATGTAGAAGGTGCCAGAATGATTTTCCTTTTATCAAATCACACAACAGCCAGAGGGCTATTTTCTAAAATGCCATTTGGAGATCTTATCATGGTTTTTCGATGCTTCTTCCAACCCGTAAAGGTTTTGGCTTCTTTATTCCTGCACCTTTAAGGTGACCCACAAGGCTCCTCATGATCTAACACTGTTATGGGTCCTACTGGAACCGCATCTCACCTTCTTTGAGCTCTGGATTACACTGACTAGCCTTCATTCTGTTTCTAGAAACTTCATTCAAGCTGCCCTTCTGCCAGGAAAGCAATCTTCTCACTCACCGTCCTCCCCCTATTTTTCATCTAGAAAACTCCAAACTTTGCCGGAGATTTCAGTTGAAAGTTTAGCTGCTTGGGGAAATTATGGGACCCCAGATTCTGCCAGGTGCCCTGTTATATGGACCAGAGAAACTTATAACTCTCATGCATAGAGCTCAACACAATCATGATGAAATAGCTACTATAGTTACAATGGTCAGCGTCCTCACTGGAATATAGCTTCCACAACTGTGGCCAGTTTCCATCTCATGCATTGCTGTTCCCAGTGCCCCAGTAGGGTGCTATGCACACTTTCAGTTCAGTCCAGTCACTCAGTCGTGTCTGACTCTTTGTGACCCCATAAAATGCAGCATGCCAGGCCTCCCTGTCCATCCCCTGGAGCCTACCCAAACTCATGTCCATTGAGTCAGTGATGCCATCCAACCATCTCATCCTCTGTCTTCCCCTTCTCCTCCTGCCCTCAATCTTTCCCAGCATCAGGGTCTTTTCCAATGAGTCAGCTCTTCGCATCAGGTGGCCAAAGTATTGGAGTTTCAGCTTCACCATCAGTCCTTCCAATGAACACCCAGGACTGATCTCCTTTAGGATGGACTAGTTGGATCTTCTTGCAATTCAAGGGATTCTCAAGAATCTTCTCCAAGACCACAGTTCAAAAGCATCAATTCTTCAACTCTCAGCTTTCTTTATAGTCCAACTCTCACATCCATACACAACTACAGGAAAAACCATATCCTTGACTAGATGGACCTTTGTTGGCAAAGTAATGTCTCTTTTTTTTAATATGCTGTCTAAGTTGGTCATAACTTTCCATACCTTAGGTGCCTAATAAATATAAGTATAGATGGATGAAATAAGGAAAAACAAGGTGGGAATGTTTAACATCTGTTAAAACATTGTACATAAGGCATGGCCAAAATCATCTCAAAGAAAAAGAAATGCAAGGAGGCAAAGTGGTTGTCTGAAGTGGCTTAATAAATATCTGAGGACAGAAGAGAAGCAAAAGGAAAGGAAAAGATATACCCAACTTACTGCAGAGTTCTAGAGAATAGCACAGAGAGATAAGAAGGCCTTCTTAAATGAACAATGCAAAGAAATAGAGGAAAAAATTGAATGGCAAAGACTAGAGATCTCTTCAAGGAAACTGGAGATATTAAGGAACATTTCATGAAAGTATGGGCATGATAAAGGACAGGAACAGGACCTAACAGAAGCAGAAAAGACTAAGAAGAGGTGGCAAGAATACACAGAAGAATTATACAAGAAATATCTTAACAATCCAGATTATCATAATACTGTGGTCACTCACCTAGAGCCACACCTCCTAGAGTTTGAAGTCAAGTGGACCTTAGGAAGCATTACTACAAAGCTCATGGAAATGACTGAATTGCAGCTGAGATATTTAAAATTCTAAAAGACACTGTTAAAGTGCTATACTCAATATGTCAGCAAATTTGGAAAACTCAGCATTGGCTATAGGACTAGAAAAAGTCAGTTTTCATTTCAATCTCAAAGAAAGGCAATGCTAAAGAGTGTTCAAACTACCACACAGTTGCTCTCATTTCACCTACTAGCAAGGTAATGCTCAACATCCTTCAAACTAGTTTTCAATAGTATGTGAACCAAGAACTTCCAGATATACAAGCTGGATTTAGAAAAGGCAGAAGAATCAGAGATCAAGCGGCCAGTATCCATTGGATCATAGAAAAAACAAGGGAATTCCAGAAAAACTTCTGTTTCACTGACTACACTAAAGCATCTGACTATGTGGATCACAACAAACTGTAGAAAATTCTTAAAAAGATGGAAATACCAGACCACCTTACCTGTCTCCTGATGTATATGCAGGTCAAGAAGCAACAGTTAGAACTGGACATGGAACAATGGACTGGTTCAAAATTGGGAAAGGAGTACATCAAGGCTGTATATTGTCACCCTGCTTATTTAACCTATATGCAGAGTACATCATGTAAAATGCTGAGCTGGATGAACCACAAGCTGGAATCAAGATTGCCTGGAAAAGTATCAACCATCTCAGATATGCAGATTATATCACTCTAATGGCAGAAAGTGAAGAGGAACTAAAGAGCCTCCTGATGAGGGTGAAAGAGGCAGTGAAACAGCTGGCCTGAAACTCAGCATTCACAAACTAAGATCATGGCATCAGGTCATATGCCTTCATGGCAAGCAGATGGGGGAAAGTGGAAGCACTGTACAGATTTTATTTTCTTGGTTTCCACAATCACTATAGACAGTGACTTCAGCCATAAAATTAAAAGACGCTTGCTCTTTAGAAGAAAAGCTATAACAAACTCAGACATTGTATTAAAAAGCAGAGACATCATTTTGTTAACAAAGGTCCATATAGTCAAAACTGTGTTTTCTCTAGTAATCATGGATGGATGTTAGTTGGACCACAGAGAAGGCTGAAAGCCGAGGAAGTGATGCTTTTGAATTGTGGTGCTGGAGAAGACTCTTGAGAGTCCCTTGGACTGCAAGAACAAACCAGTCAGTCCTAAAAGAAATCAACTCTGAATATNAGAATCCCCCGGACAGAGGATCCTGGTGGCGTGGGGGGCAGGTGGGGGCGAGCAACTGCAGTTCGAGGGGTCACAGAGAGTTGGACATGACCAAATCAACTCAGCAGTAGCAGTAATCAACTTGTAACAAATAGTTTGTTTAAGTAAAGCTTTTGCCCATAATTAAAGCCTGAGTGATAAATGTGCATCCTTAAATATACCTTAGCTAAAGTTTAGAGTAGCATATGGCAATAAAATCAGCCCAGAGTGAGAGCTGCACTCGACAGTTTAGTTCATTCACTCAGTTGTGTCTGACTGTCTGTGACCCCATGGACTGCAGCATGCTAGAACTACCCCTCCATCACCAACTCCCGGAGTTTATTCAAACTCATATCCATTGAGTCAGTAATGCCATACAACCATCTCATCCTCTGTTGTTCCCTTATCCTCCTGCCCTCAATCTTTCCCACATCAGGGTCTTTTCCAATGAGTCATTTCTTCGCATCAGGTGGCCAAAGTATTGGAGCTTCAGCTTCAGCATCAGTCCTTCCAATGAATATTCAGAACTGATTTCCTTTAGGATGGACTGGTTGGCTCTCCCTGCAGTCCAAGGGACTCTCAAGAGTCTTCTCCAACACCACAGTTCAAAAGCATCAATTCTTCAATGCAGTATAGAGAAGCAACCTAGCTCAGTTACCTAGTACCCAATTCTGCATTCACTGTCCAGACAATGTCTTTAATGTTGGAGGCTGGCTGTGCAGTGGAGAGAACATATTAGCAATTGCTAAACCCACTTCAGTGTTCTTTCCTAGAGAATCCCAGGTTTGGTAGAGCCTGGTGGGCTCCCGTCTATGGGGTCGCACAGAGTTGGACATGACTGAAGCAACTTAGCAGCAGCAGCAGAAGGAAAAACAGGAACATCAAGGTATATTGGTTTACTCTGTTATAAAAGCAATTCTAAGGGCTTTCTAAACAAAAGTAGATAATGGCAAGACTGGAGCATGAGTGGCAGCCTAAACCAGTGAGCAAATAATATCATTTCCATGATGATTCCCGGAGATGCCTCTCCCAATGGGTGTCTTCTGCTGACTACTGAGTCCCTTAAAATAGCTGACAAGAGCCTGGGACACAGCACAGGTCCCTGTTCAGACTTTATCTATTTAATCTTCTGTTTAGGATGCCTCAGGAACACAGACTGGAATGTAGAAGGTGCCAGAATGATTTTCCTTTTATCAAATCACACAACAGCCAGAGGGCTATTTTCTAAAATGCCATTTGGAGATCTTATCATGGTTTTTCGATGCTTCTTCCAACCCGTAAAGGTTTTGGCTTCTTTATTCCTGCACCTTTAAGGTGACCCACAAGGCTCCTCATGACCTAACACTGTTATGGGTCCTACTGGAACCGCATCTCACCTTCTTTGAGCTCTGGATTACACTGACTAGCCTTCATTCTGTTTCTAGAAACTTCATTCAAGCTGCCCTTCTGCCAGGAAAGCAATCTTCTCACTCACCGTCCTCCCCCCATTTTTCATCTAGAAAACTCCAAACTTTGCCGGAGATTTCAGTTGAAAGTTTAGCTGCTTGGGGAAATTATGGGACCCCAGATTCTGCCAGGTGCCCTGTTATATGGACCAGAGAAACTTATAACTCTCATGCATAGAGCTCAACACAATCATGATGAAATAGCTACTATAGTTACAATGGTCAGCGTCCTCACTGGAATATAGCTTCCACAACTGTGGCCAGTTTCCATCTCATGCATTGCTGTTCCCAGTGCCCCAGTAGGGTGCTATGCACACTTTCAGTTCAGTCCAGTCACTCAGTCGTGTCTGACTCTTTGTGACCCCATAAAATGCAGCATGCCAGGCCTCCCTGTCCATCCCCTGGAGCCTACCCAAACTCATGTCCATTGAGTCAGTGATGCCATCCAACCATCTCATCCTCTGTCTTCCCCTTCTCCTCCTGCCCTCAATCTTTCCCAGCATCAGGGTCTTTTCCAATGAGTCAGCTCTTCGCATCAGGTGGCCAAAGTATTGGAGTTTCAGCTTCACCATCAGTCCTTCCAATGAACACCCAGGACTGATCTCCTTTAGGATGGACTAGTTGGATCTTCTTGCAATTCAAGGGATTCTCAAGAATCTTCTCCAAGACCACAGTTCAAAAGCATCAATTCTTCAACTCTCAGCTTTCTTTATAGTCCAACTCTCACATCCATACACAACTACAGGAAAAACCATATCCTTGACTAGATGGACCTTTGTTGGCAAAGTAATGTCTCTTTTTTTTAATATGCTGTCTAAGTTGGTCATAACTTTCCATACCTTAGGTGCCTAATAAATATAAGTATAGTGGGATGAAATAAGGAAAAACAAGGTGGGAATGTTTAACATCTGTTAAAACATTGTACATAAGGCATGGCCAAAATCATCTCAAAGAAAAAGAAATGCAAGGAGGCAAAGTGGTTGTCTGAAGTGGCTTAATAAATATCTGAGGACAGAAGAGAAGCAAAAGGAAAGGAAAAGATATACCCAACTTACTGCAGAGTTCTAGAGAATAGCACAGAGAGATAAGAAGGCCTTCTTAAATGAACAATGCAAAGAAATAGAGGAAAAAATTGAATGGCAAAGACTAGAGATCTCTTCAAGGAAATTGGAGATATTAAGGAACATTTCATGAAAGTATGGGCATGATAAAGGACAGAAACAGGACCTAACAGAAGCAGAAAAGACTAAGAAGAGGTGGCAAGAATACACAGAAGAATTATACAAGAAATATCTTAACAATCCAGATTATCATAATACTGTGGTCACTCACCTAGAGCCACACCTCCTAGAGTTTGAAGTCAAGTGGACCTTAGGAAGCATTACTACAAAGCTCATGGAAATGACTGAATTGCAGCTGAGATATTTAAAATTCTAAAAGACACTGTTAAAGTGCTATACTCAATATGTCAGCAAATTTGGAAAACTCAGCATTGGCTATAGGACTAGAAAAAGTCAGTTTTCATTTCAATCTCAAAGAAAGGCAATGCTAAAGAGTGTTCAAACTACCACACAGTTGCTCTCATTTCACCTACTAGCAAGGTAATGCTCAACATCCTTCAAACTAGTTTTCAATAGTATGTGAACCAAGAACTTCCAGATATACAAGCTGGATTTAGAAAAGGCAGAAGAATCAGAGATCAAGCGGCCAGTATCCATTGGATCATAGAAAAAACAAGGGAATTCCAGAAAAACTTCTGTTTCACTGACTACACTAAAGCATCTGACTATGTGGATCACAACAAACTGTAGAAAATTCTTAAAAAGATGGAAATACCAGACCACCTTACCTGTCTCCTGATGTATATGCAGGTCAAGAAGCAACAGTTAGAACTGGACATGGAACAATGGACTGGTTCAAAATTGGGAAAGGAGTACATCAAGGCTGTATATTGTCACCCTGCTTATTTAACCTATATGCAGAGTACATCATGTAAAATGCTGAGCTGGATGAACCACAAGCTGGAATCAAGATTGCCTGGAAAAGTATCAACCATCTCAGATATGCAGATTATATCACTCTAATGGCAGAAAGTGAAGAGGAACTAAAGAGCCTCCTGATGAGGGTGAAAGAGGCAGTGAAACAGCTGGCCTGAAACTCAGCATTCACAAACTAAGATCATGGCATCAGGTCATATGCCTTCATGGCAAGCAGATGGGGGAAAGTGGAAGCACTGTACAGATTTTATTTTCTTGGTTTCCACAATCACTATAGACAGTGACTTCAGCCATAAAATTAAAAGACGCTTGCTCTTTAGAAGAAAAGCTATAACAAACTCAGACATTGTATTAAAAAGCAGAGACATCATTTTGTTAACAAAGGTCCATATAGTCAAAACTGTGTTTTCTCTAGTAATCATGGATGGATGTTAGTTGGACCACAGAGAAGGCTGAAAGCCGAGGAAGTGATGCTTTTGAATTGTGGTGCTGGAGAAGACTCTTGAGAGTCCCTTGGACTGCAAGAACAAACCAGTCAGTCCTAAAAGAAATCAACTCTGAATATNGCCCCAGTAGGGTGCTATGCACACTTTCAGTTCAGTCCAGTCACTCAGTCGTGTCTGACTCTTTGTGACCCCATAAAATGCAGCATGCCAGGCCTCCCTGTCCATCCCCTGGAGCCTACCCAAACTCATGTCCATTGAGTCAGTGATGCCATCCAACCATCTCATCCTCTGTCTTCCCCTTCTCCTCCTGCCCTCAATCTTTCCCAGCATCAGGGTCTTTTCCAATGAGTCAGCTCTTCGCATCAGGTGGCCAAAGTATTGGAGTTTCAGCTTCACCATCAGTCCTTCCAATGAACACCCAGGACTGATCTCCTTTAGGATGGACTAGTTGGATCTTCTTGCAATTCAAGGGATTCTCAAGAATCTTCTCCAAGACCACAGTTCAAAAGCATCAATTCTTCAACTCTCAGCTTTCTTTATAGTCCAACTCTCACATCCATACACAACTACAGGAAAAACCATATCCTTGACTAGATGGACCTTTGTTGGCAAAGTAATGTCTCTTTTTTTTAATATGCTGTCTAAGTTGGTCATAACTTTCCATACCTTAGGTGCCTAATAAATATAAGTATAGTGGGATGAAATAAGGAAAAACAAGGTGGGAATGTTTAACATCTGTTAAAACATTGTACATAAGGCATGGCCAAAATCATCTCAAAGAAAAAGAAATGCAAGGAGGCAAAGTGGTTGTCTGAAGTGGCTTAATAAATATCTGAGGACAGAAGAGAAGCAAAAGGAAAGGAAAAGATATACCCAACTTACTGCAGAGTTCTAGAGAATAGCACAGAGAGATAAGAAGGCCTTCTTAAATGAACAATGCAAAGAAATAGAGGAAAAAATTGAATGGCAAAGACTAGAGATCTCTTCAAGGAAATTGGAGATATTAAGGAACATTTCATGAAAGTATGGGCATGATAAAGGACAGAAACAGGACCTAACAGAAGCAGAAAAGACTAAGAAGAGGTGGCAAGAATACACAGAAGAATTATACAAGAAATATCTTAACAATCCAGATTATCATAATACTGTGGTCACTCACCTAGAGCCACACCTCCTAGAGTTTGAAGTCAAGTGGACCTTAGGAAGCATTACTACAAAGCTCATGGAAATGACTGAATTGCAGCTGAGATATTTAAAATTCTAAAAGACACTGTTAAAGTGCTATACTCAATATGTCAGCAAATTTGGAAAACTCAGCATTGGCTATAGGACTAGAAAAAGTCAGTTTTCATTTCAATCTCAAAGAAAGGCAATGCTAAAGAGTGTTCAAACTACCACACAGTTGCTCTCATTTCACCTACTAGCAAGGTAATGCTCAACATCCTTCAAACTAGTTTTCAATAGTATGTGAACCAAGAACTTCCAGATATACAAGCTGGATTTAGAAAAGGCAGAAGAATCAGAGATCAAGCGGCCAATATCCATTGGATCATAGAAAAAACAAGGGAATTCCAGAAAAACTTCTGTTTCACTGACTACACTAAAGCATCTGACTATGTGGATCACAACAAACTGTAGAAAATTCTTAAAAAGATGGAAATACCAGACCACCTTACCTGTCTCCTGATGTATATGCAGGTCAAGAAGCAACAGTTAGAACTGGACATGGAACAATGGACTGGTTCAAAATTGGGAAAGGAGTACATCAAGNTATAGTTGCCATATTAGTTACCTAGTGCACAGTACTCTAATCACAATCTGAACCATATTTTTTCATTTAAATAGTGTTGTCTTTCAAACAATATCCTTGAGTAGGACATTTGAATGTGTTGGTATGCTGAAGGGAAGCTGTATGTTTACAGAGTTCTGTTTCCCAAATAATATTTCACTATCGGAGAACATTTTGAGTAGCTGCATATACCTATTCAAATTCTAATGAAACACAGACTAGAAACATTTAAACTTTCAGTAGAATATTATTTGTAGGAAAAACTCAATTTATTTGGCTGATTGTATGCTACTGCTACATTTGCAAATAAATTATTCTTGGCTGCATAAAGCTTTACACAACAAATTCTGCTTGGAAGATTAAATGACTTTGAAACAGATACTCAATAATGGAAAAGTCACTATTACTTCATAAGAGCTACTTTTAAGTTAATGGGTTATCAGAAGAAAATAAGAGCTTGATACAAATACCAAATGTAAACAAAACTGGAGGGAAAACTATTTGCCTTGGAATAAATGCAAAGAGAAGTCTTCTGTCAATATCCAAATTGAAATGCTTTCTCTTCCTTCATTCTCTTAAGTTTCTGGATTCTGGTGATGATGTGGTTAGACTTTTGGCATCCGGGAGATGCGTTACAGCTATTGGATTCCAATTTCTAGCAAGTGGGTAATTTGCCTTGCTCTAAACAACTCCTCCATGCCAGGATATGCTCTGAAAGAAGTTATGTACTTGTTCAATGATTTTGGCCTTTAAATCATTTATCCTATTATCTTGCTTTACTTTTCTGCTCCCCCATTAGAATGTAAGCTCCCTCTCTGAGAAGCAGGAATTTGTTTTATCTACCTTTGGGTCCTTGGCTTGTAAAACACTAACAGATATACGGCAATACTCAGTAAATATCTGTTGAATGCTGAATGCGTGAAAATCAAAGAATTGAACTGTGCATCAGATGACCAGGCTACTACAACAGAAAGACAGAAAGGAAAGGAACAGTTCCTAGGGAGCAAGTTTAAGTCTTTTATTTGTCCAAAGTTGAAATATTATGGTATTTGCAGACAACCCTGAATATTCATTGGAGGACTAATGCTAAAGCTGAAGCTTCAATACTTTGGCCACCTGATGCAAAGAGCTGACTCATTGAAAAAGACCCTGATGCTGGGAAAGATTGAAGACAAGAGGAGAAGAGGATGACAGAGGATGAAATGGTTGGATGGCATCAGTGACTCAATGGACATGAACTTGGGCAAACTCCAGGAGACAATGAGGGACAGAGAGGCTGGCATGCTGCAGTCCATAGGGTCACAAAGAGTCAGACGCAATTTAGTGAATTAACAACAAATGTAGACAACACTTAGACTGTGCCTGGTTGTACAATTTCTTACATATGTCAATCCCTACTGTGGTAAAATCTCAGAGAAAATATTATTAATCTAGGACCTATATGTGATAAATAACCATACAAATTGAAATATAAAATTTTTGGATTATGCAAAGTAGTCTGAAAGGATTGCTACTGATGGACTCTAAATTAAGCTGAGATGTTTATACATAATGATGACTTACACACAGAGTCAACTGTCCATAGACTCATGTGTGGGCATTTAAATAGAAAGATCTGGAGAGGGAGTTTAAGCCAATGTGGCCAAAGCACCTGTCACAAAGAGTGCCCCTTGCACCCAGATATGGTGTGTAGTCACAAAACTATCTGAATAGCCAAACCAAACTGGAAATGACATTCAGATGAGCTATTCTTTTCTGGGTNGGGACAGAGAGGCTGGCATGCTGCAGTCCATAGGGTCACAAAGAGTCAGACGCAATTTAGTGAATTAACAACAAATGTAGACAACACTTAGACTGTGCCTGGTTGTACAATTTCTTACATATGTCAATCCCTACTGTGGTAAAATCTCAGAGAAAATATTATTAATCTAGGACCTATATGTGATAAATAACCATACAAATTGAAATATAAAATTTTTGGATTATGCAAAGTAGTCTGAAAGGATTGCTACTGATGGACTCTAAATTAAGCTGAGATGTTTATACATAATGATGACTTACACACAGAGTCAACTGTCCATAGACTCATGTGTGGGCATTTAAATAGAAAGATCTGGAGAGGGAGTTTAAGCCAATGTGGCCAAAGCACCTGTCACAAAGAGTGCCCCTTGCACCCAGATATGGTGTGTAGTCACAAAACTATCTGAATAGCCAAACCAAACTGGAAATGACATTCAGATGAGCTATTCTTTTCTGGGTTAGATTACAAAGCACTGGGCTAGAAATCTCAGCCTCCCTCTGCCAACAGCTGACAGAATGTGTGTATGTGTATGTGTCTCTGTGTGTGTGTGTGTGTGTGTGTGTGTGTGTGTGTTTGTGTGTGTGTTAGTCAATCAGTCATGTCCAACTCTTTGGAACCCCATGGACTCTGCCAGACTTCTCTGTCCAAGGAATTCTCCAGGCAAGAATCCTGGAGTGAGTTGCCATTTCCTTCTCCAGGGGATCTTCCTGATCCAGGGATTGAACCCAGGTCTCCTGCATTGCGGGCAGATTCTTTACCATATGAGCTACTAGGGAAGCCCAGCTGACAGAAGAGCCTTAATCAATTGTTTCAGCATTTTAGCCTAAAAAAAAGGCTGTGGAACATGATGATCTTTTAGAATCTTCTTAGGGCTTATTTGCTGGGCTCCATGAAAACCTATGGGACCTAGGTGATTTGACTAGATGTCCCAAGTCCCCAAAATACGTACAGCAATATATATATATCCCGATAAAGTAGAAAATAAGTAGGTAGTTCTCTGATGAATATAAGTGGTATTTTTTTTTAATTAAAGACTCTCTAGATATCCAGGCCAAGATGGGTGCTTTTTTTAAATAGCAACTTTCTATTTCTAAAATATCTGTGTATCTATCTCACCTCTCTACTTCAGTGTACCTGGACAGACTTTACCTAAATTAACCTAAGTGGATACATTGAGGACAAGTTAGGGAAAAAAGGATTTTTATGACAATTGTAGGAGGACATATGTTTCACAATTATTAGACTAGATTTTTGTTATGTCCTCATCCACAAAATTCTGCAGAGTTTATTCTCGTTTCCAAGGAGTAACTGGGGCATAAATAACCTGAACAGGTCCTGTTAGACACTAATAGCTCTACATTCGAGCCTGCAACTCTGATTTGCATGCACATTTATGCTTTCCAAATAGGTCCCATCATTTTCCACAGAAAATTCTGACACTTGGAAAACTATGAGTGGAGGGAGAAAGCAACATGAATTTGGTGTATTGTTTAGTTGACAAACATGTGATTTGTCAAATCCCCCACACCCAGCCCCAAATTAACTAAATGACAATCTGGAAAGAAACTGGGAACTTCAGCTGTCACTAAGCACTGTTGAGAGGATGTGACAGCTCCTGTCAGGAGGATTCCTTCTTTTAATCACACTGAGTAACATAACAGGACAAAAAAATATTCCTTTATAACATATTTTATTATCTCTTAGTCTACACCATGCTTAGACACTGACCCACTTTGACTATTTCAGTGGAAATTATTCACGATCATACAAACCATAGCCTATCTCTGTGCCCCATAAAACAGCATATCAGGCTTAAACTTTCCAATCTTGTCTCTTCTTTCCTCAAACAAATGAGGACGTGTGGATGATTCAGAATAAGAAAAAAAAAATCCACAGATGCTTTATTTTATGGATTTTATTACAGTCTCAAGGAAATGCTCAAAAAGTGATATTCCTGACACTCCTTACTCTATTTAAATACTTTTCTGATTTAGCAGGTTAGCCGATGTACAAGGTGTCAAAAGGTTTATAAAACCCATCATCTGGAAAGCTGGTCTGATTAGGACATTTTATGCAGATATCAGTACATCAGCAGGTCCTTAGCATTCTTCCTCTCAGTGATCAAAATCCAGCCACACAAGAAAATATTAGTTCCTTCCTACCTCAGGATCTTTCTCTAGATGTTTCCTTTTTCCAGAAATGTCCTGCTCAGAATTCTTCAGATGACTCCTCTCATCATTCAGGTTGCAGACAAAATGTCAGAAAAGCTTCTTTGACCACTATGTACAAAGTTGCATGTCTTTCCAACCCAATATACTATCACCTTAGTTTAACTTTTCTCAGAGTACTAATTGTCTGAAATTTTATTATTCGGTCATATATATATATGTTTATATATATATTGTTTATATAGCTTTTGCCTGTTTCACCAGACAAGGAGTTCCTTGTCTGTCTTGTCTGAAATCATATCCTCAACAATTTGTATTATGTCTGGAATATACATAGTGCTCAGTAAATACTAACTGATCGAATTTGTTAGATGGAAGTGTCATCAGAGAAAGTTTTAGGGTTCTAAGGATACCAGTTTGCTGGTTGGTCGTAGAATAGGCAGGAAGAATGGCTGAAGTACCCACTTATGGCCACAGCACCATACATCCTATTTGCTAGTTAATATGGTCAACTGGTATCTTCCAGGCACTTCAGATTCACCATGTTCAAACCAATGCCTTTAACACTTACAATAACCAGGTCCTCCTTCTGCAGTCCATATCACTGTGTGTGTGTTAGTCACTCAGTCTGTCTGACTCTTTGTGACCCCATAGACTGTAGCCCATAGGAGCTCCTCTGTCCATGGAATTCTCCAGGCAAGAATACTGGAGTGGGTTGCCACGTCCTTCTCCAGAGGATCTTCCCAGCCCAGGGATCGAACCTGGGTCTCCTGCACTGCAAGCAGATTCTTTACCATTCTAGCCACCAGGGAAGCTCCATATCACCATAAATATCTCATACTTTGGAACGCCAAACCTCTAATACCACCCTTGACTTTTCCTTCTCCTTCATATAGTCTTAACATTAAATCCATCACCATGAACTGTTCATTTTACTTCATAAATATTTCTCAAAGTTCATTTACTCTCTGATCCCTCAGAGCCTTTGTTTATACTGTTCCCTCTGACATAAATGTTTTCCTTTTTGCCCCTCTCTTTGCCTAATTAACTTATAGTCTCAGCTCAGATATCTTTTCTCAATAGTTTTTTGTGGTCTTCACTTTAAATCTATACTTTCAATTCTTGGCATGCATAGAAAGTGACTTTGCCTACATTTAACAGAATTTTAATTTCTGTAATCATATAGTTATTTAAGTAATTTTGGCTTCACTATTTACTCTTCACCCAGTTTTTCTGGACAAAGTCTTTGAATATTCTTCTCACTATCACTGGCATTAAATAATTATTTGATGAGTAATTGAATGACTATAAGATCTTTGAAGACTGGGATTAAGTTTTACCTTTATTTTTGCCTCCATGAATGCCTAGAACATTGCCAACTACAGTATCAGAGCTTAATAAATGTTACTGAATGAAATAAGTAATTCATATCTATGGGACACACTGAATTTTTATACATGTTCTAGAGAAGCAAAAATGATGTAACATGGAATATTAATTTTATGAAACATGACAGGACAATTGTAACTTCTTAAAAAACAAAGAAAGTGAAGTTGCTCAGTCGTGTCTGACTCTTTGTGACCCCATGGACTCTAGCCTGCCGGACGCCTCTGTAGGAATACTGGAGTGGGTTGCCATTTCCTTCTCCAAGGGATCTTCCAGACCCAGGCNAGAAGCAAAAATGATGTAACATGGAATATTAATTTTATGAAACATGACAGGACAATTGTAACTTCTTAAAAAAACAAAGAAAGTGAAGTTGCTCAGTCGTGTCTGACTCTTTGTGACCCCATGGACTCTAGCCTGCCAGACGCCTCTGTAGGAATACTGGAGTGGGTTGCCATTTCCTTCTCCAAGGGATCTTCCAGACCCAGGCCATTGCAGGCAAACTACTGTCTGAGCCACTAGGGAGCCCAAGCCACTAGTAATTCTGATTCTAGCAATAGAAGTGTATTTTTTCAAAGGACTGACCCTTTTTTAGTTAAAAGTCACAAACTCTAAACAAATTATCTTATAAAAACATCAACAATAACTTAAAGGTGCTGGAGAAGGATCAAAAGTAGGGGGAAAAAAACTGAAATGGATTTGATCATGGAAAGACTAGAACCAAAAGGATAAGATCCATGTTTATACATCTATTCTGTGGAGGCCACTCTCTATCAAGATATCTAAACCTCGAGCAGGAAGATTCAGTATTTCTGAATTAAAATGTTATGGAAAAAAAGTTCAGGGCTGTCAAAGAGGTTGGAAAATGAGGAGGGAAACCTGAGAAAACAGAAATGCCAGAGTGAGGAGCCATAAAATTGGCATATAAACTGTTTTCAGGCCTTGGCTGATGGCTGTACTGTATATGTACAGAAAATAGTATAAAAAGTTCAGTGGGAAGCAACAGTTAGAAACCTGAAAAGATTTAGGGGATATTTTAGTCTCCACGTACCATAGGGTAAACAGAGTTGGATCCCAGCTACATAGAAACACTTGGAATTTGAACCATCAGAGCTTTTCTACTGAAACACTAGAAGGGCCAAGACCTAGGATTAAACACTATGGTCCAGAACTAAGAGAATTTCCTAATAACAAAATGCAATAAATACCCCATAAAAGAATAAAGTTGAGGCACCCCAAGTTCATGATCAGCCTACTAAGACAAAAATCAACATTTGATAGAACAATAAAACAGAATACAGGGTCTCTCTATGTTATCACAAACAGTATCCATTAAAATAACTACACATGTGAGAAGTAGAAAACCTGGATGTCAAGAGAAAAATCCATAAAAATAGACACATAGACACTGAGATTACACAATTGATGGATTTAGCATAAATTATTTTAAATATATTGAATAACTTTAAAGGTATGGGCAGGGGGTGAGGTGACATAATGAAACTCAAGGAATGAATAGGAAATTATAGATGAGAAATGCAACCTCTAAAGAAAGAACTAAATAGAAATCCTAAAACTTAATATTATATATAGTATTAGCGATGAAATAGTGACTAGATGCATTATCAGCAAATCGGAGATAGCAGAAGACAGGATTAGTTAACTTGAACACAGATACATTAAAACTATTCAAGTTGAAGTGACTAAAAGACCAAAGAAAGCTATATATCCATGTCAAGCAATCTATCTATCTATCTATCTATCTATCTATATATATATATATATATATATACATATATACATTTAATATATATAAAGTCCCAGAACAAGATAAAAGTATAAGAGTATAAAAGTATAACTTTGCATTAATGTTTATTAATGGCCAAAAAGTTCCCAGGTTTGGTACAAAATACCAATTTAGAGATTCAAAAAGCTCAGCAAAGGATATTTATAGTCAAATTTCTAACACAAAAAAAAGAATACCTCAAAACAATCCAGAAAAAAATGAAACCTTATGTTCAGGAGAACAATGACAGTTTAATTTGCATCAGAAATGATGGAGGCCAGAAGACAATGAGATGATCTCTTAAGTGTGAATATCAAATAAATCTCAACTTATATTTCTAGCTAGGAAATATCTATATTTCTAGCTAGAAAAATACATTTCAAAAGCAAATACAACACAAAAAACACTTTCAAATATACGAAAACTGAGAGAATGTAATACTAGCAGAACTGAATTATAAAGGTGCTATACGAAGCTCTTTCATTGTTGTAGTTCAGTAGCTAAGTCATGTCTGACTCTTTGTGACCCTATCGACTGCAGCACACCAGTCTTCCTTCTCCTTCACTGTCTCCTGGAGTTTGCTCAAACTCATGTACATTGATTCAGTGATGTTATCCAACCATCTCATCATCTGTCAACCTCTTTTCCTCCTGCCCTCAATCTTTCCCAGCATCATGGTCTTTTATAATGAGTCAGCTTTTTGGATCAAGTGGCCAAAGTTTTAGAGATTCCGTTTCAGCATCAGTCCTTCCAATGAATATTCAGGGTTGGTTTCCTTTAGGATTGACTGGTTTGATCTCTTGGCTGTGCAAGGAAACTCTCAAGAGTCTTCGCCAGCACCACAATTCAAAAGCATCAATTCTTTGGCACTCAGCTTTCTTTATGGTCCAACTCTAATATCCATACATGACTACTAGGAAATTAATAGCTTTGACTATATGGACCTTTGTTGGTAAAATGATATCTCTGCTTTTTGATACACTGTCTAGGTTTGTAATAGCTTTTCTTCCAAGGAGCAAGTGTCTTTTAATTTTGTGGCTGCAGTCACTGTCCACAGTGATTTTGGAGCTCAAAAAAAGAAAATCTGTGACTGTTTCCACTTTTTCTGCATCTATTCAGCATATGTATGCCATGATCTTCATTTCTTAAATGTTGAGTTGTTAGCCAGTTTTTTTACTCGTCTCTTTCACCATCATCGAAGCTCTTTAGTTCCTCTTCACTTTCTGCCATAGGGTGGTGTCATCTGCATATCTGAGGTTATTGATATTTCTCCTGGCAATCTTGATTCCAGCTTGTGCTTCATCCAGCCTGGCATTTCTCATGCATTTAACTTAAAGAAGCAGGATGGTGATATACAGCCTTACAAAAGGTGGGGGACTAAACAGCCTCTTGATGAAGGTGAAAGATGAGAGTGAAAAAGCTAGCTTAAAACTCAACATTCAAAAAACAAAGATCATGGCATCGGGTCCCACCATTTCACGGCAAACAGATGGGGAAACAATGGAAACAGTAACAGATTTTATTTTCTTGGGCTCCAAAATCACTGCAGATGGTGGCTGCAATCACAAAATTAAAAGATGCTTGCTTCTTGGAAGAAAAGCTATGACAGACTTAGCCAGCATATTAAAAAGCAGAGACATCACTTTACCAACAAATGTCCACTTAAAGCTATGGTTTTTACAGTAGTCATGTATAGATGTGAGACCTGGATCATAATAAAGATTGAGCACCAAAGAATTGATGCTTTTGAACTGTGGTCTTGGAGCAGACTCTTGAGAGTCCCTTGGACAGCAAGACGATCAAGCCAGTCAATTCTAAAGGAAATCAACCCTGAATATCCATTGCAAGGACTGATGCTGAAGCTCCAATACTTTGGCCACCTGATGCAAAGAGTTGACTCATTGAAAAATACCCTGATGCTAGGAAAGACAGAGGATGAGATGGTTTGATGGCATCACTGACTCAATGGACGTGAGTTTGAGCAAGCCCCGGGAGATGGTGAAGGACAGGGAAGGCTGGTATGCTGCAGTCCACAGGGTCACAAAGAATCAGACATGACTGAGCAACTGAACAACAACAACAAAATGGTAAGGGAGGAATACATTAAGAGTTTGGAAGTAACTAACCACACTATATATAAAAACTGCTAACTCATAAGGATAGACTGTATATCACAGGAAACTATACTCAATATCTTATAATAGCCTATAATAGAAAAGAATGTTAAATATACATATATATATATATAACTTGTCTTTATATATATAACTGAATCATTTTTGCTGTATACCTGACTCTAACATAACATTGTAAATCAACTGTATTTTGATAAAATTTTTAATTTAAAAAGATATTAATGAAATATTATAGTTGCATGCTAATAAATGTGACAAATTCCTTGAAATGGAAAAATTTCTCTAAAACACAAACTGTCAAAGTGAATAAGGAAGAAAGATAAGAGTAAAAGAAACTATTTAGTAGTAAATTGAATATATTACCACAAAACAAACCTTCTCACGATGAATTAAATTATCCTGCCTCCCAAAAGCCTTCCACAAAAATTATTCCAAGACCCTAAGGTTTCACTGTTGAATTCTAACATTTGAGGGAAGTATAGTTTATTTTACTCACTAGAACAATAAACTGAAGAGACTGACAATATCAAATGTGGGTGATATGTGAAACACCTTTCATACATTGCTAGAGTTAATGTAAAGTTTTACATGCACCTACCAAGTTCTTTTGTAGACATTTATCTAACATAAAANTCAGTAAGGAAACTTTTTAATGGCCTTCCCACCTCTCCTTTCTTCATTTCCCTTTCTCTCATGACTTTCCCCTAGAATCACATTCCTAAATAAACTAGCCGCACACTGGTCTCTCCCTTGTTTCTGCTTCCAGGAGAAGCCAGGTTAAGATATGTGCCATTTACAGCAAGGACTCTGGCTCCTTCAGCCTCAAAGTTTCTCCAAGGCTGTGGCTCTGAAGAAGAGTGAGACCCGTGATGGGAAGCTGGTGTCTGAGTCATCTGACATCCTGTCAAGTGAAAGGTTCCTGTGGTCCCTCCCAGCTTCCTACTCACTCGCCCCTGCAGAAGAAGCTGAGCAGGGGAGCCTTGGAATGGGAGACTTGAGGCTCAGCCCTGGTCCTCAGCCCACCCTGGGGAGAGTCAACTCTCTGGGGTTCCCCTTCTTGCCCATGCCCTCAATTTAAAAAGGGTATTTCAAGTGTCTTTTTCAGAATAAAGCCTCAGTTAGCTCTGCCGACCTTCCACTCTCCACCACTAAAAAATATAATAATAAAGTAAAATACAAGTGCCATTTGGTGCCCTCTTTAGTGTTTGTTTTTAAGTTGTGACACACAAGACTCTGGGTTTATTCACTAATGCAATACATACTCACCCTGTTCCCATTGTGAAGCTGGCACTTTTCTGAGTTTTGAGGATACGATATAAACAATGTTCCTATTCACACAGAGCNTAGCTCTGCCAACCTTCCACTCTCCACCACTAAAAAAAATAAAGTAAAATACAAGTGCCATTTGGTGCCCTCTTTAGTGTTTAAGTTGTGACACACAAGACTCTGGGTTTATTCATTAATGCAATATATACTCACCCTGTTCCCATTGTGAAGCTGGCACTTTTCTGAGTTTTGAGGATATGATATAAACAATGTTCCTATTCACACAGAGCTTGCATGCACATGGGAGAAACATGTAATAGTCAAGTAAACAGATAAACAAGATTATGTCAGAGAGTGATTTAGAAAATAGACAAGATGAACGTGACAGTGATAGAGGGGACTGTGGCTGCTTGCTGCTGCTGCTGCTGCTGCTAAGTTGCTTCAGTCATATCCGACTCTGTGCGACCCCATAGACAGCAGCCCACCAGGCTCCCCCGTCCCTGGGATTCTCCAGGCAAGAACACTGGAGTGGGTTGCCATTGCCTTCTCCAGACAGCTGTTTAGGTAGTGTAATAAAAGAAAACCATGCTCAGGAGGTGACATCTGAGCTCAGCTCTGAAGCTCAGGAAGCAAGTAGTCCTGAGAAGATCTTACAGAAAGATGTTTTATGAAAAAAGCAGCAGTGAGTACAAAGACCAGCAATGCCTGGGGTCCACACAGCAACTGGGAGACTGTCCTGTCCTGAAGAAGAGTTGGAGAAGGGGAAGGTTAATCCAAGTGGCCAACACCAGAGTGTACTCAGACTTACTCCTCCTCTCAAATCACCAAAAAAAAACCTTACTGGATAGAGTTTCAACAATTTTGTCCTCTTCCCCTGAGGGGCCTTTTCCCTCTTAGTCATTGTACAGGAAGCAGTGATCAAAAACATCCTCAAGAAAAAGGAATGCAAAAAGGCAAAGTGGTTATCTGAGGAGGCCTTACAAATAGCTGAGAAAAGAAGAGAAGTGAAAGGCAAAGGAGAAAAGATACACACATCTGAATGCACAGTCCCAAAGAACAGCAAGGAGAGATAAGAAAACCTTCATAAGTGAACAAGGCAAAGAAATAGAGGAAAATAATAGAATGGAAAAGAGGAGAGACAACTTCGAGAAAATTAGAGATACCAAGGGAATATTTCATGCAAAGATGGGCACAATAAAGGACAGAAATGGTATAGACCTAACAGAAGCAGAAGATATTAAGAAGAGGTGGCAAGAATACATAGAACTGTACAACAAAAGAACTTAATGACCCAGATAACCACGATGGTGTGATCACTCATCTACAACCAGATGTCCTACAGTATGAAGTGGGCCTTAGGAAGCATCACTACAAACAAAGCTAGTGGAGGTGATGCAATTCCAGCTAAGTTATTTCAAATCCTGTAAGATGATGCTGCACTCATTAAAGTGCTGCATTCATTATGCCAGCAAATTTGAAAAACTCAGCAGTGGCCACAAGACTGGGAAGGTCACTTTTCATTCCAATTCCAAAGAAAGGAAATGACAAGGAATGCTCTAACTACCACACAATGGCACTCATCTCACATGCTAGTAAAGTAATGCTCAAAATTCTTCAAACTAGGCTTCAATAGTATGTAAATCAAGAACTTCCAGATGTTCAAGCTGGATTCAGAAAAGGCACAAGAACCAGAGATCAAATTGCCAACATTCATTGGATAATAGGAAATGCAAGAGAATTCCAGAAAAATATCTACTTCTGCTTCACTGACTATACTAAAGCCTTTGACTCTGATCAGTTCAGTTCAGTCGCTCAGTCGTGTCCAACTCTTTGCAACCCCATGAATAGCAGCACGCCAGGCCTCTCTGTCCATCATCAACTCCTGGAGTTCACTCAGACTCACGTCCATTGAGTCAGTGATGCCATCCAGTCATTTCATCCTCTGTTGTCCCCTTCTCCTCCTGCCCCCAATCCCTCCCAGCATCAGAGTCTTATCCAGTGAGTTAACTCCTCGCATGAAGTGGCCAAAGTACTGGAGTTTCAGCTTTAGCATCATTCCTTCCAAAGAAATCCCAGGGCTGATCTCCTTCAGAATGGACTGGTTGGAGCTCCTTGCAGTCCAAGGGACTCACAAGAGTCTTCAGCACCACAGTTCAAAAGCATCAATTCTTTGGCGCTCAGCTTTCTTCACAGTCCAACTCTCACATCCATACAGGACCACTGGAAAAACCACAGCCTTGACTAGACATACCTTTGTTGGCAAAGTAATGTCTCTGCTTTTCAGTATGCAATCTAAGTTGGTCTTTTCTTCCAAGGATTAAGCATCTTTTAATTTCATGGCTGTAGTCACCAACTGCAGTGATTTTGGAACCCCCAAAAATACAGTCTGATACTGTTTCCACTGTTTCCCCATCTATTTCCCACGAAGTGATGGGACTAGTTGCCATGATCTTCATTTTCTGAATGTTGAGCTTTAAGCCAACTTTTTCGCTCTTCTCTTTCATTTTAATCAGAGGCTTTTTAGCTCCTCTTCACTATCTGCCATAAGGGTGGTGTCATCTGCATATCTGAGGTGATGGATATTTCTCCTGGCAATCTTGATTCCAGCTTGTGTTTCTTCCAGCCCAGCATTTCTCATGATGTACTCTGCATAGAAGTTAAATAAGCAGGGTGACAATATACAGCCCTGATGTACTTGTTTTCCTATTTGGGACCAGTCTGTTGTTTCATGTCCAGTTCTAACTGTTGCTTCCTGACCTGCATATAGGTTTCTCACGAGGCAGGTCAGGTGGTCTGGTATTCTCATCTCTTTCAGAATTTTCCAGTTTATTGTGATCCACACAGTCAAAGGCTTTGGCATAGTCAATAAAGCAAAAATAGATGTTTTCCTGGAACTCTTTTGCTTTTTCCATGATCCAGTGGATGTTGGCAATTTGATCTCTGGTTCCTCTGCCTTTTCTAAAAATCAGCTTGAACATTTGGAAGTTCACAGTTCATGTATTGCTGAAGCCTGGCTTGGAGAATTTTGAGCATTACTTTACTAGCATGTGAGATGAGTGCAATTGTGTGGTAGTTTGAGCATTCTTTGGCATTGCCTTTCTTTGGGATTGGAATGAAAACTGATCTCGTTTCCTGTGGCTACTGCTGAGTTTTCCAAATTTGCTGGCATATTGGGTGCAGCACTTTCACAGCATCATCTTTCTGGATTTGAAATAGCTCAACTGGAATTCTATCACCTTCACTAGCTTTGTTCATAGTGATGCTTTCTAAGGCCCACTTGACTTCACATTCCAAGATGTCTGGCTCTAGGTGAGTGATCACATCNAGGATTTGAAATAGCTCAACTGGAATTCCATCACCTCCACTAGCTTTGTTCATAGTGATGCTTTCTAAGGCCCACTTGACTTCACATTCCAGGATGTCTGGCTCTAGGTGAGTGATCACACCATCATCATTATCTTGGTCTTGAAGATCTTTTTTGTACTATTCTTCTGTGTATTCTTGCCACCTCTTCTTAATATCTTCTGCTTCTTTTAGGTCCATACCATTTCTGTCCTTTATCAAGTCCATCATTGCATGAAATATTCTCTTCCCATTCTGTTGTTTTCCTCTATTTCTTTGCATTGATCACTGAGGAAGGCTTTCTTATCTCTTCTTGCTATTCTTTGGAACTCTGCGTTCAGATGCTTATATCTTTCATTTGCTCCTTTGCTTTGTGCTTCTCTTCTTTTCACAGCTATTTGACTGTGTGGATCACCACAAACTTTGGAAAATTCTTAAAGAGATGGGAATACCACATCACCTGACCTGCCTCCTGAGAAATCTGCATGCAGGTCAAGAAGCAACAGTTAGGTTTGGACATGGAAAAACAAACTGGTTCCAAACTGGAAAAGGAGTACGTCAAGGCTATTTAATGTCACCCTGCTTATTTAACTTATATGCAAAGTATATTATGTGAAATGCCAGCTGGATGAAACAGAAGCTGAAATCAAGATTACTGGAGCAAACAGCAATGACCTCAGATATGCAGATGACACCATCTTTATAGCAGAAAGTGAAGAGGATCTAAAGAGCCTCTTGATGGCAATGAAAGAGGAAAGTGAAAAAATTGCCTTAAAACTCAGCATTCAAAAAACAAAGAACATGGCATCCAGTTCCATCACCTCGTAGCAAATAGATGGGGAAGCAATGGAGACAGTGACAGACTATTTTCTTGGTCTCCAAAATCACTGCAGATGGTGACTGCAGCCATGAAATTAAAACATGCTTACTCCTTGCAAGAAAAGTTATGACAAACATAGATAGCGCTATCTAAAAGCAGAGACATCACTTTGCCAATAAAGGTCTGTATATTCAAAGCTATGCTATTACCAGTAGTCATGTATAGATGTTAGAGTTGGACAATAAAGAAGGCTCAGCATCAAAGAATTAACACTGAACTGTGGTGTTGGAGAAGACTCAAGAGTCCCTTGGACTTCAAAGAGATCAAACCAGTCAATCCTAAAGGAAACCAATCCTCAATATTCATTGGAAGGACCAATGCTGAAGCTGAAGCTCCAATATTTTGGCCTCCTTATATGAAGAGCCAACTCATTTGAAAAGCATTTCCCTGATGCTAGGAAAAATTGAAGGCAGGAAAAGAAGGGGATGAGAGATGACGAGGTGGTTCAATGGCATCACTGACTCAGTGGACATAAGTTTGTGTAAACTCTGGGAGTTGGTGATGGACAGGGAGGCCTGACGTGCTGCAGTCCATGGGGTCACAAAGAGTTGGACACAACTGAGTGTATGAACTGAACTAAACTCGTTAGAAAAGACCCTGATGCTAGGTAAAATTGAAGGCAGGAGGAGAAGGGGACAACAGAGAATGAGATGGTTGGATGACATCACCAACTCAATGTACATGAGTTTGAGCAAACTCCGAGAGTTGGTGATGGACAAGGAAGTCTGCCTGGTCACAAAGACTCAGACAAGACTGAGTGATGAACAACAACAAATTAAGGAGATGGAGCCCATCCTATGAACCTAGTTAACATCAATACCTTACCATCTTATCCCCTCATCTCATGTGGTGATGGAAAATAAGATGGGATTGGTTAGATGGGGCTTAGAGAAACCAATATCAAAGGTGCTCCCAATTAAGGCATTGGTAGGAAACAGGGAGTTGTAGAAAATATATCAATACATTGAAATCACATACAAGAAAGATTTTAAGATATCAAAAGTTCCATTCCTATGTCCTGCTAAAACTATATATCTCATTAGTTATCTATTTTATACATAGATACCCTTTCCCCCTTGGTATCCATACTTTTGTTCTCTATGTCTTATTTCTCTATTTCTGCTTTGCAGAAATAGAATAAACCGTACCATTTTTCTAGATTCCACATGTATGTGGTAATATACATTGTTTGTAAGGAAATCATACTGTATACAACAGGCAACTCTACTTAATGCACTGTGGGGACTTGAATAGGAATGAAGTCCAAAAGGCATGGGACAGATGTGTAAGTATGGCTGATTCTTTTTGCTCTGCAGAGGAAACTAACACTGGAGATGGAAAC
This sequence comes from Raphicerus campestris, assembly GCA_006410735.1. Lineage (NCBI taxonomy): Eukaryota > Metazoa > Chordata > Mammalia > Artiodactyla > Bovidae > Raphicerus > Raphicerus campestris. The sequence goes on along the minus strand of SJYW01003133.1, from coordinate 1,479,212 downwards.
AGAAACCCACTCCAGTATTCTTGCCTCGAGAATCCCCATGAACAGAGGAACCTGGTGGCGGGCTACAGTCCATAGGGTCACAGAGTCAGACACAACTGAAGTGACTGAGCACATAAGCACACAGAAACTAACACACCATTTAAAGCAGCTGTACTCCAGTAAGAATTAATTCTAAAAGCTATCAAAGTTTTACATGATTACATGGTTTTCCTCATATGATCAATATGATTCTATTACTTCATTTAGAATCCTAAAACTTCTCTTTCTCAAAAAATAATCCAGTTGAATCTAATAAATACCTTGCCTTCCTTTACCAGCCAAATAGTGCAAGAGACCATTTGCCATCTATATGCATATTTCTGGTGTGCCACAAATAACCTCACAAAAAGACTCTTTCTCTCCTATTCCCTCATCTTCTGAAGACTCCATATCCTTATATTTGCCTTCATTTCCATAATTCTATTGTAAACTGGCTTTCTGTCTCATTTTCAGGTTAGACTGTGAGGATCTGAGGGCTTCCCCAGAGGCTCAGTGGTAAGGAATCCACCTGCCAATTCAGGAGACAAAGGAGATGCTGGTTTGATCCCTGGGTCAGGAAGATCCCCTGGAGAAGGGAATAGCAACCCACTCCAGTATTCTTGCCTGGAGAATCCCATGGACAGAGGACCCTGGTGTGCTACAGTCCATGGGTCACAAGCAAATGAGCATGGATCATTCACATAAGGATCTGATAATGGCTGGAAAAGTGAGCTCTGAACAAACTCAGACATCAGCCATTAGGCAAGTAAGAATTGTTTTTGAGGTGTCTGTATACTGTCCTACACTCAACAATTGTGTTCAAGCTAGTCCTGATCAGAAGATTTGAAATAAAACTTTATCCCTCCTGACATAAACTTTTTCTTCCACCAAGACCTCAAAGACTCTGAATGTGTAATAATATACTTCAGGTTGAGGAAAAAGCAGAATCCCCAATTGAACTTTCTTCTTCCCATCTTTTGAAAGGAACTTTTCCCTGTTCCTATTTGAATTGTTAATCCTCTTGTGTTGCTGTTGGCAGAAACATATATCTTATGTCATTTTGATAAAGTTGTGCATTTAATGTTCCTGCAGTTAAGTGAGAGGGAAAAAAAATCCTAACATTTTTAAAATGAGGTACTTCAAGGATCAGAGAGAACATGAGGTGGGAATGACTAATTCCAAGGTAGTAGGTTACCCCCAGGAACATACATCACTCTCCAACCTGCAGAAAATAGCACACATTTTTCATTCTCCTTTGCACACATGCTTGGTTTTATCCCCTACTCTCTCAGAAGGAGAGTGTCTGGCTTTGTTTCTTTGGACTATCCAAAGGTTAGAGATGAAATCTGTTCTCTCAACCTTTTTCTCCCAAAGAAAGGAAAGACACTCAGAGACCCAAATTACAATGAGAATTGAAGAGTCTCTGAGAGGTCAAATGAATTTCCCAGGGACACACCAATTTTCTTTCACGTTGTGCTTTTTAGTCACTAAGTCATGTCAACTCTTTGACATCCCACGGACTGCAGCAGGCCAGGCTTGCCTGTCCTTCACAGTGTCCCAGTTTGCCCAAATTCATGCCCATTGAGTCAGTGAAGCTGTCTAACCATCTCATCCTCTGCCACCACCTTCTCCTTTTGCCTTCAGTCTTTCCCAGTATCAGGGTCTTTCAGGGCCCTAGCAAAACTGGCTTCCAAGTAAGCAGGAAAAAATAAAGAAATCTGTATGCTACTCAATCTCTAAATTCATCAAGACTCAGCACAATCTGCCCTAAGCAGAGAAACTTAAGCACTCATGTTTGAAAGGTGACAAGGTACATCTATAAATATTTAGAACTGGTTTATCTCTAAAATATGTATCTTTAAAGTTAGGGCCAAAAACTGAATTTATTCCAGGAGACATTTTAGACTTGATTTGAACTGGACCCAGGAAAATCGTGAAAGACAACTAAAACACTCAGTGTTGCCAAGTGTGTGCTTGGGAGCAGGTCTCCTAGTTTTGAATCTATTCCAGTTCTCACTAGCTATGTGACCCTGGGGAAAATGCTTCACCTTTCTAAGCCTCAGTTTCCTCATCTGTGCAATAAGTATCATAGGGTGTACTATCATTAATTATGAATCAGAGTACTTAATTATAATAGAGTCTGTGATAGAATTGTATGAGACAGAGCATATAAAGGGTTTGGTGTGGTGTCTGGCAGGTATAAGTAGGTCTAACCAAAGGTCATATGCCTGGTGGTGATGATTAAAATGTGAAAAGGAACAGGCACAAAAGCCTGAGAAGATACCAGATGTCTGATCCAGGCTTCCTGAATTTAAGTCCTTTCTAAGATGCATGCATGAATCACAAAGGATTCAAAATGACCATGCTGGACCTGGCTGGTAGTCCAGTGGTCAAGAATCTGCCTGCCAATGCAGGGGACATGGGTTAAATCCTGGGGGAAGATCTCACATGCCATGGGGCAACTAGGTCTGTGCAGGGCACCTGCTGAAGCCCGTGTGCCCTAGAGCCCATGCTCCACAAGAGCAGCCACCACAATAAGAAGCCCATGTGCTGGGACAAAGCTCCAGCGCAGCTAAACAGACAGACTTTTTTTTTTAAATGACCATGCTAGGCCATGCAAACACCATATGCTATGAGGAAGGGGGCTATTTCCACCATTTTGCAGAAGGGAAATTACAATTCAGAGAGGCACTGACTCCAGTGGGCTCACCTTAGGACTTAGTGGCAGAGGAGGGGCTTGGACCCACTTACTTGCAGCACGCAAGCTCTTTTCACTGTGAAAATCCTCCCCAGAAAGCAGAGCTTTTCCAGGAGGCTGCAAATGGGAAGAAACCCCCAAAGGTCCTGACACTGTGAGGAGTCACCAGTAAGCAAAGCTTATCTGAGGTGAACCCAGAGAGTCTTTTCTTCTTTTTCTAATTATAATGAAAAGCTCACAGCTTCAAAAGTGGCTTTAAAAGGGGCAAATGCTTGAATGCTTGTTTCATGCCTGTGCACTGGCAAGTGTGAGCAGGGGGTCTTGTCAGGGCTCTCTATATGCTGGCCCCATCACTCACCGGCCTGGTTCTTCTCCCAGGAAGAATGAATGGCCTGCAGGGAGCATACCTGGTCTCGTGGTAGGGATGCCCACCCAATTTCCCTGTCAGTCATAAGCATCTTCACTTGAAAATAGTGGATAAAAGTAAAAAAACTTCCTGTCAGCTTTGATACGCACCAAGTGTTACGCTGATCCGTCACTGTGTCCCATCTTATCCAATTTTCTCGGCAATCCTCTGACATGGGTGTTATTATGCCTGTTTTGCAGATGGGGAAACTGAAGCCCAACAAGAGACCAATGTCATTCAAAGGATGAATGGGAGATCCAGGATTCAAACTCAGGCCTTCAGACCCAAATCCTATCCTCAAGATACTGTCACACCCCAAAGAGAAACTCTTAAAGAGACTGCATGATGGTAGCAGCTCATGTTAGCTCCCAGGAAAACCACATCCGTCCCAAACCTTTTTATTAGGGCAGCGCATCTTTTCTGGGAGCGAGGTCAATTCTTTAAACCACCACAGACTAAGACTGAGAGAAATGTGTGTCCCAAACTGTCTCACTTGTAGATGGCAGCCACTCTGATCTGAAGGGGATTAACTATCAACAATGGCACCTGTGACTCCTGAGATTTCCAAAAGGCTGGCCAGATAAATTCAGCAGAACATCCTCTGCACCATCCCTTACCACGACCGAGTGGTGGACTCATTCATTCCGACTAATAGAACAAACACAGAAAGGGAAAATGTATGATGCATCGGAAGCTTCAGCCTATGTAAAAAAA
>SJYW01003133.1:1449681-1460816 GCA_006410735.1 Raphicerus campestris | reverse complement strand
ATCAGGTGGCCAAAGTATTGGAGTTTCAGCTTCAACATCAGTCCTACCCAGGATTGATCTCCTTTAGGATGGACTGGTTGGATCTCCTCGCAGTCCAAGGGACTCTCAAGAGTCTTCTCCAATACCACAGTTGAAAAGCATCAATTCTTCAGTACTTTCTTGCCTGGAGAATCCCAGGAATGGTGGAGCCTGGTGGGCTGCAATTTATGGGGTCACAGAGTCGGACACGACTGAAGCGACTTAGCAGCAGCAGAAGCTTTCTCTGTAGTCCAGCTCTCACATCCATATATGACTACTGGAAAAACCATAGCCTTGACTAGATGGACCTTTGTTGGCAAAGTAATGTCTCTGCTTTTTAATATGCTGTCTAGGTTGGTCATAACTTTTCTTCCAAGGAGTAAGCGTCTTTTAATTTCATGGCTGCAATCACCATCTGCAGTGATTTTGGAGCCCAAAAAATAAAGTCTGAGACTGTTTTCACTATTTCCCCATCTATTTCCCATGAAGTGATGGGACCAGTTGCCATGATCTTTGTTTTCTGAATGTTGAGCTTTAAGCCAACTTTTTCACTCTCCTCTTTCACTTTCATCAAGAGGCTTTTTAGTTCCTCTTCACTTTCTGCCATGGAAGGGTGGTGTCATCTGCATATCTGAGGTGATTGATATTTCTCCCAGCAATCTTGATTCCAGGTTGTGGTTCCTCCAGCCCAGCATTTCTCATGAAGTACTCTGCATACAAGTTAAATAAGCAGGGTGACAATATACAGCCTTGACGTACACCTTTTCCTATTTGGAACCAGTCTGCTGTTCCATGTCCAGTTCTAACTGTTGCTTCTTGACCTGCATACAGGTTTCTCAAGAGGCCATGCTTTAGAGCCTGTGCACTCTAGAGCCCATGCTCCATAGCAAGAGAAGCCACCACAGCAAGATACTTGTGACCACAACCAAGAGAAGCCCCCGCTCTCTGCTCGAGAAAGCTCACACTGCAACAAAGACTCAGTGCAGCAATAAATAAATAAATAAAAATTTTATTATAAAAAGTATAAATGACAAGTGTTCTAAGATGAATCAGATACATGAAGAACTGTAGTTCAGTTCAGTTACTCAGTTGCATCCAATTCTTGGCAGCCCCGTGGACAGCAGCACACCAGGCTTCCCTGTCCATTACCATCCCCAGAGCTTGCTCAAACTCATGTCCATCAAGTGGGTGATGCCATGTAACCATCCCATCCCCTTCTCCTGCCTTCAGTCTTTCCCAGGATTAGGGTCTTTTCCAATGTGTTAGCTCTTCGCATCCAGTGGCCAAAGTATTGTAGAGTTGAAGAGCTGTAGACTCTGGTCTGAAGTCTGGGGGAAACACCCATGAAAGCCTGACTTGGAGGAATTATCCATATTATTTAATTATCTTCATGTGTAATGCAGAGGAAATCTCTCAAATAATTACAATAGTCAACATTTAAGATGTTTTTTCTGTATGTCAGGTACATTGCTAAACTATTTGCACCCACTCTTAATTCTTTTGAAATCCCATATGGTCTTTCCTATTATAGTGATTGCTCTTTTAAGGCCCAGACAGTTGAAGTCACTCACCAGAGACTACATAGCTGGTAAGTGGCAAAGTCAGGATCTGAACTCAGATCTCCTGACTCCAGGGCTCTAAGTCTGCATACACTACCTGGGACAGAAAGAATACACAAAAAGAGAAGATTGGGAGGAAAAGGAGTAAATTAGGCATCTCCTCTCCACCTGGTAGCTCGCACAGAATTGCGTGCAATACAGAAGACTCCAGTTTGGTCCCTGGGATGGGAAGATCCCCTGGAGAAGGGAATGCAACACACTCCAATTTTCTTGCCTAAAGAATTCCATGGACAGATCATGGAGTGGCAAAGAGTCAGACACAACAGAGCAACTAACCCTTCCTTTTCCCCCCACCTAGGGTACCAGGATTTTGACTGAGAAGGTGTTACATGATCTCACACCTGGAGGTAATCAAAGACAAGCAGTCCACTGTTCACATAACACTGAGGCTATTTTTTCCCCTGAGCCAAATCGCTGAGTAACTGAATTCACTTGCCTACATATCATAATCGGGGTAGGTACAGAGCAGCCCTGACCTACTTTAAAATCAATTTTGATGTGCCCCATGGACTTTTTCAAGCTAGTTTACAAACACAATTCAGTTTTTGTTAAATAAATCTAATTGCTCCTGGAGTGTTAACAGATGACATCGCCTCCCAGGAAGCGCTTGCCAAGATCGGAGCTTCTGTGCAACATTGTCTTACAATAAAATTTCTAAGCCCCAGCTTTGACAAGCTCACAAACAGCACCCAGGGATGGATCAGAGCACCCTCGTGTCTGACTATGAGATTTTGTCNCCACTGTTCACATAACACTGAGGCTATTTTTTCCCCTGAGCCAAATCGCTGAGTAACTGAATTCACTTGCCTACATATCATAATCGGGGTAGGTACAGAGCAGCCCTGACCTACTTTAAAATCAATTTTGATGTGCCCCATGGACTTTTTCAAGCTAGTTTACAAACACAATTCAGTTTTTGTTAAATAAATCTAATTGCTCCTGGAGTGTTAACAGATGACATCGCCTCCCAGGAAGCGCTTGCCAAGATCGGAGCTTCTGTGCAACATTGTCTTACAATAAAATTTCTAAGCCCCAGCTTTGACAAGCTCACAAACAGCACCCAGGGATGGATCAGAGCACCCTTGTGTCTGACTATGAGATTTTGTCTTCTAATGTAATGTGCTATTAAAAGGCCCGTGTGACACGGTCCTTTCATTAATCAGATTTAAAACTCTCTTCTCTCCTCAACCCTTTATCCCAGGCTTAGCTTTTTTTTTTTTTTTTTTTTTTTTTGACACCAGGATCTGGAAAAGAACAACAACCACCAAACAGAAAAAAAAAAAAAAAAAAGAAAGAAAAAGAATAAACAGTATTTTAAAAGTGGTATACATTTGTGAACAACCATCTTAGAATTAACTAGAGGCAGGGGTTAATCATATAGAAGCATGATCAGAGAACAGCATAATCTGGGTAAGACAGATTCATTTATTCCATCTCGCATTCAGTCCCCAGTAGGCATTCAGAGTCAGCTATAAACCAGGTCTTGTGCTGGACTCTGTGGATTTACTGATGAAGGCCCAGACAGTTGAACAGATGAATGCTGATGAACAGAGCAAATCAGCCTCCCTGCCCTGATAGAGCTCACAGCCTGGGGAGGGGGAAAACATAGTGAAAACAATCACAGAAATAAATGTAAATTTGGGGTTGTGATAAATTCTATAACGAGATTGTGAGTGGTACTATGAAACACTGTAAAGAGAATTCCGGCAAAAATCTTAAGAATGTGGTTCTTACACCTAAATCTAAAAGAGGAGAGGTGTTTATTAGGAGGAAAGGGACATAGAAATCATCAGTGAGGCACCATTGAAGAAAATCATCACATTGAGTCACCAGTAAAGAGAACAGTAAAAAAGAAGGGACTGGATACCAATAAATCTCAGATAGAACTACTAGAACAGTTCAATTTCTACTCCCATTGACATCATAAGCTATTTGAGTTCCAATAACCTAGAGATCAGCAAAAACAAGACTGGGAGCTGACTGTGGCTCAGATCATAAACTCCTTATTGCCAAATTCAGACGTAAATTGAAGAAAGTAGGGAAAACCACTAGACCATTCAGGTATGACCTAAATCANCTTCAGTTGTGTCCAACTCTGTGCAACCCCATAGACGGCAGCCCACCAGGCTCCCTGTCCCTGGGATACTCCAGGAAAGAACATTGGAGTGGGTTGCCATTTCCTTCTCCAATGCATGAAAGTGAAAAGTGAAAGTGAAGTCACTCAGTTGTGTCTGACCCTCAGTGACCCCATGGACTACATACAGCCTTCCAGGCTCCTCCATCCATGGGCTTGTCCAGGCAAGAGTACTGAAATGCAATACTTGGATGCACTCTCAAAAATGACAGAATGATCTCTGTTCATTTCCAAGGCAAACCATTCAATATTACGGTAATCCAATCTGATGTTCAGTCATAGGGCAACTGGAAGCAGGAAGAGGAGAAAACTAACTTGCTTCTTCCAATTAGCTAGGTTTTCTTCCAGCATCACCCAGATATCTCTCTTCACCTCAGCAGCTGAAGTTCATTCTGACAGCAACTAGTTCCTTTCCAGCTTCTGTCCACAGTCCTAGAACGATCCTCATCTCACTCCCCAGGGGTACCAGCCAGGCAGTGCCTGCTCCCCTGAGAACTGAGCCCCAGTTCTGTGGGATCCACTTCCAGACCCTGAGATACCAGCAGAGGCTGACTAGTGCCCTCCCATCAAAGATCTGGGATTCAGCTCTTCTGTGCTTCTTATCCAAGCATTTTGATTCTGACAGCAATAATGTTTTCTCTTGTTTCCCAGCCCTAGATGGTAGCTTCTTTCTGCAGCTACTAAATCTGAGTTGCCCTGGTGTACATTTTCACTACTGCAATCCTCAAACCTCTGTTTTAACCAACCAATCCTTACCCTACATTAAAGTCTCTCTGTTAAAATAGCTAGCATGATTTTGTCTTTTCTCACTAGTGCCTGATGAGTCCAGGCACTCTCATCCAGAATTTTGACACCTGAGAAGTTGATAAGTGATTGGAGGTTTTCATTACAAGGTGGATGTGGTTGAAAGATGGTCTTGACACAACTATTCTTGTGAGAGAACCACTGCCATTTTACCTCTTTCCAAGTCTTCCTCTACTCTTTTCCTGCTCATCCTCATGCCTAATCCTCCAGCCTCCTTTGGATTCTGTAGACCCACTGAAAACCATCCAAAACATTCCTCTTCCTTGGTTTAGCTAAAATTAGTTTTTGTTGCTTTCAGAAAATCAGATGATACCAAGACACTAAGCAGGAAAGTTTGCACAAATATCTTCATTCACTCCTTCTTTCAATCCATAAGGATTCACTAAGCAGTGCACTTGAAACAAATGAAAGCAACCCACAGCTATTCTGAGTCCTTTTCAAGACTTTAAAACTGCACCATTAATTTCTGATATCCTTCTAATACCACCACGTGTGCATACACACGTGTGCACATGTACACACTCACACATGGCATACCCAGACCCAGCATTACCAACCTTGTATTGAAACATCCATCTAGGAGTCATTTGCTCATAGGTTATTGAGTCATCCCCCTCGTTTATTAGGTCCAGAAAGGAGATGAGATGGACCCAAGGTCATACAGCAAGAGCCACCACCATGACTCAGACTTCTCATGTGCAGTCTACTCCCCAACCCACTCCTACCCCGTCAATCTAGGATCCACATCTTAGAAAGGGAAATCTATCTGAGAATTAAAGGAAGGTGAATAAATGAGGTGTACTCAGTGGGGGATGGAGGAATTATAACCCTAGTCATTAGAGAAGCCATTTATAATCTAAGAATTCCATCCCCAGTTGTGAGTCAGAAGGGAAGGAAAGCAGGGGACCAGAAAATAGTTTTCCTGATAGGGACCTGCAGTAGGAAAGAAGACTCAGGGTCCATTCTTGACTCTTGCATTTATTTTTATTATTTGAACTTGAACATGTTGTATTACCACAAAGAGCCCCATTTTACTCTCTGCAAAATGAAGATTATTAAACACATGCCTATTCTACTTCTCAAATTTATTTCAACCATCAAAAACATTCATTCAACCAATATGTGGGCTAAGCAGTATTTTAGGATCTGGGAACACAGCAGTAAGCAAAACAAAACCCTGATCCTCTTAAGGCCTACGTCTTAGAGAGAGGCAGACAGTACATACATAGCTTACACATAAATATGACATTTCAGAGAACAATACAGGCTATTGGAACATTAAATAGGGTTACTTGATGAAGATTTTTTGGGCTCATTAGGCCAGGGAAAACTCTTTGAGGAGGTTAATTATGAGGTGATGAAAAAGAGATGCAGAGGGAGACCGTTCTAGAAGAGGCAACAATGAGTGCAGAGACCTCAAGTAGAAGTAAGTGTGGTATTTGGAGCAAAAGAAAAGAGGGCCAGTGTTGCTGGACCTAAGTGATTGAGTGATGGAGAGAGTGTGATCAGGTGGATCCTATGGGGAAAAAAAAAGCAAACTATTCACAACGTTCATCTATTTGGACACACTTTAAGCCTTGTATAATCCAGTTGTCCTATTCTTCCTATTTTCTTACTTTATATCACATAATTTCCTATTAATTTCCAGTTATCACTGACCACTGATTACTTCTACTTTCCCTTTTCTCTCTTCTTCCTCACTCTTTACCAAAAAGGTATACACACATTTCTTATAAAGAGACTATGAGATTTTTCTGTTTTTAGGAAATAATCACAAAAATGTATGTCTTGTGAGCCAGAGAGGCAGTATACTAGAATGGGTAATCTGCTGAGCTTTGGAATCAGGTCTTGGATTTAAATCCTCTCTCTTCCAGACAGTAGCAATATTAACTTGGGCTTCTTAAAGCCTTAGGTTTTTCACGTATAAAGATACGTAACTTACAGGGTTGTTGTGAAAATTCTGTGAATGAATGCATGTAAGGCATAGCTTAGTGAAGGGAAATCACTGGATGAATGCTAACTAAAGGTACTCCTTTGCACACTGATGTTCCCTCTTTCCTCTGATTGCTTCCTCCCATCCGTTCAAGATTCATCATGTCATCTTCTGCAGGTTGTCTTCCCTAGACTTCCAGGCAGAGTTAAAGGCCCATGATATTTTATGGCTTACTACTCATCACATCAGATTAAAATTTCCTATTTCTGTGTCTGTCCCTCTTTTCTACTAGCTTCTTGTTGTCAAGCAATGTGTTTTACTTATCTTCACACCACAAGCACAGAGCTCAATATCTTGCAGATAATCAATTCCCAATGTGCTTGATAAATTCCAAGGTGAATTCTTCTTGATTTCAAGAATGGAATTCTTCTTGAATTCAACCAGATCAATACTCTCTGACTTGGACATCTCAGTAACTCTCTGGAGAGAGCAGCCCATGTTGGGGCTTGGAGAAAGGAAGAAGGAAGAAAACTGGACCATATGGGTTAGGGATGCCTTTAATCTGTTGTTTGTAAATTGAGGCATATACATAATTGCACTGTTTTCTGACTTGTAACAGTAACTGTTTCTGTGAACCCAAAGGAATAATCCTGTGATTGCTCTAATGCTTGCTTACTTACTTTATCACTGAAGGAAGAGACAGAATCCTTTAAAAGAGGAAATTAAAAAGAAAGAATTCACCTAATACCCAAAGAATGTTTTAAAATCTGACTTTTCAAAGTCATCCAGAAAGTAATTAAATGTCATTAGTATTTTAGCCTTCTCTGAAATGAGACTTTTGACCACTCTCTCAAGTACTCATTGACTGTGTACAGTGGAAACTGTCTCTCCTATAATAGAGAAGACAATATCACTTGGGAAGGATATTATTTTGGCTCTAAGGACTCATATGAGAACCTTGGGTTTGATCTACCATACCTCACTGGACATGGAACTGGGAGTCCCAGACAAACCTGGTGGGAACAGCACCCTCTAGGGTTTTGCCCTGTGGTCCTCCTCCCCTTGGTCCATTCTTTCCCATTGCCTCTGTTTGCAGAGAGAGCAGCCCGGCATTTCAAAATTGCATCAGGTAATGAGAATCCATGCTGTTGTGAGAAAAATATGGTCGTGTTTTCTTTTACCCAAACATAATGGAAATTGGTTGGAAAGTCAGGAGATGCAAATCTCTACCAATTTATGGAAAACAGTGCATCTTCCCTCTGAAACGGTTTCCTTCCCCAAGAATAACGCCTGACCAAAGCTGAACAGTGACAAATGTCATGTTGTTTTCTGTGAGGCTGCTACACTCTCAAATCCTCCCTCACAGATGGGGAAACACAAAAATATATATATTCTCGGTCCTCTTCACCTGAGCCTGGAAGCTGCTTTCAGCAGTAATTGAACTGAAGTAATCAAATGTGGTTCACAAATTGATTCTGCCTATCAGCAAAAAGCTCATTTAAATGAAATGATTGATACCAACCCTGGACAAAGACACTATTTTCTTTATTCCCCCAACAAATAAATCTGTTCTCATTACTAATGTCAGAGATTTGAGGTGGGGGCAGGGCGAGGGGGTGGAAATAGCAAAGACTAGAGAGAGACAAGAAATCAGGAAGCAAATACAGTGTATTATCAGGCAAAATGCTATTTGACATTCTGTTGTATCCCCAAAGCCGAGTTATGAAAAACACGACAAATCTCTCCTTTGGAGAATCCTCCTCTATCCTAAGACTCTTCCTGTCCTGTTCACCTCTTTTCACACCCCTCAGGCAATCCGAATTAAACCAACAGTGGAGGAGATGCTCCAGCTTCAGGGATTATCTCTCTCCTTTTGGAGAGAATGTATTGTCTCCTAATGGAAACTGTCAAGGCTTTTTAAAATTTTTATTGATTTTTAATTCTTAAGCTAGATGCCAGGGGCCTAGCTATTGGAGCAGAAAAAAATATTTCAAAAATAATATGAAAGAAGTAGCTCAAACTGGTTGGTGAGTGGTCATTAATGTGGAGCCAGGCTCCACTTGTAATTTCTTCTTCCCACCTGCTCTCAGAAACTCCATGGCTGCCTTCCAGGAGGAAACATAGAACCTGTTGAATTGCAGTTATTGACTTGGAAATGGAGCTTGGAGAAAATTCTGTAATTCTTTGTGTATCCCCTGCCTCCTCTTGAAAAAGCTCTTCTTCATCTATTTGAGAATCAGAGCTTTCATTTCATCTTCCTTAAGTCTTCTGGTCAGTGCTCATCTCTCCGTTTCTTGAAATCATACTATCTATAGCTCTTGATCACCAAGCATGCTACATTCTTCTCTGGCTGTTTCACTGGCCTGGCAAGCCCAGCTGTCAGCTTCTGGAGGACAGTGGCCGTAGATTACATCTACCACTGTTGCTAGCATCGTGCTCACAAACTTACAGCTGCTCAGAAAAGACTTTTCCTGGTGACCCATCTTTAGCTGTCTTCCCCTCCTGTACCTCTCCACGATTATGCAGATTAGTTCATCAACCTCAAACTCATTGCCCTCAGGGCTGCTCTGCAGACTTGCCTGGGATTGGCTTACTTAGAGTTTTAAGACAAAAAAAAAAAAAAAAACAGAACTGAATGGAATCAGTTGCCAGCATTTAAGAACCAGGAGACTTTATGTAACATTTGATTTCTGGCTTCTCTCAAGGAATTGGATGATTGGACAATCCCGGCCCCATTCTTACCCAGCACCAACGTGCTAGAGCAGAGGCGTAGCTGCCCCTTTACATGAAACATATTCTCCAACCCAACGGCCCTAAATTCCAGCCAGCCTTATTTATTTATTTCCTGGATGGTTCAGAAGATAAATGAGTTTGACCAATATCTTCTGTACAGGAAATTCAGATTATTCTCCCCAGAAGTCCATCACATTTAAAATCAGCATTATCAGGATGGGGAACACATGTACACCCAATAAAGCATTTAAAAAAAGAAAAAAGAAATAAAATCATCATTAGCTATTTGTCTAAAACCAAGCCCATTATCTTAGACTCTGGGCGTGAGCTGTGGGTCTTAGTTTCCTCCCTGTCTCACTTGATGACCTTACTCTCCGAGTTATCCAAGACCAAAGCTTCTGGGTCTCTCCAAATACACCCCCATTCCTCACTAAATCCTGTCCATTTCAACCCAGAAACATTTCCAAAATCCCGGGTACCTCAGATGGTAAAGAATCTGCTTGCAGTGTATGAGATCCAGGTTTGATCCCTGGGTCAGGAAGACTCCCTGGAGAAAGTAATGGCAGCCCACTCCAGTACTCTTGCCTGGCCTGGAAAACTCCATGGACAGAGAGCCTGGTGGGGTCACAAAGAGTCAGACACAACTGAGCAGCTAACACAACACACAGTGACTAACCCCTCCTTGCCACTTCCACTGCTCTCTGGCCATCCCTACTTTTTTATCTGGATCTCCTAACTTGCCTTCCATCCTTCAGTCCCTCCTCTCCAAATGCACCCTTCATATGCCAACAAGTGACACCATTCAGACTTTGTCAGTCTTTTCTTCAAAAACCCCCAAAGTCTTCAAATCCTAGAAAACTAAGTCTAAACCCCATGGCCTCCACCAGTTGTTCCCAGTTTACCTTAAAGTTCATACTGGTTCTATATCTTCCAGAGTCAACTCCATCCTAGTTTTCAGAATCTCCCTGTACCCGCAGGCTGAGCTCAAAGGAGTAAAAGCCCTCCTGGGTGAACAGATCATTTAAAGACCTGGAGGAAGTAACTCAAGGACCCTTCTATCATGGTGGAATTCTAGCCAGGGTGACTTGGGCTGAAAAAGCTACTTCCTGGGAGAATAGAACTTTTTCAAAATCCTTGAAGCATCCCCAGCAGGCACTGATTTTGCTTAAGCAAAACCAACCATTTCTGAGCTTCAATTTCAGTCATATCTCTCTGATTCAGGGGAGTACTTTAGAATTCACTTAGGAGACTTCCAGTGGGAGAGAAAAATTATAGTTGATTTCTTACTTTCAGAAAAATAGAATATGAAGTAATGTGCCTTTTAGGAATCATATTAGTTGTATCCTGATTTAGGCATTGTGTTTAGTTTCTAACAAGATTTGATTTTCAGTGGCCAGAGTGTTAAGCACATGAAAAGTTCTTACAACCAGCTGAGGAAAATGTTGTTTTCAGACGTCCTTTCTTTTGCTCAGCTTTCTATTTCTGTTAATCAGCTTAAAACTAATTAGAGTAAATTAATTCATCAGAATAATAACAATTGCCAGGGAGTCACACACTAACACTTTATTCCTAGAGACAAGAGCTTCCTGGGGGTGGGAAGCAATTACAACTTCTTAATAATTTACGGAAGAAAAGGAGACGGGATCTGTATCAATTATATTTTATTTGTTTGAGGAACTTTTAATGAATTTAAGGGGAGAAATTAAACATCTCAGTAAGAAGTGATTACCATCTCTGAGCTGTTCTCCACCTCGTGCTCATGAGTGGCTTGTGAGGCTGGCCTAACTGCATCCAGGATGGTGAAAAAGCCCCAAAGAACATTGCGATGAGCTGTGCTCATGACTTATCCGGGAGCACTTTTCTTTCATATTTACCATCTGCAAAAGACTTGGAT
>SJYW01003133.1:1393761-1445371 GCA_006410735.1 Raphicerus campestris | reverse complement strand
GTGGCTTGTGAGGCTGGCCTAACTGCATCCAGGATGGTGAAAAAGCCCCAAAGAACATTGCGATGAGCTGTGCTCATGACTTATCCGGGAGCACTTTTCTTTCATATTTACCATCTGCAAAAGACTTGGATATCATCAGCATACAGGACCCCTGGAAAAAAATCTGTTTCACCAACTTTAGAGGACAAACTGCATCCAGGATGGTGAGAAAGCCCCAAAGAACATTGCGATGAGCAGTGCTCATGACTTATCCGGGAGCACTTTTCTTTCATATTTACCATCTGCAAAAGACTTGGATGTCATCAGCATACAGGACTCCTAGAAAAAATCTGTCTCACCAACTTGAAAGGACAAAAGTGGAGAAAACTCTTACTCTACCTAGATGTGGGAATCTAATCTTGAATTTTACCCCCTAGTTGTTCTTTGACCCATTTTTTTTAATATGCAGCTGAATTGTACTTCCTGAAGTCAAAATACCTCTAGCTGGATAAATATTAATAGCATTAGCATCTAAAGCCAAGAAATCTCAATATTTATGAACTGTACATGATCTAATGGCTGAAGAAACAGTCATGTCAATTTCACCTGCAATATCTCTCTTATGTTCCTTTCTGCTAGAGAGACATACTGCCAACCCATGTCATCCTTATCATGTCTCACCATCCCATGTCACTCAACACATTATTGACCAGAGGGTTTTGCAGAAACTAATGCCTGTGACTGGTGATTTGTTATGTAAATGAATATTGAAACACCTGCATTTGAGTAAATTTCAACTTTTCTCACTTAATGTTCTTATTTGAAACATGTTTTATGAAAACATTTTAATATTTTGTTAGAGTGTGAGAGGCAGGCAGTAGAGCAGACCCCTATGTGCTGGGGTAAAGAACATCTATGACAAATAGACCGAATTTTACTGTTCTTTCCCCTGGAAGAGCAGACTCTACACTTTCTGGTGGCGTTTTTTTTTTTTTAGTTCTGTGGGTGTTATTTCCTCTAGAATATGTCCTTTTTTTTACCTGATAGCTGACAAGGTGGATATTTGTGGCGGGGGGTGGGGGTGGGGCTCTTTCAGAAATGAGAAATTTTACAATGTGTCATTTTTTAAAATTTTACAGAAACAAACTTGCATTTACAATATACACAAAAGTGAAAGTGAAGTCGCTCAGTTGTGTCTGACTCTTTGCGACCTCATGGACTGTACACTACCAGCCTCCTTCATCCATGGGATTTTCCAGGCAAGAGTACTGGAGTGGGTTGCCATTTCCTTCTCCAGAGGATCTTCCTGACTCAGGAATCGAACCTGGGTCTCCTGCATTGTAGACACATGCTTTACTGTCTGAGCCACCAGGGAAGTCAAAAGCTTGCAACAAGAACCTATGGATCAAAATGTGAATGCTAAACAACAATCATAAGTTGTATAATGAACCTTAATCAATTTTAAGTCCTAACGACTATGCACAGTAATGTTATTAATAATTGTATCACTCTCTAAAAAAGTACTGGAGACTTCCCTTGTGGTCTGGTGGTTAAGAATCCCTGGTCCAGGAACTAAGATCACAAACATCTTGGGGCAACTAAGCCCACACACCTCAATTAGAGTCCATGTGCTGCGGTGAAAGATCCTGAGTGCAGCAACTAAGATCTGACACAGCCAAATAAATACATTTTAATAAATAAATATATTAATTAAGTTAAAATATATTAATACATCTCCAGTCAATGATGTGTGTATGATCACCCCATGCTATTCACACTTCCCCATCAACCCCTCTTCTATTCTCTACATTACAAACTGAAAGTGGTTATTTTTTTCCATACAACACAAGTCTTATCATCATCCATTGAGTACATCAGAAAAGAATGTTCTTAGTGGATACTGGGTAATTTCTAATATTCCTTAGGAAACCCAGAGAACCACATATCTGAAGTGATTCAGCCAGGAATCGTGTCTTCTCAGGGACAGTCTGCTGACGGTACACAGGTTCCACCGCCAAACAGACTCTGCAGTTTGCACTGTCAGCCCCTGTCAGGCAGTACTTTGGATTTTGTGCCAAAACTGCTGTCCCTGCCTACTCTAAGATCGCATGCACCTGCCACCCTACACCACTCTCCCCAGACAGAATTTCACACGGTCGGCATTTCATGGCTTAATGTGTTTCAGACTCAGAGTCGTGTCAGAGGCATCGATTTGTGATGCCTCAGCCAGGAGTACAGGCCTACCTGCACAGGGCTCACTGCCAGCCTCTAAATGGGCTCTGACTCCTAAGGGGGAGATTCCCCAAAGGGGAGGGATTTAGATGTCAGATGGCCAAAAATAATGACTAATGTCCACTTTAATATTATTTATTTAGAACCTACTATATGCCAAAGATTGTGAAGACATTAATTTCACAATATTTCAGCCAAACAGGTATGTTTGTCCATTTTATATATTAGGAAATCAAATCCTAGATTTCAGGATCAAGGGAGAAAGCAAATTAAGAGAACTTGAATGGAAAACTTAATGGCTTATATAATAGAAATGTGAATTCCAGAAGGGAAAGACTTACTTGTTTCATACAAGTAAGTGATGAATCCTTATGCCTCTGGTTGTGTCTGACACAGATCAGGCATTCAATGAAGCATTTAGAGTTGGATCAGTAGGCCGGATCCAGGGTCTTACCCTCCCGTCTGTTCTGCACCACTGTTTATACCTCACCAGATTGCATTGCTAATGGCAAAAGTTTTCTGTTTTTCCTCATCACAGAATGAAGTCTCATTGTCCTGGTCTCAGTCACATTCCTTCTGTGAACTGATCACTAAGGCCAAGGTAAAGAATGCTCAATGGGCCAGCCCTGGGTCATGTAACCATTTCTAAACTTTTAGGAATAGCGGACTGAACTATGTGGGCTAAAATAAAGGAAGGAGCATTTCCTCAAAATGAAGTGTAATGTCTTTTATCATTAATAAAAGCAGTAGAAATGACACTGGACAGGTGAAAATCAACAAATGCCCACTACATAGAGCATAGCTCAACACTGATGCTTTTAATGTTCTTAATCACCAGTTTCCTCCATTGAGCCTTCAAGGATACCACCAGAGCAACACAATTTTCTGTCTTTACAGGAAACTGAAGCTGAAGATCAGAGAGGATAAATGATCTGTCCAAGATCACAGAATAGGGCAATAGAAAGTCAGGACTTAAAGCTAGAGCTTCCACTCTTGCACAGTGCCTTTTCTCTTGGACCCTGGAAATCTAGGAAAATGTAAGAGGGATGGGGAATAATTAGCCTTCTCAAGAGCAGACAGCCTTTGAACTGAGGAATCTGTGTTTAGGTAGTACTTCTATTTTGAGAATGCTTGCTTTTCCTGAAAATAATCCATGTAATTAATTTAGCCCACTTTATTAGCTAGAGCAACATCTTACTGCCTTTCCCATTTGCAGCCACAGTACTGATTAGTGCCTTTCATATCTTATTTAGGAAAGGATGCTGTATGTATTACCATGCCCTCAGTGTAATAAATTTGACATTTCAGATGGCAACAAATGGCTAGAAAATTGGCCCCTTGAGACTAATAGCCCAGAAGCATTTACATGTAATTATTCTGCCTGAGAATTTAATTTCGCTGGGCACAAAAATTATACTGTGTGAAGAGACCCAGAACAGTGAACCCTGGACTCAAGTGGTAGACGTTAGCATGAACACTGGATTCTGGAATATTCTTTCTAATACTTAAAGACAATTCCCCATGGTGGAGTGTATTTCTGCAACAGATTTAGATAATGTTTCACTCTGCTTGGCACTAATTACTCTGCAAATGTTACAAGTGGGCTCTTTCTTGGTCCCCACACTGTCATTTTTGTCATCGGTTTGTAGTTCTGATTGCCTGCCTTCTGAGTCATGGGTCATGAATTACAATTTTCCCTGTATATTTGCACTGCTCTTGCTCCTTCTAGTTAAAGGCCTTGTGATCCTGCTGGTTGGGGAGGGCAACATGGTTGCCATTAGCTCCTTCCCTCTTTTTTTGGAGAACAAAATCAAGAGAGGTTCAGTGACTTAGTCAATGACATATAACTAGATAAGGAGAGTGCAGGTGATCTGGCTCTCTAGCTATACTCTTCCTCTCTCCATGTGCTCATGTGTTCATTTAGCTTGCACAATCACTGAGTGCCTACAATGTGCCAGGCATTGCATTTTGTAGGGAAATACAAAGGTCCACTAAAGGAATAAGGGATCTGCTTTCAGGAAACTTATATTCTAGAGGGAGACACAGAAAAGAAGTCAGAAAATTCGTATATAAAAATTCCATTTTGAGATAAGAACTATAAATAGAATGATATGATAGAAAGTGACTGGCAGTGGAAAGAAGTACTGATTTAGACAGAACTGCCTGAGAAGAGCTTTGGGAAGAGAGATTTTTTAACTGAGAACTGAAATATAAGAAGAAGCTAGCCAGAGAAAGAACCAGGGAAATTACATCAAGATTAGAAACCTCAGGAATTTGTTCTACAATCCGTTTAGAAAAGGATGAGTTACTTGCATCAATTAAAACGAGTTTGAGATAGCAATTTACTCACTTATAAGAAGTAACTCCCCTCTTTCTATGAAAGGAAGTTGTAGACTTAAAACAATTGTATAAGAAAACTTCTCAAACTTTCAGCTATGAGATGAATAAGGTCTGAGGATCTAATGCATAACATGGTGATTAGATCACCATTAGATCACCATAGTTGATAACACTGTGTTGTACAATGAAAATATGGTAAAAGAGTAGAACTTAAATTTGTGTGTGCTCAGTCACATCCAGCTCTTTGCAACCCCATTCACTGTAGCCCACCAGGCTCCTCTGTCCCTGGGATTCTCCAAGCAAGAATACTGGAGTGGATTGCCATTTCCTCCTCCAAGAACTTAAATGTTCTTACTTAAAAAGAAAAAATATAAATACGTGAGGTGACAGATGGGAAGAATTAACTAGATGGTAGATGGGATGAATCCTTTCACAATGTATACATATATTAAATCATCATGATGTACACTTTAAGTATCTTATACTTTCATTTGTCAAGTATGCTTCAATAAAGCTGAAAAAAATAAATGTCCTAGTACACAAAAGTGTTTGGAATGTCCCAAGAACCTGTAGAAGGCTAATGTGGCTGGTGAACAGTTTTCAGATACAATTTATATACAGAACTGGCAACCTGCTGGCAAATGGGACACAGAGAAAGTGGGGAGAGGAGAGACCAGGGAGTTCTCCTTCACTATGATCTTGAGAAGCCAAGTATTAATACTTGGGGCTGTCATTGATTGAGATGGGAAAGCCAGCAAGAGGAACAGGTAGAGGCGGCATTTGGGAATCATGAATCCTGTTTTGGGCATGTAAAGTTTGAGATTCCAGGGAAACGACTAACTTGAGACATCAAAGAGGTACTTGGTTATATAGGTCTAAATCCAGAGAGATATTTTGCCTTTGTTGGTTTGCAGTGTTGGTTGAAATTGAAAATTCTTTTAGAGTAGTCAACATTTGCTGATGTTTAGATTTTAAATGGTGATACTTCACATGAGTTAACTAGGGAAAAGGTATATTTCCTATAAGGGACAAATTGCTGCTTTTTCCTCTCCCTTGCAGAAAATATATACTGGACATATAAAGAAACTGGTTATGATTCTCAAGCGGGTACTGTTATTTTGTCAGTAACAATGGAATCTTTTCCTACTCTAGGGAAGTAGGGTGAAACATGGACTTTGGAGTCAGGCTGCCTAGGTTTTAATCCTAACTGAATCTCCCTTAATTCATCTATAAATTGGGGATCATCATAACTATGTCATAGGGTTGTTGAGAAAATTAAATTTAAATAAAGCATGGCACCTTATACATGGTAAGAGCTAAATAAATGTTTATCATCATTGTCAGTCATTAACTCTGATCTGATTTCTCAGATAATTATACTTGAAAGAGTTCCTATTTGCAAATGACAGAAAACTGAACTCAAAACTCACTTANAAAATATAAATACGTGAGGTGACAGATGGGAAGAATTAACTAGATGGTAGATGGGATGAATCCTTTCACAATGTATACATATATTAAATCATCATGATGTACACTTTAAGTATCTTATACTTTCATTTGTCAAGTATGCTTCAATAAAGCTGAAAAAAATAAATGTCCTAGTACACAAAAGTGTTTGGAATGTCCCAAGAACCTGTAGAAGGCTTATGTGGCTGGTGAACAGTTTTCAGATACAATTTATATACAGAACTGGCAACCTGCTGGCAAATGGGACACAGAGAAAGTAGGGAGAGGAGAGACCAGGGAGTTCTCCTTCACTATGATCTTGAGAAGCCAAGTATTAATACTTGGGTCTGTCATTGATTGAGATGGGAAAGCCAGCAAGAGGAACAGGTAGAGGCGGCATTTGGGAATCATGAATCCTGTTTTGGGCATGTAAAGTTTGAGATTCCAGGGAAACGACTAACTTGAGACATCAAAGAGGTACTTGGTTATATAGGTCTAAATCCAGAGAGATATTTTGCCTTTGTTGGTTTGCAGTGTTGGTTGAAATTGAAAATTCTTTTAGAGTAGTCAACATTTGCTGATGTTTAGATTTTAAATGGTGATACTTCACATGAGTTAACTAGGGAAAAGGTATATTTCCTATAAGGGACAAATTGCTGCTTTTTCCTCTCCCTTGCAGAAAATATATACTGGACATATAGAGAAACTGGTTATGATTCTCAAGCGGGTACTGTTATTTTGTCAGTAACAATGGAATCTTTTCCTACTCTAGGGAAGTAGGGTGAAACATGGACTTTGGAGTCAGGCTGCCTAGGTTTTAATCCTAACTGAATCTCCCTTAATTCATCTATAAATTGGGGATCATCATAACTATGTCATAGGGTTGTTGAGAAAATTAAATTTAAATAAAGCATGGCACCTTATACATGGTAAGAGCTAAATAAATGTTTATCATCATTGTCAGTCATTAACTCTGATCTGATTTCTCAGATAATTATACTTGAAAGAGTTCCTATTTGCAAATGACAGAAAACTGAACTCAAAACTCACTTAAACAGAAAGGAATATGTTGGTTATAACTGAAAAAGCTAAGGACGTACAGATCAGATTGATGATGATATCAGGAAGCTTTTTCTGTGTCTCTTAGCTCTGCTACCTTCTGTGTCACCTTTCTTCTCAGGCTGACTCCTATTCAACAGTAAAATGAACACCAGAAGCTACAAAATGACTATTATTTCTGCCAGTATCCCAGAATTTCAAAAAAAAGACCATCTCCTTCTCAGGAGTTCTGATTAAAGTGCTGAGGCTGGGTCCCCTTTTCAGAGTCCTTCAAGTAAACAATGTGGTCATGGAGATAGGGGAGGGAGGATTTTTTTCAGCCTTCTGTGAACCCAGAGTGGTAGACAAGTAGTTCTCAAATGAAAGTTAAAGTGTAGTTACCAAAGGAGATGTGATTCCTGAAAACACTTTAAAAAGAAGAGAGTTCTTAAGTCCAAGTAACAAACCAACTCTCATATGAAGCTAGTTCATCAACAGATGATGAAAGTATAATTTGGTAAATGCTAAGTAACATACAGGGACTTCCTGGTGGTTCACTGGTTAAGAGGCAATGTTTCCAATGCAGAGATGCAGGGCATGCAGTTTTGATCCCTGGACTGGAAACTAAGATCTCACCTGTGGAACAGCATGGCCAATAAATAAATAACTGGTGCCACCTGCAGTGGAAGCATGGAGTCCTAATCACTGGACTACCAGGGGATTCCTTTCCAGCCCGTTGGGCTTTCCAGGTGGTACAGTGGTAAAGAATTTGCCTGCAGGAGATTCAAGAGATGCAAATCTGATCCCTAGATAGGGAAAATTCCCTAAAGGAGGAAATGGCAACCCACTGCAATATTCTTGCCTGGAAAATCTCATGGACAGAGGAGCCTGGAGGGCTACAGTCCAAAGGGTTGCAAAGAGTTGGGCATGACCGTGTGACTGAGGATGTGCACACAAGTCACCTATGGTCAAAGTCACATCTCAGAAGATGCAGTTAACTTAGCTAAAAGGAATGGGGAACTACCAGGAAACAATTTGGCCACCAGAGATAATGTGATTGGAGTGTAGAATAAAGTTAAACTACCTATTCCTTAGCTCTTCCACTTCTGGGCATTCCTTCCTCTTGAAGAGCTAGCTATATTTACAAAGTTATTGACGACTATGAATCCAAATGCTTACTCTTCATTAACTATGGGTGTAACTGCTTCCTATTGGCTTGCAAAGAGGTTGGCACATTGACCAAATCTGATTGCCCATCCTACTTCACTTTATGTGCCACACCAAGAAACTTGGTTATTTTTGATACTTCCCTCTCCCTCACCCACTACATCCACTCAACCCCTAAATACTGCCATTTCACTTCCTAATTATCTGTCGTAAGTAGTCACTTTACTCCATTTACATGGCCAACTCCACTTCAAGCCAACATCACTCCAACCCAGACTACAATGATAGAAATCTAGATTTCTCTAGATTTCTCTAGAAATCTAGAGCCAGGGGTCTCTTTTAGAAACACCACGCAGATACTGCTGCTCCACTGCTTCAGTCTTTTGGTGACTTCCTCCATACTCTGAAGAGAAAAATAACAATCATGTCAATGGCCCCCTAGGCCACCATATGATCCAGGCCCTGTCTAGCTCTTCAGGCTCAATTCTTATTTTCATCCTCAACCTCTAAGTTCTAGATATGTTACCCCTCCCCACTTTTATTTTCAGTGTCTTCCAACCTCAGGGAGTTCATTTATTCTGTGTATTCTTCCTACCCACAACCTTTCCCCCTTTTTCCTCTTTATCTTATTAAAAATTCTATGTATCATTCGTATAGATGATTAGTTACCACTTATTGAAGAAGTTCTTCCTAGAGCCCCCTGGACTGGATGATTTCTCAATATGAGCTCTAACAACTCTTAGTATTTCCCCTACACAGCAATTATCATCATTATAATTAAAGAAGCAGACTCTTACTGGCCTATTATCTCCCTGAGGGTAAGGACAGGGTTGTCTTGACACATCCTTGTATTTACAGGGCCTAGAACAGGGTCCACCATGCTTCCTTTGCTTGATGAATATTTGTAGAATGGATGGATGCAAGAATTTTTGACATTGGCCTGCCCCCCTCTGGATAGTGCAGGTCACTGTTTCAGGGTAGGTTCACTTGCAAATGCCTAAAAATAAAAATGAAATGCAAACAAAATGTTCCTTGTCAGAATGAAGCTGCTGAGAAAGAGCAGTTTAAAAAGCTGATTCTGAGCAAAAGAACATGGAAACCTAATACTCTTTAAATAGCTTCTTAAATACAGTCATCAATCAAAAGTCATGTCTTTGTGGATCTTCATTACATGGAGAACCTACTGAAAAATGCACAGCCCCTTACTGCAAAACACACAGAGCAGTGACTTGCAAAGAATTTATAGAAATTGAGGATTACAACAGACACAGCTGAGCCCAAGAAGTTATAGTCCTGTAGTCAACCAGAGGCAATAATCGAAGTCACCCAACTAAATACTATTTTTGATAACATCTTGGCCATCTAAAAATATTAGCTGGAGGCCATGATGGAAAAGCTACTAAGCTGACACTTTTCAGCACACAGAGAAGCTACAATCTACCTCCTGGCAGTGGGTCAGGAACTTGAATAGGAAAGCCATCAGTTACTAAGGCTGTGCAACACCCTGTTGGGAACTTTGAAAGAAACACAAACCTCAGGTCATGACCATCAAATCCTCATGCTCAGATCAAAAATTAAATATTAATTTAGATCAAACCACCCTGCTGTCTTCAATGCTGAATTCAGCTTATAGTGTGTTCTTGTGGATTGTTTAATCAGACTGGGTCCTGTCAAACCAGATGTGTAAAAGGTGCTAGAGATGAAATGTATCAAAGGACACAATTGACTAGAGCTAGNTTTGCAACCCCATTCACTGTAGCCCACCAGGCTCCTCTGTCCCTGGGATTCTCCAAGCAAGAATACTGGAGTGGATTGCCATTTCCTCCTCCAAGAACTTAAATGTTCTTACTTAAAAAGAAAAAATATAAATACGTGAGGTGACAGATGGGAAGAATTAACTAGATGGTAGATGGGATGAATCCTTTCACAATGTATACATATATTAAATCATCATGATGTACACTTTAAATATCTTATACTTTCATTTGTCAAGTATGCTTCAATAAAGCTGAAAAAAATAAATGTCCTAGTACACAAAAGTGTTTGGAATGTCCCAAGAACCTGTAGAAGGCTAATGTGGCTGGTGAACAGTTTTCAGATACAATTTATATACAGAACTGGCAACCTGCTGGCAAATGGGACACAGAGAAAGTGGGGAGAGGAGAGACCAGGGAGTTCTCCTTCACTATGATCTTGAGAAGCCAAGTATTAATACTTGGGGCTGTCATTGATTGAGATGGGAAAGCCAGCAAGAGGAACAGGTAGAGGCGGCATTTGGGAATCATGAATCCTGTTTTGGGCATGTAAAGTTTGAGATTCCAGGGAAACGACTAACTTGAGACATCAAAGAGGTACTTGGTTATATAGGTCTAAATCCAGAGAGATATTTTGCCTTTGTTGGTTTGCAGTGTTGGTTGAAATTGAAAATTCTTTTAGAGTAGTCAACATTTGCTGATGTTTAGATTTTAAATGGTGATACTTCACATGAGTTAACTAGGGAAAAGGTATATTTCCTATAAGGGACAAATTGCTGCTTTTTCCTCTCCCTTGCAGAAAATATATACTGGACATATAGAGAAACTGGTTATGATTCTCAAGCGGGTACTGTTATTTTGTCAGTAACAATGGAATCTTTTCCTACTCTAGGGAAGTAGGGTGAAACATGGACTTTGGAGTCAGGCTGCCTAGGTTTTAATCCTAACTGAATCTCCCTTAATTCATCTATAAATTGGGGATCATTATAACTATGTCATAGGGTTGTTGAGAAAATTAAATTTAAATAAAGCATGGCACCTTATACATGGTAAGAGCTAAATAAATGTTTATCATCATTGTCAGTCATTAACTCTGATCTGATTTCTCAGATAATTATACTTGAAAGAGTTCCTATTTGCAAATGACAGAAAACTGAACTCAAAACTCACTTAAACAGAAAGGAATATGTTGGTTATAACTGAAAAAGCTAAGGACGTACAGATCAGATTGATGATGATATCAGGAAGCTTTTTCTGTGTCTCTTAGCTCTGCTACCTTCTGTGTCACCTTTCTTCTCAGGCTGACTCCTATTCAACAGTAAAATGAACACCAGAAGCTACAAAATGACTATTATTTCTGCCAAAATCCCAGAATTTCAAAAAAAAAGACCATCTCCTTCTCAGGAGTTCTGATTAAAGTGCTGAGGCTGGGTCCCCTTTACAGAGTCCTTAAAGTAAACAATGTGGTCATGGAGATAGGGGAGGGAGGATTTTTTTCAGCCTTCTGTGAACCCAGAGTGGTAGACAAGTAGTTCTCAAATGAAAGTTAAAGTGTAGTTACCAAAGGAGATGTGATTCCTGAAAACACTTTAAAAAGAAGAGAGTTCTTAAGTCCAAGTAACAAACCAACTCTCATATGAAGCTAGTTCATCAACAGATGATGAAAGTATAATTTGGTAAATGCTAAGTAACATACAGGGACTTCCTGGTGGTTCCCTGGTTAAGAGGCAATGTTTCCAATGCAGAGATGCAGGGCATGCAGTTTTGATCCCTGGACTGGAAACTAAGATCTCACCTGTGGAACAGCATGGCCAATAAATAAATAACTGGTGCCACCTGCAGTGGAAGCATGGAGTCCTAATCACTGGACTACCAGGGGATTCCTTTCCAGCCCGTTGGGCTTTCCAGGTGGTACAGTGGTAAAGAATTTGCCTGCAGGAGATTCAAGAGATGCAAATCTGATCCCTAGATAGGGAAAATTCCCTAAAGGAGGAAATGGCAACCCACTGCAATATTCTTGCCTGGAAAATCTCATGGACAGAGGAGCCTGGAGGGCTACAGTCCAAAGGGTTGCAAAGAGTTGGGCATGACCGTGTGACTGAGGATGTGCACACAAGTCACCTATGGTCAAAGTCACATCTCAGAAGATGCAGTTAACTTAGCTAAAAGGAATGGGGAACTACCAGGAAACAATTTGGCCACCAGAGATAATGTGATTGGAGTGTAGAATAAAGTTAAACTACCTATTCCTTAGCTCTTCCACTTCTGGGCATTCCTTCCTCTTGAAGAGCTAGCTATATTTACAAAGTTATTGACGACTATGAATCCAAATGCTTACTCTTCATTAACTATGGGTGTAACTGCTTCCTATTGGCTTGCAAAGAGGTTGGCACATTGACCAAATCTGATTGCCCATCCTACTTCACTTTATGTGCCACACCAAGAAACTTGGTTATTTTTGATACTTCCCTCTCCCTCACCCACTACATCCACTCAACCCCTAAATACTGCCATTTCACTTCCTAATTATCTGTCGTAAGTAGTCACTTTACTCCATTTACATGGCCAACTCCACTTCAAGCCAACATCACTCCAACCCAGACTACAATGATAGAAATCTAGATTTCTCTAGATTTCTCTAGAAATCTAGAGCCAGGGGTCTCTTTTAGAAACACCACGCAGATACTGCTGCTCCACTGCTTCAGTCTTTTGGTGACTTCCTCCATACTCTGAAGAGAAAAATAACAATCATGTCAATGGCCCCCTAGGCCACCATATGATCCAGGCCCTGTCTAGCTCTTCAGGCTCAATTCTTATTTTCATCCTCAACCTCTAAGTTCTAGATATGTTACCCCTCCCCACTTTTATTTTCAGTGTCTTCCAACCTCAGGGAGTTCATTTATTCTGTGTATTCTTCCTACCCACAACCTTTCCCCCTTTTTCCTCTTTATCTTATTAAAAATTCTATGTATCATTCGTATAGATGATTAGTTACCACTTATTGAAGAAGTTCTTCCTAGAGCCCCCTGGACTGGATGATTTCTCAATATGAGCTCTAACAACTCTTAGTATTTCCCCTACACAGCAATTATCATCATTATAATTAAAGAAGCAGACTCTTACTGGCCTATTATCTCCCTGAGGGTAAGGACAGGGTTGTCTTGACACATCCTTGTATTTACAGGGCCTAGAACAGGGTCCACCATGCTTCCTTTGCTTGATGAATATTTGTAGAATGGATGGATGCAAGAATTTTTGACATTGGCCTGCCCCCCTCTGGATAGTGCAGGTCACTGTTTCAGGGTAGGTTCACTTGCAAATGCCTAAAAATAAAAATGAAATGCAAACAAAATGTTCCTTGTCAGAATGAAGCTGCTGAGAAAGAGCAGTTTAAAAAGCTGATTCTGAGCAAAAGAACATGGAAACCTAATACTCTTTAAATAGCTTCTTAAATACAGTCATCAATCAAAAGTCATGTCTTTGTGGATCTTCATTACATGGAGAACCTACTGAAAAATGCACAGCCCCTTACTGCAAAACACACAGAGCAGTGACTTGCAAAGAATTTATAGAAATTGAGGATTACAACAGACACAGCTGAGCCCAAGAAGTTATAGTCCTGTAGTCAACCAGAGGCAATAATCGAAGTCACCCAACTAAATACTATTTTTGATAACATCTTGGCCATCTAAAAATATTAGCTGGAGGCCATGATGGAAAAGCTACTAAGCTGACACTTTTCAGCACACAGAGAAGCTACAATCTACCTCCTGGCAGTGGGTCAGGAACTTGAATAGGAAAGCCATCAGTTACTAAGGCTGTGCAACACCCTGTTGGGAACTTTGAAAGAAACACAAACCTCAGGTCATGACCATCAAATCCTCATGCTCAGATCAAAAATTAAATATTAATTTAGATCAAACCACCCTGCTGTCTTCAATGCTGAATTCAGCTTATAGTGTGTTCTTGTGGATTGTTTAATCAGACTGGGTCCTGTCAAACCAGATGTGTAAAAGGTACTAGAGATGAAATGTATCAAAGGACACAATTGACTAGAGCTAGACAGAGATTCTGTGAGACAGCCTGCTATAGCAGAGCATGACTGGCAGGAAGGAAGTACACAGAGGCAGCTATTTAGACTGAATCAAGAGCGATCTGGTCAAAGACTGGGAAAATGTGAAAGTGGCTGCCATGGTGGAAACAATAATTAGGGTGATCATGATCATGTAGAAATCTACAAAGCACTCTCTTTTTTAACCTGAAAAATGACTCAGAGATGGTGAAAAGTGTACACATGAGCCACTTGATGTGGTCAAGATAAATATTAATAGGGAATTGAATTAGTAGGAGTTGGGAATGACCATACTCCCCACCCATATGAATGTCTTATCATTCTTTCCCATAACATCTCTATTCTAGAGCCTTCACTGGCTTCCCCATGTCTCAAAACGTCTGGACAGGGAAGCCTGGTGTGCTGCAGTCCATGGGGTCACAGAGTCGGACGTGACTAAGCGACTGAACCAAACTGAACTGTCTTCAGAGTTATCTGTTTTTGTGCACTCTGCCTGGCTGAACTTCTTTGCCACTGTCTCTTGGCACCTTTCCCTCCACACTCAACAGCCACCAATACAACCCATTCATTTATGCTCCACATGTTCAGAACACCAGGCCTCCAGCCTATGTCCTCTGCCCACCAAGGCTTAGCTTACCTCCAGAAGGGATTTTCCTGACTACTTGCTCCTCTTTGTTTTCTGAACAACTGGAATGTTACACTTTTAAGCATATAACTACAACACATTCTTAGATACTGTTTCAAGCGGCTTGATGTTTTCATATATGTCTACTTTTGTCTTTTAAACTAGACAGCTTCAGGCAGAGACAGTGCCTTATTTCTGTTTGTTGTCCCCAGGTATTTCTTTCTATGTGGAGCTCACAATAGTGCTGAACACATTTTTTCTTTGATCCCCCTTCTTTCCATCACAGGTGTGTGTTGAGAAAAACCTTAGGGGGACAGATTAAAATCTGCAAGTCTTGGTANCCAAATAGTTATCCCTGATATTTCATGTATAGGGACCTAGCCTACAGATATAATCACATATATTCTGTGTCATTTATTGAAGAACTATTTACAAATAATAAAAAAAAAAAGAAACCTTCCAAATGTCTGTTAGTTATCAATGGGGTAAAGATTAAATAAATTCAAGTGTAACCAAACTATTATTAAATATAAATTACATGAATTGGGCATGTGTCAGTTTTCTTGTGAAACACCAGGGGTTGGCACATTTTTCTATCAAGGGCCAGACAATAAACATTTTAAGCTTATGTGCCATAGGATCATATTGTAATTAGTCAACTTTCCTTTCATAATATATCCACAGCCATTGACAATAGATAAATGGAAGAGCACAACTGTGGTCCGATACAACTTTATAAACTAAAACACAAGGCAGGCTAAATTTGATTCAGGGTCCATAGTTGGCCAAACCCCCACTAATAAGAATCATAAAAGTGCATTTAATCTACACAGCATGCATGCATGCTCAGTGCTTCAGTTGTGTCCGACTCTTTACAACCCCATGGACTGTAGACTGCCAGGCTCCTCTGTCCACGGGATTCTCCAGGCAAGAATGCTTCAATGGGTTGCCATGACCTCCTCCCGGGTATCATCCCAGCCCAGGCATTGAACCTGTGTCTCCTGCATCTTCTGCATTGCAGGTGGATTTCTTTATCCCTGAGCCACCAGGGAAGCCCCAATCTCCATAAAACCCATCCACAAATATCGCCATGCCCTTCTGGTATCAGCGTAGGTAACGCTTACTAAATACTGATGCCACTAAGCCTGTCACAGGCACTAATTAGAGTCTTTTTTTTTTTTTAACATAACAGTGAGGTGAGTGTTGTTGTTATCCTCATTTGCCAACCGAGGAAGTAAGACATGAAGGGTTACATAACTGCCCCTGCTTAGAGAACTAGGAGGTGATAGAGCAAACATGCATCACCTCATTAAATCTGCAGCCCGTCTGTGATAAGCTGGGCCATAGAAGATGCAGCCTTAAGTCGTTAAGTGTGATGCGAATGGAAGTCAAGTTATGAATAACTGTTCTTTCCCTGTAGAGGAGAAGATGGAAACAAAAGCAGAGTTGCAAGATCTACACAGCAAGTGGGTTTAGAGTCACTAATAGACTCCCCTCCTCTCGATCCTGCTGCAGTTCATTATCACACTGTCTTCCAATTAAGTCACTGCCACCATCAACTCAAAACAGTGACTTGGAAAATTGTTTCTTTAGCGCCTGTCTTTTGTCTTGAGTGAAACAGCCCCAAATCCTCACTCCTATGGCTTCCTGATTGTCACCCTCACCTGATCCTAACCTCAGAGGTAAATTTATAGTTCTGATGGGGCAGCAGTGAGAATTACACAGCAGGGAGCAGTGATCATGAATGTATTAATCAAGGCTGCCAATGCAGATTTACATGTCTTAGTAATAAATTATAAAACACACCTAAGAATTAGCAGCTTAATAAAGTTGAGTTTGATGAGAAGCCAAACTGACAAGCTCCTCCCCCCACATCAAGGCTTATTTTTCACCAACTGTATGAAGGAAGCTATAAAAATCTCTCTCAAAGGTAACTTCCCATTAGTTGTATCCTCAGAATAACTTCAGAATGCTTCTTTCTACTGTTTCATGCTATTTTCCTGCAAACCTCCCACTCACTGTAAACTAGAACTGCCTTCACCTTCTGGAAATTAGTTGGCAGCCAGTACTGGATATTTTTCACACCAAAAGACAATAAATTCAGGAATTCTCAGAGAAGCAATCAAGAGAATTTTAGAATGGACTCCTCTGGCACACTTCCTTCACTACTCTGGGTTTTCTGCACATAAAATGCTCAGTTGTTATAATTATTATATTACTATAAATTACTGACAATGATAACATGTTATATTTCCTCAGTTCTAACACACACATTTTTTCACATTCCACTTTTCATGTTTCACACTACCCCAATTAAGGTGTGTGTGTGTGTATGTGTGTACACACTCGCTCAGTTGTGTCCAACTCTTTGCAACCCCATGTACTATAGCCCATCAGGTTCATCTGTTCATGAGATTTCTTAGGCAAGAATCTTGAAATGAATTGCCATTTCCTCCTCCAGGGGATCTTCTCAGGGACTGAACCCATGTCTCCTGCATTAGCAGGCGGATTTTTTTACCACTGAGCCACCTGGCAAGCCCCACTAATCAGGGCTCATCTTGCCTATTGGTCTTTGGTATAATAATATAGGTTTGGCCAGAAAGTCCATTCCGCTTTTTTCCATACCAACATACAGAAAAATCCAAATAAACTTTAGCCAACTCAGTATCATAACTATTTAATACTATGCAATGCTGCTTCCTACCCCGCCCCCCAGGTGAAAATAAGCAGTACATGTTAAAGCTATGGCATCCTGAAATTGAGAAGGCAATGGCACCCCACTCCAGTACTCTTGCCTGGAAAATCTCATGGACAGAGGAGCCTGGTAGGCTGCAGTCCATGGGGTCGCTGAGGGTCGGACACGACTGAGCGACTTCACTTTCACTTTTCACTTTCATGCATTGGAGAAGGAAATGGCAACCCACTGCAATGTTGTTGCCTGGAGAATCCCAGGGGCGGGGGAGCCTTGTGGGCTGCTGTCTATGGGGTCGCACAGAGTCGGACACGACTGACACGACTTAGCAGTAGCAATACAAACTTGAGAATATGATAGTTAAGGACTCCTTCACTGCAAGTAAAAGAATCCAACTCTGGCTAACTTCATATAAAAAAAATCAGTATGAGAATGAATTCCTATTGAATTACTGGTGAGGATAGAGAACTCAGATCCAGAATGGAGCAATAAGATATTTACTGCGTAAACAGCTACTTCTTTGTCTCATGAAGGAGCTGGCATGGAATCAAGTGATGAACTTGTGGGAATTGTTTCTTCTCTCTCTGTCTCTCTGCAGGGGATTCAGGAAGAAAGAGCCCACATGGTTGACCAAGGTCCTGTGGCTACAGTGATATGGGGTTAGATGCTCTTAACAGCCCAGTGGGATAAGAATGATAAGTTTTATCATCCTCATTTTCTGTAAGATGAAACATAGGTCCAGATAGGCTATATGACTTAGTTTATTATCTGGTACGTGGCACAGCAGGACTGGAAGCCAAGCACTGACTCACAGTATAACAAGTTTAGATTACACTAACTAAATTGAAGATCAACACAACTAGGGTTAAAAATGAGAGAAAAAGGAAACTTTCCCTATTGTAATCCTTGCTAATGCCTTGGGGGAAAAAATCTTCATCCACAAATTTTATCAGCCTAAGAAATAGCCTTGTGCCTGTTTTATGGTTACAGGGGAAACTTGTTTGGGAGACAGAACCAAATTCCATTTGCTGCGTGATTTTTGTTGGGAAATTTCACTCCTCTGGGCTCCCCTTCCTCAGTTGTGAAGCATGTGAATATTTTCCTTGACTACCTCCCAGATTTATAGAGGAGGCAAGATGTAAGAATAGAGGTGTAAGTTCCTCAAAAAGCTCTAAAGCTCTTTAGCTGTAAGCCTGAATCACCATTTGCTGGTCTGCTAAGTACAGAATTACAATTTTGTGGGGCACAGTTTAAATTTTCATTAATCTATTTTTTTTCCAAAGCATATTTTTTTTAGAATTTGACCTTTTTTTTTTTAAAGAACCTAGAATAACACATATGAGTTCATTAGTACAAAATGAAATATTTCCATTCACAGCAACCAACTGCCTATGCAAAATGGTAAAATTCAAACTTCTGTTACTCTGCGTACCAGTTTGTACACTATAAGTTCTCCTGTAAGTGTGACACGGACTTGGTACACAGAGAATGTCAAGGATTTGAGGGAATTAACTGAGAGTTGATTTCAGGTGAAGTTATTGCCTGGGATCCTTTAAAACTGCCATCCTTTTTCCTTTATTGATGCAACTTGGCTTACAGGCTGTTAGTTCACTGACCACGGATTGAAGTCAGGCACCCAAGAGTAAAAGCATGGATCCTGACCACCAGACCACAAAGGAATCTCCCCATCCTTGAAAAGGATGCTTTACAACTACTAAATAAGCAAAGAACATGGGTTTTGCAGCCAGGCTGATGTGGGTTCAAGTCCTAACACAGGCTCATGATGCCCTTTTAATCTAGAGTAAGTTAAAAAAGTATTCAAGCCTTCTTTTCCCCACACATAAATTAGGAAGTAAAATATATATTTCACATAATTATTACAACACTCAGAGATAATATATGTAAAATATCTGTCAATAGTCATCACCATCATCCCACTATTGTTATTGTTATTACATGGATGATATCATTTAATCTTTACAATATTAAGAAATGTGCTTCCCAGATGGTCCTAGTGGTAAAAAAACCCACCCACCAATGCAGGAAACAAATGCAGGTTCGATTCCTGGGTTGGGAAGAGCCCCTGGAGGAGGGTATGGCAACTCACTCCAGTATTTACTTAATGCTTGTAATAGGTATGGACTGGCAAGCCACTTCAGTATTCTTGCCTTGAGAACCCCATGAACAGTATGAAAAGGCAAAATGATAGGATACAGAAAGAGGAACTCCCCAGGTCAGTAGGTGCCCAATATGCTACTGGAGATCAGTGGTAAAATAACTCCAGAAAGAATGAAGGGATGGAGCCAAAGCAAAAGTAATACCCAGCTGTGGATGTGACTGGTGATAGATGCAAGGTCTGATGCTGTTAAGAGCAATATTGCATAGGAACTTGGAATGTTAGGTCCATGAATCAAGGGAAATTGGAAGTGGTCAAACAAGAGATGGCAAGAGTGAATGTCAACATTCTAGGACTCAGAGAACTAAGATGGACTAGAATGGGTGAATTTAACTCAAAAGACCATTATATCTACTAATGTGGGCAGGAATCCCCTAGAAGAAATGGAGTAGCCATCATGGTCAACAAGAGAGTCCAAAATGCAGTACTTGGGTGTAATCTCAAAAATGACAGAATAATCTCTGTTCATTTCCAAAGCAAACCATTCAACATAACAGTAATCCAAGTCTATGCCCCAACCAGTAACGCTGCAGAAGCTGAAGTTGAATGGTTCTATAAAGACCTCCAAGATCTTTTAGAACTAGCACCTTAAAAAGATGTCCTTTTCATTATAGGGGACTGGAATGCAAAAGTAGGAAGCCAAGAAACACCTAGAGTAACAGGCAAATTCGACCTTGGAATACGGAATGAAGCAGAGCAAAGGCTAATAGAGTTCAGCCAAGAAAATGCACTGGTCATAGCAAACACCCTCTTCAAAAAACAAAATGGCTGTCTGGGGAGCCATTACAAATAGCTGTGAAAAGAAGAGAAGTGAAAAGCCAAGGAGAAAAGGAAAGATATAAGCATCTGAATGCAGAGTTCCAAAGAATAGCAAGGAGAGATATGAAAGCCTTCCTTAGCGATCAATGCAAAGACATAGAGGAAAGCAACAGAATGGGGAAGACTGGAGATCTGTTCAAGAAAATTAGAGATACCAAGGGAACATTTCATGCAAGGATGGGATCAATAAAGGACAGAAATGGTATGGACCTGACAGAAGCAGAATATATTAAGAAGAGTTGGCAAGAATACACAAAAGAACTAAACAAAAACGATCTTCACAACCCAGATAATGACGATGGTGTGATCACTCACCTAGAGCCAGACGTCCTGGAATGTGAAGTCAAGTGGGCCTCAGAAAGCATCACTACGACAAAGCTAGTGGAGGTGATGGAATTCCAGTAGACCTATTTCAAATCCTGGAAGATGATACTGTGAAAGTGCTGCACTCAAAACGCCAGCAAATTTGGAAAACTCAGGGGTGGCCACAGGACTGGAAAAGGTCAGTTTTCATTCCAATGCCAAAGGAAGGCAATGGCAAAGAATGCTCAGACTACCACACAATTGCACTCATCTCACAAGCCAGTAAAGTAATGCTCAAAATTCTCCAAGTCAGGCTTCAGCAATATGTGAACCGTGAACTTCCAGATGTTCAAGCTGATTTTAGAAAAGACAGAGGAACCAGAAGATCAAATTGCCAACATCTGCTGGATCATAGATAAAGCAAGAGCGTTCCAGAAAAACATCTATTTCTGCTTTATTGACTATGCCAAAGCCTTTGACTGTGTGGATCACAATAAACTGTGGAAAATTCTGAGAGACTAGAATGCCAGACCACCTGACCTGCCTCTTGAGAAACCTGCATGCAGGTCAGGAAGCAACAGTTAGAACT
The DNA here is from genome assembly GCA_006410735.1 of Raphicerus campestris. Lineage (NCBI taxonomy): Eukaryota > Metazoa > Chordata > Mammalia > Artiodactyla > Bovidae > Raphicerus > Raphicerus campestris. The sequence continues at coordinate 1,424,136 of SJYW01003133.1, read as the reverse complement.
GGACATGGAACAACAGACTGGTTCCAAATAGGAAAAGGAGTACGTAAAGGCTGCATATTGTCACCCTGCTCATTTAACTTCTATGCAGAGTACATCATGAGAAATGCTGGGCTGGAAGAAGCACAAGCTGGAATCAAGATTGCTGGGAGAAATGTCAATCACCTCAGATATGCAGATGACACCACCTTTATGGCAAAAAGTGAAGAGGAACTAAAAAGCCTCTTGACAAAAGTGAAAGAGGAGAGTGAATAAGTTGGCTTAAAGCTCAACATTCAGAAAATGAAGATCATGGTATCCGGTCCCATCATTTCATGGGAAATAGATGGAGTAACAGTGGAAACTGTCAGACTTTGTTTTGGGGGGGCTCCAAATCACTGCAGATGGTGATTGCAGCCATGAAATTAAAAGACGCTTACTCCTTGAAGAAATTTTATGACCAACCTAGATAGCATATTCAAAACCAGAGACATTTACTTTGCCAACAAAGGTCCATCCGGTCAAGGCTATGGTTTTCCAGTAGTCAGGTATGGATGTGAGAGTTGGACTGTGAAGAAGGCTGAGTGCCGAAGAATTGATGCTTTTGAACTGTGGTGTTGGAGAAGACTCTTGAGAGTCCCTTGGACTGCAAGGAGATCCAAACAGTCCATTATAAAGGAGATCAGGCCTGGATGTTCTTTGGAAGGAATGATGCTAAAGCTGAAACTCCAGTACTTTGGCCACCTCATGCGAAGAGTTGACTCATTGGAAAAGACCCTGATGCTGGGGGGGATTGGGAGCAGGAGGAGCAGGGGACAACAGAGGATGAGATGGCTGGATGGCATCACTGACTTGTTGGACATGAGTTTGGGTGAACTCCGGGAGTTGTTGATGGACAGGGAGGCCTGGCGTGCTGCAGTTCATGGGGTCACAAAGAGTGGGACATGACTGAGTGACTGAACTGAACTTCAATAGGTGTGGAAACTGAGTTTTAAATCACTGAGGATTTAAACTGAGAATTTAAATCACTTGCTCAGTGTCAAACAATCCATAAATAGTACACTTTTTATTTGCATAATGATCCTCAGAGCCCACACCCTTAATACTGAACTGTGCTATCATTATTACAGCNTGGCAAGAATACACAAAAGAACTAAACAAAAACGATCTTCACAACCCAGATAATGACGATGGTGTGATCACTCACCTAGAGCCAGACGTCCTGGAATGTGAAGTCAAGTGGGCCTCAGAAAGCATCACTACGAACAAAGCTAGTGGAGGTGATGGAATTCCAGTAGACCTATTTCAAATCCTGGAAGATGATACTGTGAAAGTGCTGCACTCAAAACGCCAGCAAATTTGGAAAACTCAGGGGTGGCCACAGGACTGGAAAAGGTCAGTTTTCATTCCAATGCCAAAGGAAGGCAATGGCAAAGAATGCTCAGACTACCACACAATTGCACTCATCTCACAAGCCAGTAAAGTAATGCTCAAAATTCTCCAAGTCAGGCTTCAGCAATATGTGAACCGTGAACTTCCAGATGTTCAAGCTGATTTTAGAAAAGACAGAGGAACCAGAAGATCAAATTGCCAACATCTGCTGGATCATAGATAAAGCAAGAGCGTTCCAGAAAAACATCTATTTCTGCTTTATTGACTATGCCAAAGCCTTTGACTGTGTGGATCACAATAAACTGTGGAAAATTCTGAGAGACTAGAATGCCAGACCACCTGACCTGCCTCTTGAGAAACCTGCATGCAGGTCAGGAAGCAACAGTTAGAACTGGACATGGAACAACAGACTGGTTCCAAATAGGAAAAGGAGTACGTAAAGGCTGCATATTGTCACCCTGCTCATTTAACTTCTATGCAGAGTACATCATGAGAAATGCTGGGCTGGAAGAAGCACAAGCTGGAATCAAGATTGCTGGGAGAAATGTCAATCACCTCAGATATGCAGATGACACCACCTTTATGGCAAAAAGTGAAGAGGAACTAAAAAGCCTCTTGACAAAAGTGAAAGAGGAGAGTGAATAAGTTGGCTTAAAGCTCAACATTCAGAAAATGAAGATCATGGTATCCGGTCCCATCATTTCATGGGAAATAGATGGAGTAACAGTGGAAACTGTCAGACTTTGTTTTGGGGGGGCTCCAAATCACTGCAGATGGTGATTGCAGCCATGAAATTAAAAGACGCTTACTCCTTGAAGAAATTTTATGACCAACCTAGATAGCATATTCAAAACCAGAGACATTTACTTTGCCAACAAAGGTCCATCCGGTCAAGGCTATGGTTTTCCAGTAGTCAGGTATGGATGTGAGAGTTGGACTGTGAAGAAGGCTGAGTGCCGAAGAATTGATGCTTTTGAACTGTGGTGTTGGAGAAGACTCTTGAGAGTCCCTTGGACTGCAAGGAGATCCAAACAGTCCATTATAAAGGAGATCAGGCCTGGATGTTCTTTGGAAGGAATGATGCTAAAGCTGAAACTCCAGTACTTTGGCCACCTCATGCGAAGAGTTGACTCATTGGAAAAGACCCTGATGCTGGGGGGGATTGGGAGCAGGAGGAGCAGGGGACAACAGAGGATGAGATGGCTGGATGGCATCACTGACTTGTTGGACATGAGTTTGGGTGAACTCCGGGAGTTGTTGATGGACAGGGAGGCCTGGCGTGCTGCAGTTCATGGGGTCACAAAGAGTGGGACATGACTGAGTGACTGAACTGAACTTCAATAGGTGTGGAAACTGAGTTTTAAATCACTGAGGATTTAAACTGAGAATTTAAATCACTTGCTCAGTGTCAAACAATCCATAAATAGTACACTTTTTATTTGCATAATGATCCTCAGAGCCCACACCCTTAATACTGAACTGTGCTATCATTATTACAGCTACTATTATTGCATTTTTCATTAACTTTATTATTGGATATAACAAAGGACAGTTCCAGGTAAAGTTTGAAAAGCACACAATGCAATAGCTATCTTTCTGAATGACACTCAGTGGTGTGGGAAAGCAGCAGTATACTGGATTAAGAGGAGCTAGGTTTTAGTTTATGCCTACATCTTCCAAGTTATGCAACCTTAATAACTCTTCCACTGAGACTTTACTTCCTCATCTGTAAAATGATCTTGATAATAACCACCCCAGGGCACAGCTTCAAAAATCAAACATTAACATGTATATGACAATATTTTGTACAGTATAAAATACAATATGAGCATGTTTGTGTCAATTCTGGTAGTTTTACCACCATTACCAGAGGCCACATCATAGGTGGGTGCACAGAAACTACCTTAGTTTGCAATAGAGTGTAAGGGAAAATGTTTCTGGCTCTGGCTCCACTAAGGGAAAAACCTACCCCAATCTCACCCCAATGTTAACAGCAAAAAAAAAAAAAAATCAAATGTAAAGTTTTGTACCTACATGTAGGGGATATGTTTCCAAGACCTATAAGAATATTTTTAAAAATAACAATAAAATACTTAATCTGTCTGCCCAAGATTAAAAAATATAGAAGTAACAATGTAGGTTGTAGGTGTGATGCATGCATGCGTGTTCAATCATGTCTGACTCTTTGAGGTCCTATGGATTGTGGTCCGCCAGGATCCTCTGTCCATGGGATTTTCCAGGCAAGAATATCGGATTGGGTTGCATTTCCTTCTCCAGAATATATTCCTGACCCAGGGATCAAATATGCATATCCAATAGGTCCTGCATTGGCAGGCAGATTCTTTACCACTGTGCCACCTGGGAAGCCCATAAATGCAATAAGTCTTGTGCAACTTTGTTATTAAACCATTACCTTAATAATTAATAAACTGTGCTACATATATACAGTGGAATATTACTCAGCCATAGAAAGGAATGAACTTGAGTCAGTTGAACTGAGGTGGACAAACCTAGAACCTATTACACAGAGTGAAGTAATTCAGAAAGAGAAAAATAAATATTGTATAGTAATGCATATAAATGGAATCTAGAAAAATGGTACCAATGAACCGATTTGCAGGGAAGGAAAAGAGACGCAGACATAGAGAATGGACTGTGGACACAGTTGGGGAAGGAGGGGGATGAATTGAGAAAGTAGACTGAAATATATACACTACCACGTGTAAAACAGATAGGTAGTGGGAAGTTGCTGTATAACACAGGGAGCTCAATCTGGTGCTCTGTGATGACCTTGAGGGTTAGGATGGGGGGTGGGGTGGGAAGGAGGTTCAAGAAGAAAGGGATACATGTATACTTACGGTTGAGTCACGTTGTTGTATGACAGAAACCAACAAAACATTAAGGCAATTATCCTCCAATTAAACAAAACACCCTAAGGTTGACTTTTTACAGTGTTCTCAGGGTTTCAATAGTGACACGAATTTTCTCTTCCCACTAATTATTTTACAAAACTAGGAAAGATAGTTTTGACTGTCTCAAGTACCAGTTCCTGAAACTGGATCTTCCCGTCAGTGAAAACATCACCACCTAGAAATCTAGAAAATTAGGGGATATTTATCAGATCATCATTAACCAGAATGACAGTCATTTGGCAGACCCTACAATTCACTGAAAAGCTCTGTGTGGCACTTTGTCCTTCAGAATCTGTGTTTTGGAGTGATGGACAAGTCTGGTCTGTTTATCTTCTTGAGTAAACTGATCATAATTGCCCACATTGGATGACAGAATCCACAAATGATTAAGGTCATAGCTGGTTCCTCAAGGTGAGCCTACTGACCCTAAAGTTGTTCTGGGGGTCAATGTTAATATTTCTATTCTTTCTAATGAAGTAAGTTGGAGTGTGACTGCTACAGATTGGAGCTATAACAGTGAAGATCACAGTAATCTGTACTATCCATGACAAGATTCTCTGCAAGGAAGTGATGATAATTAATGGAATATCCTATGTATTCCTATTGGTGTGAGATGCACAGACCCACAGCATATAAAATAAGATATCATCATGTATATCAGATGAAGCATCTAGTAAATCAATAAGGCTGCAATTTATGGAAACTAAAATAATGTTCTTCTGGAATTTAGAAAGAGTACTCTCTGGGTCCCATCACATAGGACCATATGGATTCAGTACAGTCACCAAATGATAAGCTATCTGAGGGTAAGGCTAGGTTCCTGTTGCTCAGCAGTCCATCCCAAGTGCTTAGTACAGCGCAGGGCATATACTGCAGGAACTCTATAAATATTGTTGGGTGGATAGAAGAATGGAGGAATAAATGATGTCAGTAAATGTAACCTAGCTGGCCAGAATCAAAGGCCAACATTTGGAATCATTTCTTGAGAAGGAAATTTCCACAGTTGCTTTATTTAGCATGCTGCTGCTGCTGCTGCTAAGTCACTTCAGTCGTGTCTGACTGTGCAGCCCCATAGATGGCAGCCCACCAGGCTCCTCCGTCCCTGGGATTCTCCAGGCAAGAACACTGGAGTCAGTTGCCATTTCCTTCTTCAATGCATGAAAGGAAAAGTGAAAGTGAAGTCATTCAGTCGTGTCCGACTCTGCGCGACCACCTGGACTGCAGCCCATCAGGCTCCTCCGTCCATAATATTTTCTAAGCAAGAGTACTGGAGTGGGTTGCCATGAGTTTCATCCAACTACATTACCAGGACCCAGAAAATATTGTAAGCTCATAAGATTTTCACTTGATTTATGAAACTGAAAAAAGAAGTATCACAACCACCCACTTTGATCTGAGTTTCTATTTCAGTCCTTCGCTCCAAATCCCAAATTCATGCAGCTACGTCTACATCACAAGATCTCATTCCCGCATCCAGTTCTTGCTACATGGATACACTGTATCAACTTTTTTTTTCAAAATAATACAAATTTTTGAACAAACTTCAAGACTCCAAACTCAGTTAGCATATACACACTACTATATATAAGATAGATAACTAACAAGGACCTTGTATATAGCATAGGGAACTCTACTCAATACTCTAATGGCCTATATGGGAAAAGACTCTAAAAATGATTGGTAATGTATATTTGATTCACTTTGCTCTACATCTGAAACTAAAACAACACTGTAAATCATCTATAATAAAAGTTTTTTAAAACCTCCAAATTCAAGTTAAAACTTGAAAAGACATGACCAAGATGTTTTCGGAGTTTAGAAATACCTAAGAACAGAATTTACAAGCAAGCCATTATTTTTTGTTTGAAATAAAAATAATATTAACCCAACTATTCCAGCTTAAGTTAGTCAGCAAATCCCTCATTAAAGTTCAGACTCTGTAATTAAATTTAAACAGGTATTATGATCTATAGAGTTATTAGTATTAACCCATAATTAATACTATTTTGCTAATACATTAATGTGTGAATAATATTCAGCAGGTCTTTCATCTGTGTGGGATGTTTATGATCATTAAAAGTAATTATTTGCTATCAAGTATACACTAGAGCAATGGCTACACACTCCAGTACTCTTGCCTGGAAAATCCCATGGATGGAGGAGCCTGGTGGGCTGCAGTCCATGGGGTTGCTAGGAGTTGGACATGACTGAGCGACTTCACTTTCATTTTCATGCACTGGAGAAGGAAATGGCAACCCACTCCAGTGTTCTTGCCTGAGAATCCCAGGGACAGGGGAGCCTGGTGGGCTGCCATCTATGGGGTCGCACAGAGTCGGATACGACTGAAGCAGCTTAGCAGCAGCAGTAGCAGTATACAGTAGCAGCATACACTAGAGCAGATAAATTATATTTAAGTGCTGATGCTCTAGGTCTCAAAGCCAATCCATGCCTTCACTATATCCAGGAATACATACGGAATTTTTCTGAAACAACCAGGTAATTCCTAAATTTTGTGTACAGGTGATTCTCTAAGAGAGCTGATTAAAATGAAAATTCTATGACTCTAATCAAAAAGTCGAGTTTAGAATTCCTAAGCAAAAGGAGCATAAGAAGTTTCATTTAAAATAATAATCCCAACTGATTCTGACGTACTAGGGAAAAGTCTAAACATGGATTTATTCTTAAGCTTCACATTTATTCTAGTCATAATTTGGGAAGACAATAAATTCTAAAATGTTCCAAAATTATAGTCATAAAATTATGGAGATAATTAATATGGGACATGTGTAAAGGGGGTAGAAAAAGAAGAGCTTGGGAGAATTAATTGTTCCTTTTCAAAAGGCANCAGGACTGGAAAAGGTCAGTTTTCATTCCAATGCCAAAGAATGCTCAAACTACCACACATCTGGGAAATATATTGGACTAAATAAAATATATTATTGAAATTAATGTGAATAACTTTTTTCTTTTTTAATGTGACTATTAGCAAAATTTTAATTATGTCTTGTTTACTTATATAACTCTTATTTGTGGCTTGTGATAGGTTTTTATGGATCCCCACTTTTCTACCCATACACTCTTTCAGTGGCTACAGCATTTGTTGGGTGGCAGGAAAATGGAATTATGTCCTCCAATCTGAGAAGGAACTTTGAGACTGACACATGACGCAGGCAGCTCCATAAACTGCAGCTGTGACGTTTACTGTGAATTCTTACCTATGCACAGGATTAGGCAGACAGAATCGGAAGCATTTGCAGCTGCATTCAGAACCCTAATCAGGGTGTAACACCCTCCACCCCAGGTTTGGGCGTTGGGGGGCTGTGTGTCTCATGCACACTAACTGTCTGTGTCAGCATAATACATTCTTTCATTTGCTGAAAAGAACTTATCTGACTTAGGCACATTCTTTGTGAGCCCAGTCACATAGAAGATAGAGAGAGTAGGACTTTGGGCCTGAGAGGAAGCTCACAAAATGGAGTCAGTGTGGTTAAGCTATGCAAACATGCCCTCTTCTTTCTAAATGCCCAGCCAGCGCACATATCGTTACTGTCACCGAGAATGGCTCTACCTCCTGAGCATCCTCNCTCACAAAATGGAGTCAGTGTGGTTAAGCTATGCAAACATGCCCTCTTCTTTCTAAATGCCCAGCCAGCGCACATATCGTTACTGTCACCGAGAATGGCTCTACCTCCTGAGCATCCTCAGGGCCCAACATGAGACCACTTCAGGGACATTGCTCCCAACCTAACCATCCCCTGGGTGTGTTCTCACAGCTCCCTACTCCCAGCTCCTTCACACTGAGCTGTGGCCGCTTGGCCTGTTTATCGTCTAAGGCCCCTGACTTCAGGCACCATGGTTTTCTTGTTCACCACTGTATCCTATGTGGTCAGTAAACATTTTTTGGACCAATGTTGAATAACTAAGTTAAGTTGAAAACTAATAACAATAGTTATTAGTTAACAATGTTGAATAACACTGAATGACAATGTTGATTAACAACAATAACAGTGTTGAATAACTAATACTCTCTCATAGGTCCCCAGAAATTCAAATATCCATTTGCCTACCAGGAATAGAAAGCATATCCTGTATTCACATTTCTGGCCTTTAACTCTTCTAGAATGTATGATCTTTTCTCTACTTCTAAATAGTGAGAGTGGCTCATTTGCATTTTTTACCTTTAACGTGACTTAATGGAGGGATTTAGTCCCCAGAGAAATGAAAGAGGCTCCTTCAGTGAAAGCACAGTAATATGTTGCATACTTAACAGAGATCTTCAATCAAAAGGCTTGTGATCTAAGCATCAAGACAGACAGCTATCATAACATGCAAAACACACACTATATTTACTTTCCAGCTTTTTAATTATAAAATCAATGGAGTGTTAATCATTTAAGCATTAGCTTTCTCACTGGGAATTCCCTAACTCTTCTTTCCGAGGCATAAATTTATAAGTTGCTCAATTTACCCAGTTTGTCAGGACAATTTCCATTAGAAAATATGAATATTTGATGAAAAGAAAACAAGTATAAGCCACTTCTCTGAAGTATCCAATGACTTACTGGAAGAAATGAGATCTATGAGTGAATTATTTGCTTTCCTATTTCCATCGTGAAACTGTCTTAGGCAGTTGTCTCTGTAGTTTGTTCTGTGCTTTATTTCAGAGCTGGGTTTTTGTTGCAATGTGTCTATTTGGTTGTGAGTGTTTGCTTATTTATAGAGCAGTAAAGAGCTACTGGGTTTCCCAGATGGCATGGTGATAAAGAACCTGCTTGCCAATGCAGGAGACACAGGAAACATGGGTTTGATCCCTGAGTTGGGGAGACCCCCTGAAGGAAGAAATGACAGCCCTTTCCAGGATTGCTTAGGAAAATCCCATGGACAGAGGTGCCGGGCAGGCTACAGTCCATGGGGTCATAAAGAGTCAGATATGACTGAGCAACTGAGCACAGCATGGCATATCAGTGTGTTTCCATATATATAAACCATTGCAAAAATAGTTTAAAGTTGTTTGTTTCTTCTCCCCACTGTTTCTTCTGGTCTGTTTCTTCATTTACAGACCCCACTGTAAATGAAACAATTAGATATGTGTATGCAAATGTAAGTGAAAGTGTTAGTCGCTCAGTCATGTCCAACTCTGCAACCCCATGGACTGAAACCCACCAGGCTTCTCTGTCCATGGAATTCTCCAGGCAAGAATACTGGAGTGGGTTGCCATTCCCTTCTCCAAGGGATCTCCCAACCCAGAGATCAAACCCAGGTCTCCTGCACTGCAGCAGATTCTTTACCATCTGAGCCACAAATACACCTTGCATCTTGCAGTTTGAAAAGTGCCCTCACACAGTTTATCCCATTGACCCTCAATGGAGGTGATCACTATACCTAGTTTACAAATGAATCCACAGAGGACTGGAGAGGTGACATGCTTGTCCAAGTGTCACAGCCAAGATTCAACTTAAGATTCTAAGTTTCATCTTTTTTCCTGTACCTAAAACCTCCCTGATATCTGGTGCACCTTTTTAAACATTTGCTTTCACAAAATCTCTAATTTAGACTTGAGTTATTACTCGCCTCTTTCCTGTCCAATTCAGTGAGTACTCATTAAATATTACCTATATTACTATTCTTTCTTTTAAAGTGAGGTTATTGAATAGAAAGGAAATTTTTTTTAAAGCTGGATTCTGTTTCACTGTATTGCTAATCTCCACTTAAGGCAGGTAAGTATACTTCTCATTCCTGGGCTCTGTGTTTATATCACCTGCCTCTCTATGATTCCATGGTCCTATAAGGCAGAGGATGAGTTCTTTGAGTGATGTCAACACTAGGNTTCTTTCTTTTAAAGTGAGGTTATTGAATAGAAAGGAGATTTTTTAAAAGGTGGATTCTGTTTCATTGTATTGCTAATCTCCACTTAAGGCAGGTAAGTATACTTCTTATTCCTGGGCTCTGTGTTTATATCACCTGCCTCTCTATGATTCCATGGTCCTATAAGGCAGAGGACGAGTTCTTTGAGTGACGTCAACACTAGTGGCCTCTAATACTTGTNCTGTATTGCTAATCTCCACTTAAGGCAGGTAAGTATACTTCTCATTCCTGGGCTCTGTGTTTATATCACCTGCCTCTCTATGATTCCATGGTCCTATAAGGCAGAGGATGAGTTCTTTGAGTGATGTCAACACTAGGGGCCTCTAATACTTGTCATAACTTAAACCCTAATTTTCTCACCAGAACTTCTATAATGGTGCTAATTAGTACAAAATCTTCTTTCTGGGCCAAAGGGAGGGCAAATATCATGCTCTCTGGTTTCAAGTAGGGTTGATTTATTTTTTCTGTTTTCACTAGCTTTATTACCCTTCTAGTTTTCCTTTATTTATTCTTAATTTTAATCTATTTTCCTAATTTATTCCTTTATTTTGCTTTATTGACTATGCCAAAGCCTTTGTCTGTGTGGATCACAACAAATTGTGGAAAATTCTTCAAGAGATGGGAATACCAGATCACCTTACTCGCCTCCTGATAAATCTGTATGCAGGTCAAGAAGTAACAGTTAGAACTGGACATGGAACAGACTGGTTCCAAATCAGGAAAGGAGTATGTCAAGGCTGCATATTTTCACCCTACTTATTTAACTTATATGCAGAGTACATCATGAGAAATGCCAGGCTGGATGAAGCACAACCTGGATTTGAGATTGCTTAGAGAAATATCAATAACCTCAGATACGCAGATAATACCATCCTTATGGCAGAAAGCAAAGAACTAAAGAGCCTCTTGATGAAAGTGAAGAGGAGAGTGAAAAAGATGGCTTAAAGCTCAACATTCAGAAAACTAAGATCATGGCATCTGGTTCCATCACTTCATGGCAATAGATGGGGAAACAATGGAAATAGTGACAGACTTTATTTTCTTGGGCTCCAAAATCACTGAAGATGGTGACTGCAGTAATGAAATTAATATGCTCGCTCCTTGGAAGAAAAGCCATGACCAACCTAAACAGCATATAAAAAGCAGAGTCATTACTTTGCCAACAAAGGTCCATATAATGGAGGCTATGATTTTCCCAGCGGTCATGTATGGATGTGAGAGTTGGGCTATAAAGAAGGCTGAGCACCAAAGAATTGATGCTTTTGAACTGTGGTGTTGGAGAAGACTCTTGAGAATTATTTGGAATGCAAGGAGATCCAACTGGTCCATCCTAAAGGAAATCAGTTCTGAATATTCATTGGAATGACTGATGCTAAAGCTGAAACTCCAATACTTTGGCCTCCTGATTCAAAGAGCTGACTCATTGGGAAAGACCCTGATGCTGGGGAAGATTGAAAGCAGGAAGAGAAAGGGACGACAGAGGATGACATGGTTGGATGGCATCACCGACTTGATGGACATGAGTTTGAGTAAGCTCTGGGAGCTGGTGATGGACAGGGAGGCCTGTCATGCTGCAGTCCAGTTCAGTTCATTAGCTCAGTCGTGTCTGACTCTGTGACCCCAGGAACCGCAGCACTCCAGGCATCCTGCAATCCATGGGGTCACAAAGAGTCAGACAGACATGACTGTGTGACTGAAATGAACTGAACTGAATTTTCCTCATTTTTAATTTTCAAATCATCTCTTTCCACAGTGCTTAAAACCCATTTTCATAACCCTCTGAGGATTTCTTTGAACCGCCCCCCAACACCCTCCTGTCAGTCCTTTATAGTGTCCGCAGACACTTCAACAATAGAAGCCCTGAAATAAACATTTTCAATCTATAAAAAAATCCACCTGAATTTTTTTTCCATTTTGCTTTTCTCCATATAAATAAAATGAACCCTAATAAAAGTGCTTGAATCAGAGAATTTGATCTTCTGGGCCAGCCCAGATGTAAATAAACCCCATAGTCAGTTGGTTTGAGGAAAAAGGAGCATGTTTTTCTGAGTGTAAGAAAAGGGAGAAAATAAGAGACACAAATAGAGAAGGCAAGTGGTACATGGTAGTAAGCAATTAGAAAGTTTAGTTTTGGAAACTTCTCATTTCTTCATTGAATGGTAGAGTGCCTGATATGTGCAAAATACTACCTAGAAAAGTTTTAACTTTTATTAATTGTATTGCATCTTGCTTTCAAAATTAAACTCTATGGTTAGTTTATTACAGCTAGTAACAACTAGCTATAATTAGCTACTTTATTATGGCTAGTATCAGTTTGTTACAGCAGATTTGTTACACCAAACTAGTTTGTTATTATTGTAACAAACTCCAACATTTCATTTCCTAGAAAAGTTTACTCCTAGCTCACTAAAATCCAAATTCAGAGTTCCTAAACTGCAAGGAGATCAGCCCTGGGATTTCTTTGGAAGGAATGATGCTAAAGCTGAAACTCCAGTACTTTGGCCACCTCATGCGAAGAGTTGACACACTGGAAAAGACTCTGATGCTGGGAAGGATTGGGGGCAGGAGGATAAGGGGACAACAGAGGATGAGATGGCTGGATGGCATCATAGACTCAATGAACATCAGTCTGAGTTAACTCCGGGAGATGGTGATGGACAGGGAGGCCTGGCATGCTGCAATTCATGGGGTCGCAAAAAGTCAGACACAAGTGAGTGACTGAGCGACTGAACTGAACTGAACTGAAACTGCAAGGAGATCCAACCAGTCCATTCTGAAGGAGATCAGCCCTGGGATTTCTTTGGAAGGACTGATGCTGAAGCTGAAACTCCAGTACTTTGGCCACCTCATGCAAAGAGTTGACTCACTGGAAAAGACTCTGATGCTGGGAGGGATTGGGGGCAGGAGGAGAAGGAGGGGACAGAGGATGAGATGGCTTGATGGCATCACTGACTTGATGGACATGAGTTTGGGTGAACTCTGGGAGTTGGTGATGGACAGGGAGGCCTGGTGTGATGCTATTCATGGGGTCTCAAAGAGTTGGACATGACTAAGCGACTGAACTGAACTGAACTGAAAACTGTAGGAAGTTCTCTTCCATGTCGAGAATCAGAGACTTGGACTCCTTCTCTCCCAAGCAATATCACTCACCATTTATGGGCTAGAAATTAATCATACTGTAACACGTGCAGCAAGAGAGGCTAGGAAATGTAGCCCAGGAAAAATAAAACCAAGAACAGATTTGGTGAATAGTTAGGAAATCTGTGGTACCAGCTTTGAAGTCAAACAAATCTTGATTTGAATACTGGCCCCATAACTGACTATGTGGCCAAGGACCACTAACCTAAATCTCCAAGCTCGTTCTTTTGTAAGATGAGGATTGTAGTATCTCTCGATGCTCAGTTGTGAGGGTAAGTGATATAATAATCATAACAAACTTTCAACATTTCTTAAGTGCCAGATAACACCCCAGCTTTTTCCATATTACTAATATAATTATCACAATCCACCTATAAAGTATCAGCTGGTATTATCATCTCCATTTTATAGACTGAAATAGTAGTATATGAAGTACAAATAGAGCCAACAACTGTTCATAACCCCTGTATCCATATTCTTTACAGTGTGATTTTGCAGAAATTCTCATCAAAAGATAGAATCCCTTCCCCGCGAATTTGATCTGATCTTATGACTTGCTTCTGCCAAAATAATGTGATGAAAGTGACACTACCAGTTTGAAGCCTAAATTATTAGCTGTTTTAGATCCACCCCACCCCCAATCACCATGTTAACAATCCAGGCTTACCTGGTGGAGAGAGAGAAGCCTAGTAAAGGTGAAGTAATCTAGACCAATCCATCCTCCCAGCTGACTTACCAACTCACAGACACATAAGCTAGCCAAAATGAAATCAGCCTAGCCTGNCATGTTAACAATCCAGGCTTACCTGGTGGAGAGAGAGAAGCCTAGTAAAGGAGAAGTAATCTAGACCAATCCATCCTCCCAGCTGACTTACAAGCTCACAGACACATAAGCTAGCCAAAATGAAATCAGCCTAGCCTGGCCAAGACCATAAGGGCCACCGTGTCAAACCACAGTCTCATGAACTTAATAAAGTCTATTCTACTCTTCTTCAGTGTGGTTTGTTAGACAGCATTATTTGTGGCAATAAATAGCTGAGATAGAAGTTCCAAGACATCCTATAACCTACTTAACACCACATATCAAGTAAGCAATACAGCAAGAGTGAAACCATAACCTATGGAATTTAAAACCTATATCATCAAAAAGAACACAAATAACCAATGTTGGCAAGGATTTGGAAAAAAAAAAAAAAAAGAACCCTCCTTCATGCACCCCTATGTTCATAGTAGCATGATTCACATTTGCCAAGATATGGAAGCAACCAAAGTATCCATCAACAAATGAATGAATAAAGATGTGGTGTATCTACACAGTAGAATATTACTCAGCCATAAAAAATAATGAAATAATGCCATTTTCAGCAACAGAGGTGAACTTGGAGGATATCATGCTAAGTGAAACAAGTGAGACAGAGAAAGAGAAATATTGTATGATCTCACTTATATGTGGAATGTAAGAAATACAACAATCTAGTGAATACAACAAAAAAGAAGCAGGCTTGCAGATACAGAAAACAAACTAGTGGTTACCAGTGTGGACAGGGAAGAGGGAACAAAATAAGAGGGTGGGGGTTAAGAGGTACAAACTATTATAAAATAAGCTACAAGGATATATTATACAAAGGATATGTATTGGAATAAAGAAAATATTTTATTAACTGCAAAAGAAATATAGCCTTTCAAATTGTGAATCACTANTAGTGGTTACCAGTGTGGACAGGGAAGAGGGAACAAAATAAGAGGGTGGGGGTTAAGAGGTACAAACTATTATAAAATAAGCTAGGATATATTATATAAGGATATATTATACAAAGGATATGTATTGGAATAAAGAAAATATTTTATTAACTGCAAAAGAAATATAGCCTTTCAAGTTGTGAATCACTATATTGTACTCATGTAACTTACATAATATTGTACATGAACTAAACTTAAAAAGAAGAAAACAAATGCAGGTGTCCAGAATAAATATATAAATAAAATCTATATCTTCATGCTAAGACAATTATCTCATCAAATTGTCTGTTGCACTCCACAAATAAAAGCCATTAATACTATACTCTATTACTAAACTCTAAAATCCAGGGAAAACTAGTGTTTACCTTGTTCTTGTTAGTTGCTCACAGCTGTTTCTCCAATACTAGCCCTCTGCATGACATGTAATATCCTCAGTAAATACTTACTGAATAAATTACTAAAAGTTCTATTCTCAGCTAAATCAGCAATAAGCTCACTCTTGAGGAGTTGAGAGTTTACAGGAGAGAAAAAAACCCAGACATAAACAACGGCAATACAAGATGGAAAAGGCCATGTGTCACAGGCAAGGAGTTAATAAAGCATTCTAGGAATGCAGAAGTAGGAGAAGTTTCTTACTGCAAGGGAGGTGGTCAACTATTTCATTGAGTTGGTGATGTTTGGCAAGTGGACTTTACACATCCAAGGATTATCAGCATGCGTTTCAGGCAGGGGGACATCAAGAACAACTCAAGGAAGTAAGAAACAATGATAAGATCACAAGGAAACAGTGAATGCTTTCTTTGGGTGAAAAATAAATTAAGCCTACTTCTTGAGTCAAAGATTTATGTAATCAAATTGCCCCATCCTGACACAAAGACTCTTGACAATTGGCCGTGTCTGATTCTATGTCCTATCGCCTAATTCACCTCTTCCTTATTTACTCACTGATTCTTACTGTTACACAATTGTTCATTCTTTAAAGAAAAAAAGAAAAACCATTCAGGACACAACTAGGCATCATTTCTAAAGGTTTGAACGGAGAATGTATTTAATCTACTGCTTCTAAAACAGAGTAGAAGATTTTGAAAGGCAAGGACCACTTGCACTTTTCTCTTTCATTTCTCAAAGCACTTGCCACGGGATGATGCTCAAATGCAAGGTGAACACACAAATACACAAAAATAACAACTGGTTTTAAATTAATTTAAAAATTGATGAGAAAACTGGCACTTTTTTCCAACACGGTACTCAGTTAATGTTCATTGTTGATCACTTCTATAAAGATCAATTGTATTTCTCATTAAATAAACTTAGTATTAATAGGAGTCACTTACTGTGCTGGGCATCAGGTTTGGGAAGCTGGCTAAGGTATGATCCGTGCCTTGATGAAGCGTAGAGATATAAATGCCAGGGACTACTCTAGGCTCTGAAGGTCCAGTGGTGAATGAGACAAAGTCTTTGTTCTCAGAGAGTTTCCAGACCAGAAAGGGAATACCTAGAACAAAGAAAAATAGAATTACATAAACCCTAAGATAATTCCCCAAAGTGATACATGCTATAAGATAATAAAACAATGTAATATAACAGAAAGTTATTGGCTCTTATTTCTTTAAATAGGGGTGCAGGAAAGACTTTCTGAAGAACACATTTAAGATGACATGAGACAATCTGAGGACCGGGTTTTAGGTAGAGTGAGTAGCAAGTTCAAAGGCCTTACATCTACCTCACACAGGTCAGAATGGCCATCATTAAAAAGTTGACAAACAATAGGGGGCTCCCTGGTGGCTCGGTGGTAAAGAATCTGCCTGCCAATGCAGGAGACATGGGTTCGACCTCTGATCCAGGAAGATCCCACATGGCAGGGAACAACTAAGCCTGTGACCAACTGCTGAGCCTGTGCTCTACAGCCTAGGAGTTGCGATTACTGAGCCCACATGCTGCTCCCACTGAAGCCCAAGCGCTCTAGAGCCTGTGCTCCACAGCAAGAGAAGCCATCCAACGAGAAGCCGGTGCACGCACCCAGAGAGCAGCCCTGCTCAGCACCACTAGAGGAAAGCCCGCACAGCAAGGGAGACCCAGCACAGCCAGAAATAAAGAATCAAAGGTTTCAAAAATTCTACAGACAACAGATGCTTGAGAGGGTTTGGGGAACAGGGAATCCTCCTACGGAACTGATGGGACTATAAATTGTTGCAGCCACTCTGGAAGACAGTATGCAGATGTCATGAGAAATTAAAGATGGAATCATCATATGATCCAGCAATCTCATTCCTGGGCAAATATCTGGAGAAAATTCTAATTTGAAAAGTGTTCATAGCAGCACTGTTTACAATAGCTAGGATATGGAAGCAACCTAAATGTGTATCAACAGATGTATCCACTGTAGATTTGGTATGTACACACACACATATACACTATATTTAAATGGAGTATTACTCGGTCATAAAAAGGAACAAAACTTTGCCATCTGAAGCAACATGGATGGACTTTGAGATTATCATACTAAGTGAAGGGAGAGAAAGATATATATTGTATGATACTGCTTATAACTGGAATCTAAAGCTAAACGATACAAATGAATTTATTTACAAAAGAAATAGTCTCATAGTCATAGAAAATGAATATAGTTACCAAAATGGGGAAGAGGGGAGAGACAAATTAGGATTGGGGTTAGGAAATAGAAACTACTATATGTAAAATAGATAAACAACAAGGTCTTACTGTAGAGCATAGGGAACTATATTCACTATCCTGTAATAAACTATAATGTAAAAGAATTTGAAAAAGAATATATATATATATATATATATAAATCACTTTGCTATACACCAGAAACTAACACAACATTATAAATCAAACATACTTCAATTAAAAACTAAACAAAGGCCATTCTTAAGTCTAGAATAAACTATCACATACATTGCATATTCTCTGTTTTGAGTGAGGTAAGTACTTTAAGAAAACATAAAGAGATACTGGCATACTAACCAGCAGTGGGGTTTCACAGGTGGCTCAAAAAGTAAAGAACCCACCTGTAATTCAGGAGACCCAGTTCTATCCCTGGGTCGAAAAGATCTGGATTAAAGTTCAAAGCTAGCCACAGACGCCACTGAGACAATGTCACTCAGAGCACTTTCAGAGTGAGCATGCATGTATCAACTGTGAGTTTGCCTGCTCTGTTAACTGCAAATTATCCCTGGCTGTCAACCATGGATTGGAGGCCACCCCTAACTGGCTTGGCTTCCTCTCTTGCTATCTGTCATGCTGTCTTGGCACCTTTGAATACCTGTGCTAAAACGGCAACCTTGACCATAGCAATCTACGTGCCTGTTCCACCCACCAAGTCTGTCCCTGGCCAGAGACTCCTCGTTGGCTCAGGGTCATCAGCCAGCATGCTTTTATCTATGAATGCAAGGTGTGTGTGCTCATACTCCTACTGAATCATGCTGTTTATCACCCCAGAAAACAATTTGTTGATCAAGACAAGTGAAAAAATACTTCATTTTGCAGTTCTGTATTAAATGCCTACTGAGATCTTAATTAAAATTTTCGTGTTATGCCTGAAAAATTATCTATACAGCTCTATCTATCTATCTCTGCCTGCAATGGGGACATGAGGACATGTGCTTTCCTTTCCAGACACATTTCCAGCTCTCATACACCCTCCTTTATTACTGGCGCTAAGTTTAGAGTGGAAATGAAAGCAGCTGTACTCCTATGTCAGTTCCCTAACTGTTTTTACCCATAAATTGGTCTAGGTGCCTAGCATAGAGCAAAGAAGTCAATGAGTTCATTAAAGGGGACAAGAGAAACCAAAAGCAAAATAACACCTTCCCAGAACCGTTAGATTAGGGGTGCTTTCTACGTATTTCCGTAAGTGGCTATACTTTTCCTGTCATAGCATTGATGACACTTGTTACAGTGTCTTTATGGTATTACTTCAGTAAGGATGAGAATTGTACTGATCTTGTACATCACATCACACTATCTTCAGTGTTCAGCCATATCTAATCATAATTCATTGAATTAATTCACAAATGAAGTAATTCCTCAGAAGCACTTTTTCGGTCTAAAACAAATTCAAGGAATGAGTATGGTTCTCTTAAATTCTTCCTGCCTTTCACAACCCTGGCCATTATACACCACACCCCAAGGTATATCTTAATGCATTTTTCTGTAAGACAGTTCTGAGGAAAATTTATTGCAGGTAGGGGTACAATACAAGGTGGCATTTGCTGTCAGTGCATAACCCATAAAATTAAGGAAATGCCAAAAAGGGGAAAAGAAAACTGTATGCATCAGTAGAAATGTCTTCTATACGTCTTTCAAGTGATGCTCCCTAGCAGCTGTATTTGGAACCAGGTTTTCAGGGGTTAAGGATCTTTCTTTCTGCTATGCTCCCCAGCAGAGTGCACAAGATCTCCACTGCATTTAGAGGACTTACGGAATGTCTGGGCTTCCTTGGTGGCTCAGACAGTAAAGAATCTACCTACAATGCAGGAGACCTGGGTTCAGTCCCCAGGTTGGGAAGATCCCCTGAAGAAAGGCATGGCAACCCATTCCAGTATTCTTGCCTGGAGCCTTCCCATAGAGAGAGGAAACTGGTGGACTACAGACCATGTGTCACAAAGAGTTGGACTTGACTGAATGACTAAGCTCAGCATGTGAAATCTCTAGGAATCCATAGACTTGTGCAGGCAGGGAATTACCTTATCCTGGTGGCACTACCAATTCCCAGGCAGTTCAATGGTAAAGAACCCACCTGCCAATGCAGGAGACGGAGGAGATACAGGTTCAATCCTGAGTAAGGAAGATCCCCTGGAATAGGAAATGGCAACCCACTCAAGCATTCTTACCTGGACATCTCATGGACAGAGGAGCCTGGCGGGCTACAGTCTATGGGGCCACAAAGAGTCGGAGGCAACTGAGCATGAGCAGGAGCAAGCAAGCCGCACTCACTTGGTGGATTTCATAGATCTTTGTATCTTCTAGGATAGTATTAAAACAGACAGTGGATAGCTCCCTATTCTAACAAAAAATATTTTGTCAGGTTTTAATAGGCAGAAACAAAGGACTTGAGTCACTCTGAATATATACACCATGAACATCCTTCAATGAACTCTTGGCTTTAACTGGCCATAGTCAGGTCTTCTATATTTCAACTAAGGATTTCCACAGAATTCATAAAAAATTATCAGTAGCTATTTAATTCAGCCTACAATAACAAATAACTTCAGCTAGTCTCCAATAATAGCATGCCTTATTCATTTTAGTAAATGATTGTAGTGCTATTAATATTAAAAAGTAATTCTACTAATATCTTATATTTGTATATTTTAATGCATGATCTCATATAAGATTCACAACTTTGAGAGGCAAAAACTAAAGTTATCTCCATTGTACAGATGAGGAAACCAAGGCTGTCTGAGGTCAAATAACTATCCCAAGAGTCACAGTCAGTATGTGATAGAGGCAGGATTTTCATATGACATCCAAAGCCCTTCCTCTTAGACCAGAGAGTCATCCATCACTACCAACTCAGCCTGAAAGAGAGCAGGAATCACATGCACAATGAGTTAAACCCTCAATGTTGATATGCCATGACCATCCCTGATAATCACCAGGTTACCACGCAACCATCTGTAAGATGAAGAGCTTCGGAAGATGAGATGATTGAGAGAAAAATTAATCAACCCATTTTGCCTTTGGAATTATGCCTAATACTCCTCTCTGCTATTAGCTTTTTCTCAGTAATGAAATAATCTTACTTTTTCAAAACCTTAACAAATTATATGTCCATCAAAAAATATTTCCATTGTTTCAATGACAACAAAGCTTGCTACATAAAGACCAATTATGCATAGATTTGATGTGGATGCTTATCTTGAAAGATCTGAATTTTTGTAAATGATACTTCCATTCCACCTTATACCAGTGTATTTTTTCTTTCAGTATTTCTTAAAAGATATCAGTTAAAATAAAGTCAATTGAGCTATCATCCTGCCCCATTCAGAAATAAGGGATTTTTATGGTTGGGTTAAAAAACCAGTTTGTTAATATCCAGTTTAAAGTTCTTTTACCCAGATCTTGCTCCTTTCTTTATGCTCTTACCTAGACCGCTAACATTTCCTCCTTTGTGCTCTTACATTTCAAATCCTGGAAGCTGTCTATTCAAAAATACAACCGTCTGCATTTTTCCCTTGAAATTACATAAATAACAGAAAAACACACATGCACACACATATATCTCTCAGTTTGAAAAACTATTTATTTATCTCTGAATCCATATTTTGGATGCATTGATCACACCTGAAAGTGTCTTGAAATGTATATCTTGCAAAAGAAACCCCTGGGAGAAAGACACAAAGGGATCATGTGCTTGGGATATGTACTAATGGTAATCAGTAAGTACACAGTGTTCATCCTAAAGCAATTGGATAAGTGCATGTAAATGTTTTAAATGGAAACATCAACAGCAATTTTAGAAGATATAAAGATGAGAATATCAGGTAATCAGGAAGATTACCAATGCATCATGAGTTTTCAACTCCCATCCTCTGTTTTGTTTTTCCCACACAAACAAAAACTTTTTTTTTCAAATGAGATTTAAAGAAATAAATCAGGAGAAATTGGTCTAAAATCTGAAATTTAGTTTCTCTTAAAAATGGAAAGATCTGATACCACTAGACATAATTTTTCCCCTGGTAATGACCAGTGGAAGCTAAGCAGAGGCTGTTCCCTTTAGCAACCAGGGAAGTTTCCATAGTCTCACCCTTCACTTCATTCATTCCCCTTACCTAGATCCTACTTATAGGTATTAGGTTTTCCAGCCTCCACTCTAACCTCTTCTACAAACATCTGTCTTCAAATTTTTTCTTTTACTTTAATACTTCCCTCTCCCTCACTACCCATTTCCAGGTGGTCACCAGACCTTTCAAGGTTCACCTCTCAATTATATCTATTTCTTCCTTTCCTTCAACTTCAAATGTCCTCACCATTTTTCCCTATGGCTCATCTGAATTGCTCTCACAGTCAACCAAACATGGGATTTCCAGGCCTGCCTGCATCCTTCAACCTATTGCTTCGGTGTCCAGATTGAAAGTGAAAGTGCAAGTTGCTCACTTCTATCTGACTGTGCAACCCCATGGACTGTAGCCCGCCAGGCTCCTCTGTCCCTGGGGATTCTCCAAGCAGGAATACTGAATGGGTTGCCATGCCCTCCTCCAGGGCATCTTCCCCAACCCAGGGTTCGAACTCAAGTCTCCTGCATTGCAGGAAGATCCTTCACCGTCTGAGCCACGAGGGAAGCCCTGGTGTTCTGATTATGTGATTCCATTTCCTAAAATGTTGTTTCTAGGATGGCTTATAAAAGGTTCAAACACTATAACTTTTTAAAAGAATGTATTTATTTGACTGCACCAGGTCTTATTTGCAGCAACCAGAATTTTCAATCTATGCTGTGGCATGCAGGCTCTAGTTCCCTGACTAAGGATTGAACTGGATTTCCATGCATTGTGAGTGTGGTATATTAACCACTGGAAAACCAGGAGGTCTTACAAATAGCTGTAAAGAAGAGATGTGAAAGACAATGGAGAAAAAGAAAGATACACACATCTGAATGCAGACTCCCAAAGAATAGCAAAGAGAGATAAGAAACTTTTTCAGTGATCAATGCAAAGTAATAGAAGAAAATGATAGAATGAGAAAGACTAGAGATCTCTTTAAGAAAATTAGAGATACCAAGGGACTATTTCTGCAAAGATGGGCTCAATAAAGGACAGAAATGGTATGGCTCTAACAGAAGCAGAAGATATTAAGAAGAGGTGGCAAGAATACACAGAAGAACTAAACAAAAAAGATCTTCATGAACCAGATAACCACAATGGTGTGATCACTCACCTAGAGCCAGTCATCCTGGAATGGGAAGTTAAGTGGGCCTTAGGAAGCATCACTATGAACAAAGCTAGTGGAGGTGATGGAATTCCAGCTGTGCTGTTTCAAATCCTAAAAGATGATGCTGTGAAAGTGCTACACTCAATATGCCAGCAATTTGGAAAACTCAGCAGTGGCCACAGGACTGGAAAAGGTCAGTTTTCACTTCAATCCTGAAGAAAGGCAATGTCAAAGAATGTTCACACTACCACACAATTGTATTCATCTCTCACTAGCAAAGTAATGCTCAAAATTCTCTAAGTCAGGCTTCAACAGTACCTGAACCATAAAATTCCAGATGTTCAAGCTGGTTTTAGGAAAGTCAGAGGAACCAGAGAGCAAACTGCAAACATCTGTTAGAACATAGAAAAAGCAAGAGAGTTTCAGAAAAACATCTACTTCTGCTTTATTGACCGCCAAAGCCTTTGACGGTGTAGATCACAATAAACTGTGGAAAATTCTTAAATAAATGGGAATACCAGATCCCCTTACCCACCTCCTGAGAAATCTGTATGCAGGTCAAGCAGCAACAGCTAGAAATGGACATGGAGCAAGAGACTGGTTCTAAACTGGGAAAGGAGTACATCAAGTCTGTATGTTGTCACCCTGCTTATTTAACTTATATACTGAATATATCATCTGAAATGCCAGGCTGAATGAAGCACAAGCTGGAATCAAGACTGCCGGGAGAAATATCAATAACCTCAGATATGGAGATGACACCACCCTTATGGCAGAAAGTGAAGAAAAGCTAAGGAGCCTCTTGATTAAAGTGAAAGAGGAGAGTGAAAAAGTTGGCTTAAAATTCAACATTCAGAAAACTAAGATCATGACATCTGGTTCCATCACTTCATGGCAAATAGATGGGTAAACAATGTAAATAGTGACAGACTTTATTTTCTTGGGCTCCAAAATCATTGCAGGTGGTGACTGCAGCCATGAAATTAAAAGACACTTGCTCCTTGAAAGAAGAGCTATGAACAACCTAGACAGCATAGAAAAAAGCAGAGATATTACTTTGCTGACAAAGGTCAATTTAGTCAAAGCTATTGTTTTTCCAGTAGTCATGTATGGATGGGAGAGTTGGACTATAAAGAAGGCTGAGCACCAAAGAATTGATGCTTTTGAACTGTGGGGTTGCAGAAGACTCTCGAGAGTCCCTTGGACTGCAAAGATATCAAACCAGTCAATCCTAAAGGAAATCAGTCCTGAAATTCATTGCAATGGCTGATGCTGAAACTGAAACTCCAATACTTTGGCCACCTGATGTGAAGAACTGACTCATTGAAAAAGACCATAATTCTAGGGAAGATTGAAGGCAGGAGGAGAAGCGGACAACAGAGGATGAGACGGTTGGACGGCATCACTGACATGATGGACATAAGTTTGAGCAAGCTCCAGGAGTTGGTGATGGACAGGGAAGCCTGGAGTGCTGCAGTCCTTGGGGTAGCAAGGAGTTGGATATGACTGAGCGACTGAATTGAACCGGACGACCAGGAAAGTCCCTGTGAAGTAAACATATTAGTTCCTCAGTCACATCCAGCTCTTTGGGATTTCAGGGACTGTAGCCCCTCGGTCTCCTCTGTCCATGGGATTCTCCAGGCAAGAATATTGGAGTGGGTTTGTCATTTCCTGCTCCAGGGGATCTTTGCAACCCAGGGATTGGACCAGTGTCTCCTGCAGTGAAGGCAGATTCTTTACCTGGAGAGCCACCAGAGAGGCCCCAGGGATGCCCTCTGGGCTCTCCATTGGGCTTTCCTGGTGGCTCAGACATTGGAGGAAATGGCAAGCCACTCCAGTATTCTTGCCTGGGAAATCCTATGGACAGAGGAGCCTGGTGGGCTACAGAACAGTGGGTCCCAAAGAGTCAGACACGACTGCGTGACCAGCACCTTCAACACTTTTACTTTCTGTCATGCTCTCCTGACCTCCATCCCCCACACACATGCCTCTCACCTCCTGGTTCACCATACCCCTCACTCTGGGCTCTAGCCATGCCGGACTAGTTAACTTCCCTTGCTCCAGCTGCTTATCTGGAAAACCTTTCTTTCCTCTCCTTTCTCTCCCTTATCCACTTCTCCTCCCTCACCTTCCTTCCCTACCAGATAAAATCCTCTCTCCTAAGAACATCCTGTTTACCAGAAAGCCTTTCCTAATGCCCCCCATTGAAAGTACCCATTCCCTCTTTGCACCCCTGTAGCTCTTGGATTTTAAGTATCTAAACAACTCATAAATTTCCTTGTACTCTAAGTATATGTCAAATGTTCTCACTGGAGCATATATTCCTTAAGGCTAGGTACCCTGTCATAACATTTTTTATCTTTTTAAAACTTAGTAAGTGACTTTCTCACAGTAATAATAAATTCTGGTTTGCACACTGTTCTTAACAGTTTACAAGCATATCTCCTTTATTCCTCACGAGACTCAGAGCCTCTTTTTAACAGAAATGGAAAACGAGGTTTAGAAATGCCTAGTAACTAGCAGAAGGGCCAAACACAGAAGATGGCCAAACCAAGGCTGAAAAGTAAGTCAATTAGATAGTCCTCATCCAAAAACTATGACCCTACTAAGCTTTATGTTATCCTTGAAAAAAACCTTATTTTAAAAAAACATTGTACATGCTTGTTCAGTCATGTCTAACTCTTTGTGACCCCATAAACTGTATCCTGCCAGGATCCTCTGTGTATGGGGTTTCCCAGACAAGAATGCTGGAGTGAATTGCCATTTCCTATCCAGAGGATTTTTCTGACCCAGGGATCAAACCTGTGACTCATACATCTCCTGTATCAACAGGTGGATTCTCTACCATTGAGCCAACTGGTGAGCTCAAAATAAAAATGTCACTGATCAAATTTTTTAAATTCCTATACACACTGAAAGAGAAGGGAGATAGACACAAAATGGTTTGTCATCTTTAAAAAGACTTCTTTGGAGTAGTTTCCAGATATTGGAATTTTTTCTAACTGAAAATATGAGCTGTGATAAATTCCAACTTTAGTATCAATGTCAGCATTTATGTCATAATTAGTTAATGGTGAGTTAAATGAAAAGCCATCATGTAGATACAACATTTTG
Organism: Raphicerus campestris; assembly: GCA_006410735.1. Taxonomy (NCBI): domain Eukaryota; kingdom Metazoa; phylum Chordata; class Mammalia; order Artiodactyla; family Bovidae; genus Raphicerus; species Raphicerus campestris. The sequence continues at coordinate 1,398,106 of SJYW01003133.1, read as the reverse complement.
ACATGATCACACACAGAAATTAATGGCAAGTGACAGGTCATATCCAAAGGGAAATCAGTAAGTTAGCTTATCAAGTACTTTAGAGCCACTGGAGAAATGATTTTGTGAGCAGCTAAAAAACCTGAAGAGGGAGAATAGAATACTTTTAAAATATTTTCTTATTAAAGATATTGGTAATAAACAGATTATGCACCATGGGACATGCATTATGTCAGAGAAGGCAATGGCAACCCACTCCAGTGCTCTTGCCTGGACAATCCATGGGTGGAGGAGCCTGGTAGGCTGCAGTCCATGGGGTCACTGAGAGTTGGACAAGACTGAGTGACTTCACTTTCACTTTTCACTTTCATGCATTAGAGAAGGAAATGGCAACCCACTCCAGTGTTCTTACCTGGAGAATCCCAGGGATGGGGGCGCCTGGTGGGCTGCCGTCTCTGGGGTCACACAGAATTGGGCACGACTGAAGCGACCTAGCAGCAGCAGCACATGCATTATGTATCATGAGAATTAAAGAAGAAAATTAGACCTTACCTGAAAAAACTCAAATTAATTTCTTTGAGTAAATTATTGGATCATAATGGCTATCCCTGGAAAGATTATCATTGTACAGATAAAGGATTAAGAAATTAAGAAATGACTTGATCAGAGCCATAAACCTAGTCAGGCCTAAATGCAGTTTTATGAGTCCTAATTCAGCTGTCACCAAACTGTTCCTCTCTGATATTCTAATACATAAAGTGTGCTGAGGACCGTATTTCTTCACTATCAGAAAGCATGCAATTTCATCTGTTTGCTATGAGTGAGTGTGAGAGTGTGTGTGTGTGTGTGTGTGTGTGTGTGCATGCTTAATTGGGGCATAGTTGCTTTGCAATGCCGTACTGGTTTCTGCTGTACACCGAGGTGAATAAGCTATATATTTACATATACCCCCGCCCTCTTGGACTTCCCTCCTACCCACCCCCTCATCCTGTCTCTCTGATTGCTCACAGAACAGCCAGCTGAGCTCCCTGTGCTATACAGCAGGTTCCCACGAGCTGTCAGTTTTACATATGGCAGTGCGTGTACATCAATCCCAAGCTCCCGGTTCATCCCACCACGCCGTCCCCACCACCACGTCCACCTATCTATCTGCTCTCTTCATCTGTGTCTCTATTGCTGCCCTGCAGCTAGGTTCATTTGGATCGGTTTTCTAGATTCTACATATATGCATCGATATACAATATTTGTTTTTCTCTTTCTGACTTACTTCACTGTGTATGACAGACTCTACGTCCGTCTGCATTTCTACACATGCACTCGGTAGTAATGCCAGTTGGTGAAGCCGCTATGGAGAGCAATATGGAAATTCCTGAAAAGCAAAACAAAACTAAAAATAGAGCTACCATATGACCCAGGTGAGTCATATGGGCTTCCCTGGGTGGCTCAGACGGTAGAGAATCTGCCCACAATTATTAGGAAAATCTGAGTTAAATCCCTAGGTCAGAAAGATTTTCCTGGGGAAGGGAATCGCTACCTACTCAATTCTTCTTGCCTGGAAAATTCCGTGGACAGAGGAGCCTGGTGAGTTACAGTCCATGGGGTCACAAAGAGTCAGACATGACTGAGCAACTAACTCTTACTTATTATGACCCAGCAATCCCCACTATTGGACATGTATATTGTGTGTGTGTGTGTGCTCAGCCTTGTCCTACTCTTTATAACCCTATAGACTGTAGCCCACCAGGATTCTCTCTCCTTGGGATTGTACAAGCAAGAATATTGGAATGGGTTGCCATTTCCTCTTCCAGGAGATCTTCTTGATTCAGGGACTGAACCTGTATTTCCTGAGTCTCCTGCACTGCAAGCGGATTCTTTACCACTGAGTCATCAGGGAAGCCCCTGAGAAAACCATAATTCAAAAAGACACATGTACCCTAGTGCTCACTGCAACACTATTTACAATAGCCAAGACATGAAAGCAACCTAAATGTCCATTGAGAGATGAATGGATAAAGAAAATGATCCGTGGTTTTTTGAAGTGGAAAAGGTCACTATTGACTCTTTCATAGATGTTGTTTATCTCACACTTCTTTCCTTTCTTCCATAACCCACTTCTATAATTATTTTGCTTCCACCATTCAACCACAGCTGCTCTTCTCCAGGCCACCAAAAATCTCCATGATGCAAATAAATTCAGAGGAAGTTTCTTACTTTTCGACTACCTTGTCATCTCTGCACTAAGGGTACAGTCCATCATTGTCTCCATCATCAGGCACTTTATAATCCCTCCTCCCTTTTCTAGCAGTCTGGACACTGGAAATACGCTGGTGCATGTCACAATGGTCCAGGGATCCTGAGGGTGTGAATGGAGCATCCACAGAACCTGCTATAACATCTATTTTTAGATGTACCTATTGAGGGAACAGGGCACTGAATTCCACATTAAATCCACCCAGGCTCTCTCCCCATATAAAATTGCTTCAAGACTGACATCTTTAGCTTGGTCTCATCTTGCTTTATAGAGCCTAAATGCTGAACCTTTTTTGATTCACCTCAGAGAAATTATTTCATCTCCGGTGAACTCAGCCTTACTTTCAGAGTTTAAAAATGTTTCCTGTTAGTTCTCTGAATTTCCACTAACCTTTTATAAGATAGCATTGAAAAAGGAGGGGGGGAATCTGGGATCAGATAAATCTGGTTTTGAATCACAGTCTCTTTTAGTTAAGGAATTTTCATAAGTGCTCAGAGCCCTGGCTTCCTCAACTGTAAAACAAAGATAATGTTAGTTTCTCTTTCATGTGCCTGTTATGATGATTGTGTGCAGTGATTTATATAAGGCCTCTAATGGAATGCATTAACAGTGTGCAGGTTAATTGTGTTCATTGGACTCAGTGAGGATGGTGGTTTCATTATCTCTAATAGGGCAGTGTGTGTTCTTTAAAGCACCAAGCTCTTTTCTGACTGAATTTTGTACCAACTCATCATTCTTCCTCATTGAATAAAAATTGTCTGGGCCCATTAACTCAACTCATGAGACTCAGTAAGGTATTCAATTACCATACGCCCCTTAGATCATGCTGGGTTGTCTCACAGCTTTAGCGCAGACTGTGATCAATCTTTCAAAAGTTCACCTGTCCCAAGATCAGGGAATTTTTGTTCTTAAACACATATACATATAGATGGTGGAATAAAAGGATATGCACTTATCTCCTGCTACTACTACTGCTGCTAAGTCACTTCAGTTGTCTCCAACTCTGTGTGACCCCATAGATGGCAGCCCACCAGGCTGCCTCATCCCTGGGATTCTCAAGGCAAGAATACTAGAGTGGATTGCCATTTCCTTCTCCAATGCATGAGAGTGATAAGTGAAAGTGAAGTTGCTCAGTCGTGTCCAACTCTTAGTGACCCCATAGACTGTAGCCCACCAGGCTCCTCTGTCCATGGGATTTTCCAGGCAAGAGTACTGGAGTGGGGTGCCATTGCCTTCTCCTATTTATCTCCTAGGAGAGCACAAAAATTGCAGCTAGCTGTTGAACAAGTATTGACAGGAGGATCCTGGAACCCATCATAAAGCGATACCCATGTCAAAAAACAAAGACCCACAGTAAGATGGTAGAAAGGGTACAATCACAATTAAATCAAATCCCATACCCACTGGGTGGGTGACCCACAGACCCAAGAACAATAATGCCAAATAAGTTCTTGAATTGTTTTGAAGGTTCAGAACCCCACATCAGGCTTTCCTGCCTGGAGATCTGACAAAGGGACTGGGAATCCCCAGGGAATCTGGCCTTAAGGGCCAGCAGGATTGTTTATAAAACGTCCAGAGGACTGATGGAAACAGACTCCAGTCTTGGAGGGCACAAACAAACTTTTGCATGCACCAAGACCCAGAGGAAAGAAGCAGTGCCACCTTGGGAGACAGAGTGAAAACTACCTGCTAGTGTTGGAAGGTCTCCTATGGAGGTGTGGGCCAGCAGGGTCTCACCACAGGGATGGGGGCACTGGAAGGTCCCCCTTGGTGTAAACCCTCTTGGAGTTCACCATTCAGTTCAGTTCGGTTCAGTCGCTCACCCATGTCCGACTCTTTTTGACCCCATGAATCGCAGCACGCCAGGCCTCCCTGTTCATCACCAACTCCCGGAATTCACTCAGACTCATGTTCATTGAATCCGTGATGCCATCCAGCCATCTCATCCTGTCGTCCCCTTCTCCTCCTGCCCCTAGTCCCTCCCAGCATCAGAGTCTTTTCCAATGAGTCAACTCTTCGCATGAGGTGGCCAAAGTACTGAAGTTTCAGCTTTAGCATCATTCCTTCCAAAGAAATCCCAGGGTTGATCTCCTTCAGAATGGACTAGTTGAATCT
>SJYW01003133.1:1375274-1388579 GCA_006410735.1 Raphicerus campestris | reverse complement strand
CTAAGGAGCCTCTTGATTAAAGTGAAAGAGGAGAGTGAAAAAGTTGGCTTAAAATTCAACATTCAGAAAACTGAGATCATGACATCTGGTTCCATCACTTCATGGCAAATAGATGGGTAAACAATGTAAATAGTGACAGACTTTATTTTCTTGGGCTCCAAAATCATTGCAGGTGGTGACTGCAGCCATGAAATTAAAAGACACTTGCTCCTTGAAAGAAGAGCTATGAACAACCTAGACAGCATAGAAAAAAGCAGAGATATTACTTTGCTGACAAAGGTCCACTTAGTCAAAGCTATTGTTTTTCCAGTAGTCATGGATGGATGGGAGAGTTGGACTATAAAGAAGGCTGAGCACCAAAGAATTGATGCTTTTGAACTGTGGGGTTGCAGAAGACTCTCGAGAGTCCCTTGGACTGCAAAGATATCAAACCAGTCAATCCTAAAGGAAATCAGTCCTGAAATTCATTGCAATGGCTGATGCTGAAACTGAAACTCCAATACTTTGGCCACCTGATGTGAAGAACTGACTCATTGAAAAAGACCATAATTCTAGGGAAGATTGAAGGCAGGAGGAGAAGCGGACAACAGAGGATGAGACGGTTGGACGGCATCACTGACATGATGGACATAAGTTTGAGCAAGCTCCAGGAGTTGGTGATGGACAGGGAAGCCTGGAGTGCTGCAGTCCTTGGGGTAGCAAGGAGTTGGATATGACTGAGCGACTGAATTGAACCGGACGACCAGGAAAGTCCCTGTGAAGTAAACATATTAGTTCCTCAGTCACATCCAGCTCTTTGGGATTTCAGGGACTGTAGCCCCTCGGTCTCCTCTGTCCATGGGATTCTCCAGGCAAGAATATTGGAGTGGGTTTGTCATTTCCTGCTCCAGGGGATCTTTGCAACCCAGGGATTGGACCAGTGTCTCCTGCAGTGAAGGCAGATTCTTTACCTGGAGAGCCACCAGAGAGGCCCCAGGGATGCCCTCTGGGCTCTCCATTGGGCTTTCCTGGTGGCTCAGACATTGGAGGAAATGGCAAGCCACTCCAGTATTCTTGCCTGGGAAATCCTATGGACAGAGGAGCCTGGTGGGCTACAGAACAGTGGGTCCCAAAGAGTCAGACACGACTGCGTGACCAGCACCTTCAACGCTTTTACTTTCTGTCATGCTCTCCTGACCTCCATCCCCCACACACATGCCTCTCACCTCCTGGTTCACCATACCCCTCACTCTGGGCTCTAGCCATGCCGGACTAGTTAACTTCCCTTGCTCCAGCTGCTTATCTGGAAAACCTTTCTTTCCTCTCCTTTCTCTCCCTTATCCACTTCTCCTCCCTCACCTTCCTTCCCTACCAGATAAAATCCTCTCTCCTAAGAACATCCTGTTTACCAGAAAGCCTTTCCTAATGCCCCCCATTGAAAGTACCCATTCCCTCTTTGCACCCCTGTAGCTCTTGGATTTTAAGTATCTAAACAACTCATAAATTTCCTTGTACTCTAAGTATATGTCAAATGTTCTCACTGGAGCATATATTCCTTAAGGCTAGGTACCGTGTCATAACATTTTTTATCTTTTTAAAACTTAGTAAGTGACTTTCTCACAGTAATAATAAATTCTGGTTTGCACACTGTTCTTAACAGTTTACAAGCATATCTCCTTTATTCCTCACGAGACTCAGAGCCTCTTTTTAACAGAAATGGAAAACGAGGTTTAGAAATGCCTAGTAACTAGCAGAAGGGCCAAACACAGAAGATGGCCAAACCAAGGCTGAAAAGTAAGTCAATTAGATAGTCCTCATCCAAAAACTATGACCCTACTAAGCTTTATGTTATCCTTGAAAAAAACCTTATTTTAAAAAAACATTGTACATGCTTGTTCAGTCATGTCTAACTCTTTGTGACCCCATAAACTGTATCCTGCCAGGATCCTCTGTGTATGGGGTTTCCCAGGCAAGAATGCTGGAGTGAATTGCCATTTCCTATCCAGAGGATTTTTCTGACCCAGGGATCAAACCTGTGACTCATACATCTCCTGTATCAACAGGTGGATTCTCTACCATTGAGCCAACTGGTGAGCTCAAAATAAAAATGTCACTGATCAAATTTTTTAAATTCCTATACACACTGAAAGAGAAGGGAGATAGACACAAAATGGTTTGTCATCTTTAAAAAGACTTCTTTGGAGTAGTTTCCAGATATTGGAATTTTTTCTAACTGAAAATATGAGCTGTGATAAATTCCAACTTTAGTATCAATGTCAGCATTTATGTCATAATTAGTTAATGGTGAGTTAAATGAAAAGCCATCATGTAGATACAACATTTTGACATGATCACACACAGAAATTAATGGCAAGTGACAGGTCATATCCAAAGGGAAATCAGTAAGTTAGCTTATCAAGTACTTTAGAGCCACTGGAGAAATGATTTTGTGAGCAGCTAAAAAACCTGAAGAGGGAGAATAGAATACTTTTAAAATATTTTCTTATTAAAGATATTGGTAATAAACAGATTATGCACCATGGGACATGCATTATGTCAGAGAAGGCAATGGCAACCCACTCCAGTGCTCTTGCCTGGACAATCCATGGGTGGAGGAGCCTGGTAGGCTGCAGTCCATGGGGTCACTGAGAGTTGGACAAGACTGAGTGACTTCACTTTCACTTTTCACTTTCATGCATTAGAGAAGGAAATGGCAACCCACTCCAGTGTTCTTACCTGGAGAATCCCAGGGATGGGGGCGCCTGGTGGGCTGCCGTCTCTGGGGTCACACAGAATTGGGCACGACTGAAGCGACCTAGCAGCAGCAGCACATGCATTATGTATCATGAGAATTAAAGAAGAAAATTAGACCTTACCTGAAAAAACTCAAATTAATTTCTTTGAGTAAATTATTGGATCATAATGGCTATCCCTGGAAAGATTATCATTGTACAGATAAAGGATTAAGAAATTAAGAAATGACTTGATCAGAGCCATAAACCTAGTCAGGCCTAAATGCAGTTTTATGAGTCCTAATTCAGCTGTCACCAAACTGTTCCTCTCTGATATTCTAATACATAAAGTGTGCTGAGGACCGTATTTCTTCACTATCAGAAAGCATGCAATTTCATCTGTTTGCTATGAGTGAGTGTGAGAGTGTGTGTGTGTGTGTGTGTGTGTGTGTGCATGCTTAATTGGGGCATAGTTGCTTTGCAATGCCGTACTGGTTTCTGCTGTACACCGAGGTGAATAAGCTATATATTTACATATACCCCCGCCCTCTTGGACTTCCCTCCTACCCACCCCCTCATCCTGTGTCTCTGATTGCTCACAGAACAGCCAGCTGAGCTCCCTGTGCTATACAGCAGGTTCCCACGAGCTGTCAGTTTTACATATGGCAGTGCGTGTACATCAATCCCAAGCTCCCGGTTCATCCCACCACGCCGTCCCCACCACCACGTCCACCTATCTATCTGCTCTCTTCATCTGTGTCTCTATTGCTGCCCTGCAGCTAGGTTCATTTGGATCGGTTTTCTAGATTCTACATATATGCATCGATATACAATATTTGTTTTTCTCTTTCTGACTTACTTCACTGTGTATGACAGACTCTACGTCCGTCTGCATTTCTACACATGCACTCGGTAGTAATGCCAGTTGGTGAAGCCGCTATGGAGAGCAATATGGAAATTCCTGAAAAGCAAAACAAAACTAAAAATAGAGCTACCATATGACCCAGGTGAGTCATATGGGCTTCCCTGGGTGGCTCAGACGGTAGAGAATCTGCCCACAATTATTAGGAAAATCTGAGTTAAATCCCTAGGTCAGAAAGATTTTCCTGGGGAAGGGAATCGCTACCTACTCAATTCTTCTTGCCTGGAAAATTCCGTGGACAGAGGAGCCTGGTGAGTTACAGTCCATGGGGTCACAAAGAGTCAGACATGACTGAGCAACTAACTCTTACTTATTATGACCCAGCAATCCCCACTATTGGACATGTATATTGTGTGTGTGTGTGTGCTCAGCCTTGTCCTACTCTTTATAACCCTATAGACTGTAGCCCACCAGGATTCTCTCTCCTTGGGATTGTACAAGCAAGAATATTGGAATGGGTTGCCATTTCCTCTTCCAGGAGATCTTCTTGATTCAGGGATTGAACCTGTATTTCCTGAGTCTCCTGCATTGCAAGCGGATTCTTTACCACTGAGTCATCAGGGAAGCCCCTGAGAAAACCATAATTCAAAAAGACACATGTACCCTAGTGCTCACTGCAACACTATTTACAATAGCCAAGACATGAAAGCAACCTAAATGTCCATTGAGAGATGAATGGATAAAGAAAATGATCCGTGGTTTTTTGAAGTGGAAAAGGTCACTATTGACTCTTTCATAGATGTTGTTTATCTCACACTTCTTTCCTTTCTTCCATAACCCACTTCTATAATTATTTTGCTTCCACCATTCAACCACAGCTGCTCTTCTCCAGGCCACCAAAAATCTCCATGATGCAAATAAATTCAGAGGAAGTTTCTTACTTTTCGACTACCTTGTCATCTCTGCACTAAGGGTACAGTCCATCATTGTCTCCATCATCAGGCACTTTATAATCCCTCCTCCCTTTTCTAGCAGTCTGGACACTGGAAATACGCTGGTGCATGTCACAATGGTCCAGGGATCCTGAGGGTGTGAATGGAGCATCCACAGAACCTGCTATAACATCTATTTTTAGATGTACCTATTGAGGGAACAGGGCACTGAATTCCACATTAAATCCACCCAGGCTCTCTCCCCATATAAAATTGCTTCAAGACTGACATCTTTAGCTTGGTCTCATCTTGCTTTATAGAGCCTAAATGCTGAACCTTTTTTGATTCACCTCAGAGAAATTATTTCATCTCCGGTGAACTCAGCCTTACTTTCAGAGTTTAAAAATGTTTCCTGTTAGTTCTCTGAATTTCCACTAACCTTTTATAAGATAGCATTGAAAAAGGAGGGGGGGAATCTGGGATCAGATAAATCTGGTTTTGAATCTCAGTCTCTTTNACCACGTCCACCTATCTATCTGCTCTCTTCATCTGTGTCTCTATTGCTGCCCTGCAGCTAGGTTCATTTGGATCGGTTTTCTAGATTCTACATATATGCATCGATATACAATATTTGTTTTTCTCTTTCTGACTTACTTCACTGTGTATGACAGACTCTACGTCCGTCTGCATTTCTACACATGCACTCGGTAGTAATGCCAGTTGGTGAAGCCGCTATGGAGAGCAATATGGAAATTCCTGAAAAGCAAAACAAAACTAAAAATAGAGCTACCATATGACCCAGGTGAGTCATATGGGCTTCCCTGGGTGGCTCAGACGGTAGAGAATCTGCCCACAATTATTAGGAAAATCTGAGTTAAATCCCTAGGTCAGAAAGATTTTCCTGGGGAAGGGAATCGCTACCTACTCAATTCTTCTTGCCTGGAAAATTCCGTGGACAGAGGAGCCTGGTGAGTTACAGTCCATGGGGTCACAAAGAGTCAGACATGACTGAGCAACTAACTCTTACTTATTATGACCCAGCAATCCCCACTATTGGACATGTATATTGTGTGTGTGTGTGTGCTCAGCCTTGTCCTACTCTTTATAACCCTATAGACTGTAGCCCACCAGGATTCTCTCTCCTTGGGATTGTACAAGCAAGAATATTGGAATGGGTTGCCATTTCCTCTTCCAGGAGATCTTCTTGATTCAGGGATTGAACCTGTATTTCCTGAGTCTCCTGCATTGCAAGCGGATTCTTTACCACTGAGTCATCAGGGAAGCCCCTGAGAAAACCATAATTCAAAAAGACACATGTACCCTAGTGCTCACTGCAACACTATTTACAATAGCCAAGACATGAAAGCAACCTAAATGTCCATTGAGAGATGAATGGATAAAGAAAATGATCCGTGGTTTTTTGAAGTGGAAAAGGTCACTATTGACTCTTTCATAGATGTTGTTTATCTCACACTTCTTTCCTTTCTTCCATAACCCACTTCTATAATTATTTTGCTTCCACCATTCAACCACAGCTGCTCTTCTCCAGGCCACCAAAAATCTCCATGATGCAAATAAATTCAGAGGAAGTTTCTTACTTTTCGACTACCTTGTCATCTCTGCACTAAGGGTACAGTCCATCATTGTCTCCATCATCAGGCACTTTACAATCCCTCCTCCCTTTTCTAGCAGTCTGGACACTGGAAATACGCTGGTGCATGTCACAATGGTCCAGGGATCCTGAGGGTGTGAATGGAGCATCCACAGAACCTGCTATAACATCTATTTTTAGATGTACCTATTGAGGGAACAGGGCACTGAATTCCACATTAAATCCACCCAGGCTCTCTCCCCATATAAAATTGCTTCAAGACTGACATCTTTAGCTTGGTCTCATCTTGCTTTATAGAGCCTAAATGCTGAACCTTTTTTGATTCACCTCAGAGAAATTATTTCATCTCCGGTGAACTCAGCCTTACTTTCAGAGTTTAAAAATGTTTCCTGTTAGTTCTCTGAATTTCCACTAACCTTTTATAAGATAGCATTGAAAAAGGAGGGGGGGAATCTGGGATCAGATAAATCTGGTTTTGAATCTCAGTCTCTTTTAGTTAAGGAATTTTCATAAGTGCTCAGAGCCCTGGCTTCCTCAACTGTAAAACAAAGATAATGTTAGTTTCTCTTTCACGTGCCTGTTATGATGATTGTGTGCAGTGATTTATATAAGGCCTCTAATGGAATGCATTAACAGTGTGCGGGTTAATTGTGTTCATTGGACTCAGTGAGGATGGTGGTTTCATTATCTCTAATAGGGCAGTGTGTGTTCTTTAAAGCACCAAGCTCTTTTCTGACTGAATTTTGTACCAACTCATCATTCTTCCTCATTGAATAAAAATTGTCTGGGCCCATTAACTCAACTCATGAGACTCAGTAAGGTATTCAATTACCATACGCCCCTTAGATCATGCTGGGTTGTCTCACAGCTTTAGCGCAGACTGTGATCAATCTTTCAAAAGTTCACCTGTCCCAAGATCAGGGAATTTTTGTTCTTAAACACATATACATATAGATGGTGGAATAAAAGGATATGCACTTATCTCCTGCTACTACTACTGCTGCTAAGTCACTTCAGTTGTCTCCAACTCTGTGTGACCCCATAGATGGCAGCCCACCAGGCTGCCTCATCCCTGGGATTCTCAAGGCAAGAATACTAGAGTGGATTGCCATTTCCTTCTCCAATGCATGAGAGTGATAAGTGAAAGTGAAGTTGCTCAGTCGTGTCCAACTCTTAGTGACCCCATAGACTGTAGCCCACCAGGCTCCTCTGTCCATGGGATTTTCCAGGCAAGAGTACTGGAGTGGGGTGCCATTGCCTTCTCCTATTTATCTCCTAGGAGAGCACAAAAATTGCAGCTAGCTGTTGAACAAGTATTGACAGGAGGATCCTGGAACCCATCATAAAGCGATACCCATGTCAAAAAACAAAGATCCACAGTAAGATGGTAGAAAGGGTACAATCACAATTAAATCAAATCCCATACCCACTGGGTGGGTGACCCACAGACCCAAGAACAATAATGCCAAATAAGTTCTTGAATTGTTTTGAAGGTTCAGAACCCCACATCAGGCTTTCCTGCCTGGAGATCTGACAAAGGGACTGGGAATCCCCAGGGAATCTGGCCTTAAGGGCCAGCAGGATTGTTTATAAAACGTCCAGAGGACTGATGGAAACAGACTCCAGTCTTGGAGGGCACAAACAAACTTTTGCATGCACCAAGACCCAGAGGAAAGAAGCAGTGCCACCTTGGGAGACAGAGTGAAAACTACCTGCTAGTGTTGGAAGGTCTCCTATGGAGGTGTGGGCCAGCAGGGTCTCACCACAGGGATGGGGGCACTGGAAGGTCCCCCTTGGTGTAAACCCTCTTGGAGTTCACCATTCAGTTCAGTTCGGTTCAGTCGCTCACCCATGTCCGACTCTTTTTGACCCCATGAATCGCAGCACGCCAGGCCTCCCTGTTCATCACCAACTCCCGGAATTCACTCAGACTCATGTTCATTGAATCTGTGATGCCATCCAGCCATCTCATCCTGTCGTCCCCTTCTCCTCCTGCCCCTAGTCCCTCCCAGCATCAGAGTCTTTTCCAATGAGTCAACTCTTCGCATGAGGNAAGACGCCTGATGATCCTTTACGTCTGTCACAAATTCTTCTCCTGCTGGCAGTGTGACCACAGCTTCCTTCAGGCTCTTCATACAGCTCAGGACACAGAAAGAAAAAAAAAAGAAATGAATACTTTCCTTTGGCTGATTCAGTGCAATGCCTGACCCCAGACCCCACCCCACCCTCATCAAAAGGGATGCTGGTTGTCTTTGGAGTATAATGACAGTTCCTTCTTTTTTATTAACTAGTATTTATCAATGTTTCTTTCCTTATATCGAAGGAAACCTTACTCATTTTCAGAAAAATTGTCAACTGCAGAAAAACAAGCAGAAGAAAATCACTGATAATTCTGCCATTCAGAAATTACAATTTGTGATANTGACAGTTCCTTCTTTTTTATTAACTAGTATTTATCAATGTTTCTTTCCTTATATCGAAGGAAACCTTACTCATTTTCAGAAAAATTGTCAACTGCAGAAAAACAAGCAGAAGAAAATCACTGATAATTCTGCCATTCAGAAATTACAATTTGTGATAGACATCCTTCTAGGCTCTTTCCTATACACTAGGACATATAAATGTAAATATGCACACATAATATATACATATATTTACATATTACACATGTATACATATATGTAACATATATTAAAAATAATTTCCATATAATTCTATACATATTTTTATAATTTTCTTTTCATCATACCAGGAATATTCCTTCATGATTCTCAAGGGCTGTGTAGTATTTTAATCATATTGACACACTGCATTTCTGTTTGACATATACCATGTTGTTAAACATTAGATTGCCATTTTGGGTACTCACTCCAGTACCCTGGCCTGGAGAATCCCACAGACTGTGAATCCATGCAGTCGCAAACAGTCAGATATAACTGACCAACTTCACTTTCACTTTCTTTTGACTATGTAAAGAATAGTGCTCCTCTTTGATTGTATTTTATTTAGGTAAATTTTTAGCAGTAGACTTGCTGGGTCCTTTAGGAGATGCTCAAGGGATAGATTTAGCTTCCTAAAACAAGGCTTCTTGATCTTTTAAAATTGCTTTGCAGTTGAACAAGTGTCTTAGTCCATTTAAGCTACTATAACGAAATAGCACAGGCTGAGTAGCTTATAAAAAGGAGACATTCATTTCCTAGAGCTTTGGAGGCTGGAAGTCTGACATCAGAGTGCCAGAGTGGTTGTGTGGAGGCCTTCCTCTGGATCTCAGACTTGTTGACTCCTCACATGGTAAAGGGATAAGTAGGCTCTCTGGGGACTCTTTAATAAAAGCACCAATCCCTTTCATGAAGGCTCTGTCCTGATGTTCAAAGTTTCTAACTACTGATATCATCACCTTCAGGTTATGAATTTGGGGGAATTACAATTATTCAGACCATAGTAGCAAATTACCTCAAGAAGGAGCTCAGTGGTATGAGAAAGGTATTAGCCACAGAGAATGCACAGCTGGGTTATGAAGAGTTGACTAAAACTCACAGCTTTAAAGAGTTAGCCGTGGTGTCCAATGGAGGGAGGCTTTCAGGCCCTAATTTAGGCAGCAGGGAGTGTTAGTGAAGGTCAAGTACAGACAGACAGAGCTCAAGGTCCAGGGCTGATCAAGGCCACACTTTGGAAGCAGGGACCTTCTGTGGGTGCCTTGTGAAAAGGTTATAACAGTCCTCAGTTCTTTGACAACAATAATAACCCTCTTGATTCATGCCCAGCTGCCCGAACCATCCACCCAGATGTGTGGTTTAGCATTTGGCTCGCTTGCTAAGCCTCTTCCCATTAACTGCACAATCTCTGCATATAAATAAACTCTAGACTATTTCTGCCATCTGTTGTTCTCATGGCTCTTGGGAACATGGAATTCCCAGACATTGTGTGAATTGCTTTGTGACTATGTGGGTCCAGAGCCATTTGAAATTTCCTTTTACCTGTCTACTCACATAGCTGGTATGTGAGAGTCTCTATCTACTGGAATGGAACCCCAGAAACAAAACACCCTTAAGTTACTGCTGGAGAATACTTAAAGTATTTTGATTATTTGTGTCTCTATAATATCTAGCTTAGTATGGATTTCCTCGGAGACAAAGTTTCAAATGCAAGTAGTGTATTAGAAGGTGGAAGGGAAATGGGTCAGTAAGAGGGAAGTGATATGGGGAAGGGACAGCAGCCAATAGAGGGCATGCCATTAGTCCAGAGGCATAGCGGGGGCCTGGGGCACAGTTCCCTGGGGAGACTGAAGTACGCTGAATGCAAGCCTCAGAATTATCCTCATCTGGAAAGCAGGTGCTTGATGAGAACAGACACACCAGAGATGTATTGAGGCAAACATCTATGAATGGACTGAGGGAGTGTGAGCAGAAGCTGGAAGGGAAAACTTTCAGACCACATGACTCATCTGACACTTGGGAAAGAAGGGGAAAGAGGACCAGGTAGGAAGAGCCTCAGATCACAGCATGGTCCTGAGAAAAACTCAGCCAGGCTAATAGAGAGTCCCCAAGCGGAGTCGCCCATTGAGGCAGGAACGGGTTCATGTTGGCACCCCTACCATGCCCCGTCGCTGGCAGAGTGTTGGCTTGTCTGGAAACATAGTTTTCCTCATAACTCACTGGCCACACCCTTTCAGTTCCTTTTGCTGATCTTTCCTTTCCAGATCTCTACATGTTGGGGTTCCCAGACTATCTCTCTTTTTCTGTATATTCTCACTCACTAAGTCCCCTGAAAATGTCAGGGCTTTAAATATCATTTACATACTCATGATTTCCAAATTTATATCTCCAGTCCAGACCTTCCCTCTGAGCTTTGCACTTACACACACAGCTGCCTATTTGGATGTCTAATAGGCATCCCAAAGTTATTAAGTACAAAATGGAGCCAAAACACAACTCAGGGTTGTACATTGTTTTTATTTATTTTTATCTATTTCTCCTTTATCTGAATGTATGCTTCAATAAAGACAGGGATTTTCTGTGTTGTATCATGTTCTATCCACAAGAATAACACATAGTAGTGTCTATATGTATATATATATTTAAAAACTATATATATATTGTTGAAGTATAGTTGACTTACTATGTTTCAGGTGCACAGCAAGGTGATGCAGTTAAACAAATACACATAGATTATTTTTGAAATTATTTTCCATCATAGGTTATTATAAGATATTGACTATAGTTCCCTATAGTAAACCTTTATTACATATCTATTTTAAATTAGAAATCTAGCATGCTATTCATACTAAGTCAAACAAGTAGAATGAAAATGTCATAATTTATTTAGTTAGGCAAAAATTCATAAGTTTTCTATATGTTTCTATAACATATATATTATACATATTTATGTATATGTATACAAAAGCTTTACTACACTTGATAAAGTCTTGAGAAAAAAAACATTAAAAAAAGAAGAGATGGAGAAATTAGAGAACAAAAACTAAATGAAATGGGAGCATTAAATATGATGTAGAAAAAGTGAAGCAAACTAGATAAAAGAAAAAGAACCTCATATAGTCCAGTTGTTTTTAGACATGACTGTTTGTTAGAAACGTATCTGGAGCTATGGAGAAAAAAATGGTATCTGGACATTTGCATTAAAAAAAACCGTATCTGGACATTTGCATTTTTCAAAAAACTTCAAGATAATTTTGATAAGCATCTGGATTTTCAAAAGTGATTATGCTGCTGCTGCTAAGTCGCTTTAGTCATGTCCGACTCTGTGCGACCCTATAGACGGCAGCCCACCAGGCTTCCTCGTCCCTGGGATTCTCCAGGCAAGAATACTGGAGTGGGTTGCCATTTCCTTCTCCAATGCATGGAAGTGAAAAGTGAAAGTGAAGTCGCTCAGTCGTCTCCGACTAGTAGTGACCCCATGGACTGCAGCCTACCAGGCTCCTCTGTCCATGGGATTTTCCAGGCAAGAGTACTGGAGTGGGGTGCTATTGCCTTCTCTGAAAAGTGATTATAGGTTTTTTTAATTTTTTTTACAATGCTAGTTTTTTTTTTTTTCCACTTTATAAAACAAATTCTTTATTCCATAATTTTGAATAACATGATACTTTCAAAAACCCCTTGTCTGATTGGATTTAGGACATTAAACATTTCAGCATAACAATATTTTCCTCTGGGCCTGCAGCATTTTAATTTTATTGTTAAGGAATAACTTTCATTAATTTTAAGACTTTGCTTCAGAATGAAATGAAATAGTATGTGTAATGCTAATAGTTATGCCAAACAAAGAAATATTGTTTTTCTTATTTAAATGATTTGTCTTCATTGTAAAAGTGACCATCAGTTTTTAGTTCTTTCTGATTTTTCCTGGTCTTTTTTCACTCATGCAACATTTTGGTCCTATTTGCTTGTTCTCTCTTTTTTTAAATTTTTTTAAAATTTAATACTTTATTCTATTTTACAGTACTGTATTGGTTTTGCCATACATTGACATGAATCAGCCACAGGTATACATGATCTCCCAATACTGAAGCCCCTTCCCACCCCCCTTCCCACCCCATCTCCCCGATTCATCCCGTACACCAGCCCCAAACATCCCGTATCCTGTATTGAACATAGACTGGCGCTTCATTTCTCATGTGATAGTATACATGTTTAGAGTTCTATTATTTTTCTGTTGACCAATCATGATACAATGGTATTGAGTGATAGTTACATAATCACAATAGTAAAATATGTCTATCAATTTTCAAAATCAATAGCCAGGCACAAAGTAAAAGATAATACAATCACAAGCCATAATGGGAACATGATAAATTTAACAATATAAAATAATTATATACAAGTTTGGTGGGGGTCAAGCAGAATCATGTGGTAAGTGGAAATGCATATATGCATGGGCTTTCATTCACCCAGCCAGTCTATGTCTTTTGGTTGGTGCATTTAATCTATTTACATTTAAGGTAATTATCGATCTGTATCAATGCCAAAGAATGCTCAAACTACTGCACAATTGCACTCATCTCACACGCTAGTAAAGTAATGCTCAAAATTCTCCAAGCCAGACTTCAGCAATACATGAACTGTGAACTTCCAGATGTTCAAGCTGGTTTTAGAAAAGGCAGAAGAACCAAGGATCAAATTGCCAACATCTGCTGGATCATTGAAAAAGCAAGAGAGAGTTCCAGAAAAACAT
>SJYW01003133.1:1315316-1335028 GCA_006410735.1 Raphicerus campestris | reverse complement strand
TAAATTCCATACATATGTGTCAGTATACTGTATTGGTGTTTTTCTTTCTGGCTTACTTCACTCTGTATAATCAGCTCCAGTTTCATCCATCTCATTAGAACTGATTCAAGTTTATTCTTTTTAAGGGCTGAGTAATACTCCATTTTGTATATGTACCACAGCTTTCTTATCCATTCATCTGCTGATGGACATCTAGGTTGTTTCCATGTCCTGGCTATTATAAACAATGCTGCAATGAACATTGGGGTTCATGTGTCTCTTTCAATTCTGGTTTCCTCAGTGTATATGCCCAGCAGTGGGATTGCTGGGTCATAAGGCAGTTCTATTTGCAATTTTTTAAGGAATCTGCACACTGTTTTCCATAGTGGCTGTACTAGTTTGCATTCCCACAAACAGTGTAAGAGGGTTGCCTTTTCTCCACATCCTCTCCAGCATTTATTGCTTATAGACTCTTGGATCACAGCCATTCTGACTGGTGTGAAATGGTACCTCATTGTAAAATTATTTTAATTTAAAAACTATTAAATTAAAATTTTTAATTAAATTTTAAATTTATAGAAATATAAATTATATAAATATTATATAATAAATGTATTATTTATATAAAATTTGAATAAATATAAATTTTAATTTAAAATTTAATTTTTAAATTTTTAAGTTTCAAATTTATTTGAAAGGAATCAGAAACAAAATGTGTGAATACAGACCCAGAGACAGAATTGTGGGCTTGCAAATCCTTTGGAATTAACTGTATGTATATATATATATTTTTTTTTTTATTAATTTAATTTTTAAATTAAAATTTAAAATTATTTTTAAATTAAAATATTTTAATTAAAAAATAAATAAAATCACTACCCCTGTGTGTTTACTAAGTGTCAGATAGTACATATTAAACCTTAACACTATCATATCCACCTAGGATTTAAGATGTTACACTCATTTTTACAGAGGAAGATCAAGAAATGGATTATGCTCTTTAACTCCCTGTCCAGTGGATCAATTAGGAAAGTGTCTGTAAGGAATTGGAAACCCAACAGACAGTGGCTCACATAAGAAGGGAATTATTATCTTATATAAGAGTGTGACAGAGATAGGCAGCTCTGGCCATTGGTCTAATGATTCAAAAATGATCCCATCTCTGTTGATTCCAGAGATCCTCCTATAAGTTGCAGAAGGATAGCTCCAGCTCTGGAAATGATATGTTCATTCAAAGCGGCTGAAAGACATCAAGGGACAAATGCCCGCACCTCTGTGATTTCTGTTAGGAAAACAATGTCTTCTCTGAACTTTCTGAAGTCTGCTCCCCATGCCCAGGAGTGCCTCATTGGTCAGAAATAAGTGGCACAGCCATTCCTAGCTGCAACAGAAGCTGGAAGGTCAGCATTCCACCTTTCCAGGCTCTACCATGGGGGCAGGCAGGCCAATGATGCTGCTGATATGAAACGGGATGTTGGTGGTGGGGATAGTAGTGAGAAGCAGACAGCCTCAAGAGATATTTGGTGGCAAAAATCACCAGACAGAGCTTTCTGACTTCTGGAAGAGTCAGGGATGAATCCTAATTTGGTACATACACTGAGACTTGAGTCACAAAGAAAAAAAAGATTTTGGAAATAGGAAGTCATGAGGGCACTCTTGGGTATATTAAGGCTGAAGTGTCCTTGACAAAGAGGGAAGAAGGGAAATGAATTGGGAGACTGGTATTGACATATATACACTATTGATACTATGTGTAAAATAGATAACTAATGATATCTATTAGATAGCACANGTCCAAGGGACTCTCAAGAGTCTTCTCCAACACCACAGTTCAAAAGCATCAATTCTTTGGTGCTAATCTTTCTTTATAGTCCAACTCTGACATCCATACTTGACTATTGGAAAAACCACAATTTGACTAGACAGACCTTTGTTGGCCAAGTAATGTCTCTACTTTTTATATGCTGTCTAGGTTGGTCATAGCTTTTCTTCCAAGGAGCAAATGTCTTTTAATTTCATGGCTTCAGCCACCATTTGATTTGGGGGCCAAAAAATAAAATCTGTCACCATTTCCACTGTTTCCCCATCTATTTGTCATGAAGTGATGATGGGACCAAATGCCATGATCTTATTTTTCTGAACATTGGACTTTAAACCANTTTGGGGGCCAAAAAATAAAATCTGTCACCATTTCCACTGTTTCCCCATCTATTTGTCATGAAGTGATGATGGGACCAGATGCCATGATCTTATTTTTCTGAACATTGGACTTTAAACCAACTTTTTCACTCTCTTCTTTTACTTTCATCAAGAAGCTCTTTAGTTCTTCTTTGCTTTATGCCATTAGGGTGGTGTCATTTGCATATCTGAGGTTATTGATATTTCTCCCGGCAATCTTGATTCCAGCTTGTACTTCATCCAGCCTGACATTTCTCATGATGTACTCTGCATATAAGTTAAATAAGCAGGGTGACAATATACGGCCTTGATGTACTCATTTCCCAATTTGGAATCAGTCTGTTGTTCCATGTCCAATTCTAACTACTGTTTCTTGACCTGCATACAGATTTCTTAGGAGGCAGGTTGGGTGATCTGGTATTCCCATCTCTTTAAGAATTTTCAACAATTTGTTGTGATCCACACAGTCAAAGGCTTTGGCATAGTCAATAAACCAGAAATAGGTGTTTTTCTGAAACTCTTTTGCTTTGTCCAAGAAAGTTGTTTTGCTTGACAAAGCAAGTTATCTTGCTTGTCTCTTGTCTTTGTGATGATCCAGTGGATGTTTCCTGGAGGGGGCATGGCAACCCTCTCCAGTATTCTTGTCTGGAGAATCCCATGGACAGAGGAGCCTGGTGGGCTAGTCCATGAAATAGCAAAGGGTTGGACATTACTGAAACAACTTAGCACACACGCATGCAATGGATGTTGGCAATTTTATCTCTTATTCCTCTGCATTTTCTAAATCCATCTTGAACATCTGGAAGTTCATGGTTCATGTACTGTTGAAGACTGGCTTGGAGAATTCTGAGCATTATTTTACTAGCATGTGAGATAAGTGTAACTGTGCAATAGTTTGAACATTCTTTGGCATTGCCTTTCTTTGGGATTGAAGTGAAAACTGACCTTTTCCAGTCCTGTGGCCACTGCTGAGTTTTCCAAATTTGCTGGCACATTAAGTGCAGCACATTCACAGCATCATATTTTAGGATTTGAAATAGCTCAACTGAAATTCCATCATCTCCACTAGCTTTGTTCATAGAGATGCTTCCTAAGGTCCACTTGACTTTGCATTCCAGGATGTCTGGCTCTATGTGAGTGATCACACCATTGTGGTTATTTGGGTCATGAAGATTTTTTTTTGTATATTCTTCTAGGTATTCTTGCCACCTCTTCTTAATATCTTCTGCTTCTTTTAGGTCCATACCATTTCTGTCCTTTATTGTGCCCATCTTTGCATGAAATCTTCCCTTGGCATCTCTAATTTTCTTGAAGAGATCACTAGTCATTCCCATTCTATTATTTTCCTCTATTTCTTTGCATTGACCACTGAGGAAGTCTTTCTTATCTCTCTCTTTCTATTCTTTGGATGCTGAATAAATGTATACAAATATAAACTGTTCTATGAATCATTACCATGCCCCCACCTCATTCATTTCTTTCTTCTCATGTGTATAGATATATAATCGAGCATAGTTTGCATTAAAAATGGTTCCATTTGAGAGTTTGGCAAAAGAGTCTCAGAGATATTTCCCATGGGGTATAATTAGCTAATGTGCCTATAGATCCTAAGATGACAGGGAGAAAACAAATCTGAAGCCTTCACGGATAAAAACCGTGTTTAATTCACAGAAATTAAAGATGAGAAAAGTCAGTTAATCCCAGGCCGGGGAGAGAGAAGAATTGCCGGCTGCAGAGATTCAAGTCATTCTTTTGTGGCATGTTTAAATGTCCCAACCATTTATTTATAATTAGGCACAGTGGGGAGCTAAAATGAACTTTCCTGTATAAAGCTTTGCCAGCATTTCTGCAAAATATTGGCACAGCCTCTTGCAAACTCTCAGCTATTGCCTGTCACACAGCCACTCTACATAGGGACCGTCTGCTCAAATTCCTACAGGGACCAGTTAATGCCAGCGAAGTTGGCTGGGGAGGGGCCCCTGCAGCACACGGGCACACCCAAACCTGGTAGAAGGAGAAAATTCAGAGTTAGCTATAGTCGACTGACACCAAGTTAAACACAGGAGCCCTGTGTGATATGGTTTTAAAATCTCCATATTTTTAAATGACAGCCACTTTTATTTTGTTTCTTTTCTGTTGTTGTTTTTTAAAAAAGCAACTTTATCACATCCATAGCACTNCTGGGGAGGGGCCCCTGCAGCACACGGGCACACCCAAACCTGGTAGAAGGAGAAAATTCAGAGTTAGCTATAGTCGACTGATGCCAAGTTAAACACAGGAGCCCTGTGTGATATGGTTTTAAAATCTCCATATTTTTAAATGAGAGCCACTTTTATTTTGTTTCTTTTTTGTTGTTGTTTTTTAAAAAGCAACTTTATCACATCCATAGCACTGTTGCTATTGTTCAGTCGCCCAGTCATGTCAGACTCTGCGACCCCCTGGACAGCAGCATGCCAGGCCTTTCTGTTCCTCACCATCTCCCAGAGTTTTGTGCAAGTTCGTGTCCACTGCATCAGTGATACCATCCAACTATCTCATCCTGATGCCCTCTTCATCTTCTGCCCTCATTCTTTCCCAGTATCAGAGACTTTTCCAGTGGGTCAGCTATTCACATCAGATGACCAAAATACTGGAGCTTCAGCTTCAGCATCAGTCTTTCCAATGAGTATTCAGGGTTGACTTCCCTTAAGATTGACTGGCTTGATCTCCCTGCTGTCCAAGGGACTCTCAGGAATAGCTTTATTATTTATCCATAGAATAGCGTTATTTTTGTTTGTTTGTTTGTTTGTTTTGCTAAGTATTACAAGTTGAAAGTGAAAGAGGAGAGTGAAAAAGTTGGCTTAAGGCTCAACATTCAGAAAACGAAGATCATGGCATCTGGTCCCATCACTTCATGGGAAATAGATGGAGAAACAGTGGAAACAGTGTCAGACTTTATTTTGGGGAGCTCCAAAATCACTGCAGATGGTGACTGCAGCCATGAAATTAAAAGACGCTTAGTCCTTGGAAGAAAAGTTATGACCAACCTAGATAGTATATTCAAAAGCAGAGACATTACTTTGCCGACTAAGGTCTGTCTAGTCAAGGCTATGATTTTCCCAGTGGTCATGTATGGATGTGAGTTGGACTGTGAAGAAGGCTGAGTGCCAAAGAATTGATGCTTTTGAACTGTGGTGTTGGAGAAGACTCTTGAGAGTCCCTTGGACTGCAAGGAGATCCAACCAGNTGGGTCATGAAGATTTTTTTTTGTATATTCTTCTAGGTATTCTTGCCACCTCTTCTTAATATCTTCTGCTTCTTTTAGGGCTATACCATTTCTGTCCTTTATTGTGCCCATCTTTGCATGAAATCTTCCCTTGGCATCTCTAATTTTCTTGAAGAGATCACTAGTCATTCCCATTCTATTATTTTCCTCTATTTCTTTGCATTGACCACTGAGGAAGTCTTTCTTATCTCTCTCTTTCTATTCTTTGGATGCTGAATAAATGTATACAAATATAAACTGTTCTATGAATCATTACCATGCCCCCACCTCATTCATTTCTTTCTTCTCATGTGTATAGATATATAATCGAGCATAGTTTGCATTAAAAATGGTTCCATTTGAGAGTTTGGCAAAAGAGTCTCAGAGATATTTCCCATGGGGTATAATTAGCTAATGTGCCTATAGATCCTAAGATGACAGGGAGAAAACAAATCTGAAGCCTTCACGGATAAAAACCATGTTTAATTCACAGAAATTAAAGATGAGAAAAGTCAGTTAATCCCAGGCCGGGGAGAGAGAAGAATTGCCGGCTGCAGAGATTCAAGTCATTCTTTTGTGGCATGTTTAAATGTCCCAACCATTTATTTATAATTAGGCACAGTGGGGAGCTAAAATGAACTTTCCTGTATAAAGCTTTGCCAGCATTTCTGCAAAATATTGGCACAGCCTCTTGCAAACTCTCAGCTATTGCCTGTCACACAGCCACTCTACATAGGGACCGTCTGCTCAAATTTCTACAGGGACCAGTTAATGCCAGCGAAGTTGGCTGGGGAGGGGCCCCTGCAGCACACGGGCACACCCAAACCTGGTAGAAGGAGAAAATTCAGAGTTAGCTATAGTCGACTGACGCCAAGTTAAACACAGGA
Source organism: Raphicerus campestris (assembly GCA_006410735.1). NCBI lineage: Eukaryota > Metazoa > Chordata > Mammalia > Artiodactyla > Bovidae > Raphicerus > Raphicerus campestris. The sequence continues at coordinate 1,328,740 of SJYW01003133.1, read as the reverse complement.
GCCCTGTGTGATATGGTTTTAAAATCTCCATATTTTTAAATGAGAGCCACTTTTATTTTGTTTCTTTTTTGTTGTTGTTTTTTAAAAAGCAACTTTATCACATCCATAGCACTGTTGCTATTGTTCAGTCGCCCAGTCATGTCAGACTCTGCGACCCCCTGGACAGCAGCATGCCAGGCCTTTCTGTTCCTCACCATCTCCCAGAGTTTTGTGCAAGTTCGTGTCCACTGCATCAGTGATACCATCCAACTATCTCATCCTGATGCCCTCTTCATCTTCTGCCCTCATTCTTTCCCAGTATCAGAGACTTTTCCAGTGGGTCAGCTATTCACATCAGATGACCAAAATACTGGAGCTTCAGCTTCAGCATCAGTCTTTCCAATGAGTATTCAGGGTTGACTTCCCTTAAGATTGACTGGCTTGATCTCCCTGCTGTCCAAGGGACTCTCAGGAATAGCTTTATTATTTATCCATAGAATAGCGTTATTTTTGTTTGTTTGTTTGTTTGTTTTGCTAAGTATTACAAGTTGAAAGTGAAAGAGGAGAGTGAAAAAGTTGGCTTAAGGCTCAACATTCAGAAAACGAAGATCATGGCATCTGGTCCCATCACTTCATGGGAAATAGATGGAGAAACAGTGGAAACAGTGTCAGACTTTATTTTGGGGAGCTCCAAAATCACTGCAGATGGTGACTGCAGCCATGAAATTAAAAGACGCTTAGTCCTTGGAAGAAAAGTTATGACCAACCTAGATAGTATATTCAAAAGCAGAGACATTACTTTGCCGACTAAGGTCTGTCTAGTCAAGGCTATGATTTTCCCAGTGGTCATGTATGGATGTGAGTTGGACTGTGAAGAAGGCTGAGTGCCAAAGAATTGATGCTTTTGAACTGTGGTGTTGGAGAAGACTCTTGAGAGTCCCTTGGACTGCAAGGAGATCCAACCAGTCCATTCTAAAGGAGATCAACCTGGGATTTCTTTGGAAGGAATGATGCTAAAGCTGAAACTCCAGTACTTTGGCCACTTCATGCGAAGAGTTGACTCATTGGAAAAGACTTTGATGCTGGGAGGGATTGGGGGCAGGAGAAGAAGGGGATGACAGAGGATGAGATGGCTGGATGGCATCACTGACTCGATGGACATGAATCTGAGTGAACTCCCAGAGTTGGTGATGGACAGGGAGGCCTGGTGTGCTGCGATTCATGGGGTCGCAAAAAATCAGATACGACTGAGTGACTGAACTGAACTGACAGTTCATTGTTAAGTTCTGGATTCCCTCTTTGGGGGTGTATGTTCTCTAGCAGTTCTTTCAGCTTTCAGAGAGGACCTACTGGGTTATTAAAACTCTGACTTCTTGGATATTTGAAAAAAAAGTCTTATTTCATCCTCACATTTCAATATTATGACTGAACATAGAAATTTCGATTTAGACTTTTCCTTTAGCAAACTAAAAACACTGTCCAATATCTTTTTTCCTTCAATATTGTTGATGACACATCTAATGTCAAATATGATTAGAATTAATTTGAACAGTATTTTTCTCACCCTCTCTGGAGGAGACCACTTTTAAAATAATTGTACAGGCCACACAAAACATATCTCTGAAAAGGATACACTGAGGACCACCTGTTTGCTCCTTCTGCTTCCCAGCCTCTATCTTTGTTCTTCCAGGACCAGGGAGGTAGCCAGGGTGAGCGATGCTGCCTGCAGTGGATGCAGGCACTGTGGAGGGCAGAGCCTGCGTTGTGGTCACAACCAAGTGACAGCTTCTTGGCCCAAAGTTCAAAGAAAACTTCCTTACTACCCCATTATCAACATCTTAATTTGCACTCCCTCCCCAACCCAGACTGGAGACACACAGCCTGAATTTATGATATAGATGAATGGCACAGGTTTTAACCACACAAACATGCCCCAACTGAAGAAAACGTCAGTCTCATTCAACTTATTTCCTTTCCCAGTACAGCCTGTCTTGCTACCAGTGAAAGAAAATCGTCATATTGTTTTTCTTTCTTTTACTCATTCAAATGAGTTGAGACATTTTTAAAAAGATAACAAACACACACACACACAAATAGAATAAGACATGTACTTATCACCAAGAAGTAAAAACTGTTTAGATGTTGCCATATTTGCTTCAAGTCTTTTTGTTAAGTAAAAGAAATATTACAAATGAAAGTAAAATTCCTTTGACTGAGTTACCAGTCCCATATCATCTTTTCCTTTCCTCAAGACCATTTCTTTGAACTATGACCTACCTGATTCCTTTTTGCATTTTTACATGCATATGTTTATATAAAACAGCATCTGTATTATGTTATTTTAGGGATTTAAATTAGCACAAATGTTGTCATATTGCATGCATCATCCTATGATATGTTTTTCTCATCATCTATGTATGTAAAATCTATCTATAGACAGAGACACATGCACAGAGAGAGGAGATGAAAGACAGAGAAACAGGCTTTATTCCTTTTAACTTCTGTATATTCACATGAATTATTCTCATTTTATTATTTTTCTTTCTCAAATTATGGCATGTATACCAGAACACAATGCAGAATTTTCCCCTAAAATTATCACTTTACAAAAGAATTACTCATCTGTGAAACTTAACAGTCTCTCATGTTATGGTACAATCTTTCCATTACTTTAGCCCAAACTACACAGCATTATTAAGGAAGACAGACTATGCCAAAAATAAGCATGCAATGTTGACTCTGGATGCTTATGGAAGTAATTCAATGGAATATACTTAAAAGAAAAGGATAAAAGGGGGGAAGAAGAAGGGGAGGAGGAGGGAAGGAGACAATGGGAGGAGGAGAGGGAGGAAAGAAAAAGAAATTTAACATAGATCAGGTAATAACTTGCGAGTATAAGACCTTGCAATTGCAAGTGTTGTGTGCCCTTACACAAACCTTCCAAAGATTCACTTTAAATCAATACAGTAATTGGTTATTCTGGAGAGAACAAATATGCAACTGCAGGCCAAAGGAACAAGACAATGGTTCTAATAATAAAGCATAAAGATTCTTGTAGTGGAGAAACATTTTCCAAAGAAAACATCACTGATTCTTAAACTACTGGGTGTAATACACCCTGGGACACTATTTCTATTATTCAAAAAGCAGTTCTCTGCTGATGAGAAAGAACTCTGATTATGAAGGCATATAGGATACTTTTAAGTCAAATCATTTTCTGAAATCTGCAGTTAGAGAAAAAGAACATTTCTAAGTTGATATGTTATGCATTATGTCATTTCAAACCTGCATGTTTAACATTTGAAATAAATGGTTGACTATTTCTTTTTTATCCATAAAGTTTAATTACTTAATTTGACCCCAAACCTCTCTTTTAATTTTCTCATTGAAAAAATGGGAAGAAGTCACTGTATTTCTGGAGGTGCCTTCTATTTAGGCATATGACAAACTGTTTCTAATTTTTCTTCATAAAAATACTGTAGCCACAAACATCTTGGAACATGTTTCTTCCTGCACATGGCCAGTCATAAGAAGTTCTCTGGTGTATATGCCTAGAAGGAAAACTGGCATATTACTTTCTCACTCTGTAATGTCTTTAGCATCCTGTGCTGCTTCTCAAAATATGTTTTGTTTTCCAGGGGTCAAAGAGCCACTGAGAACCAGGCTGAAATCCCAGGGCAGATCCCCTTAGAAGTCACTCTAACAAGGGAGCCCTTTGCAGCTCCACTCTCTGTGCCCTGTGAGATAATCTTCCCCAGCTGAGGCCCGCCCCACTGGTTGTGAATTGGGGACCAGCCAAAGTCTCTGTCTCAAAGTGACATTCACAGAAATGGGTCATAGGTCAGCCACAGAGGCTCTGCCATTTATCCATGGTCCATCTCTGCAGAGCGGGCATCCATGCTCATTACTATGCAGTTCAGATCCAAGAACAAGCATCAGGGTATGGCCTCTGGGCCCTCAAAGCCAAGCCCGTGAAGGTCTCGTTCATTTCCAAAGCGCAGGGAGGCCTTGAGAGGAAATGAGGCTCTGGATGAAGTTAAGTGCTCCCCTTATTAAGCTAAAGATGAAACCAACTGGGGATTTGCAAGAGAAGCTATCAGTAACATGAAGAAGCAGCAGATTCAGAAGCAAAGCAAAGAGGCAATGTGGCTGAATTCTCCACGTGGTGACTCTTCAAGTTTGCTAAAATGCAACTAAAGTGCAAGCTGACATATATTGAAGTCCCACTAACTTCATCCAGTTCATCAGGAAGGAGCTAAACATACACACAATTAGATCCCCTGGAAAAAGCCTGACATCAAGATTTCTGCAATATGTCAGAACTAAGGAGCCATTCAGGGATACAGTCGTGGAATTTGAACAGCAGTTCTGCTCCGGGACTGCTGTGGGGCAAGTTNGCCGACTAAGGTCTGTCTAGTCAAGGCTATGATTTTCCCAGTGGTCATGTATGGATGTGAGTTGGACTGTGAAGAAGGCTGAGTGCCAAAGAATTGATGCTTTTGAACTGTGGTGTTGGAGAAGACTCTTGAGAGTCCCTTGGACTGCAAGGAGATCCAACCAGTCCATTCTAAAGGAGATCAACCTGGGATTTCTTTGGAAGGAATGATGCTAAAGCTGAAACTCCAGTACTTTGGCCACTTCATGCGAAGAGTTGACTCATTGGAAAAGACTTTGATGCTGGGAGGGATTGGGGGCAGGAGAAGAAGGGGATGACAGAGGATGAGATGGCTGGATGGCATCACTGACTCGATGGACATGAATCTGAGTGAACTCCCAGAGTTGGTGATGGACAGGGAGGCCTGGTGTGCTGCGATTCATGGGGTCGCAAAAAATCAGATACGACTGAGTGACTGAACTGAACTGACAGTTCATTGTTAAGTTCTGGATTCCCTCTTTGGGGGTGTATGTTCTCTAGCAGTTCTTTCAGCTTTCAGAGAGGACCTACTGGGTTATTAAAACTCTGACTTCTTGGATATTTGAAAAAAAAGTCTTATTTCATCCTCACATTTCAATATTATGACTGAACATAGAAATTTCGATTTAGACTTTTCCTTTAGCAAACTAAAAACACTGTCCAATATCTTTTTTCCTTCAATATTGTTGATGACACATCTAATGTCAAATATGATTAGAATTAATTTGAACAGTATTTTTCTCACCCTCTCTGGAGGAGACCACTTTTAAAATAATTGTACAGGCCACACAAAACATATCTCTGAAAAGGATACACTGAGGACCACCTGTTTGCTCCTTCTGCTTCCCAGCCTCTATCTTTGTTCTTCCAGGACCAGGGAGGTAGCCAGGGTGAGCGATGCTGCCTGCAGTGGATGCAGGCACTGTGGAGGGCAGAGCCTGCGTTGTGGTCACAACCAGGTGACAGCTTCTTGGCCCAAAGTTCAAAGAAAACTTCCTTACTACCCCATTATCAACATCTTAATTTGCACTCCCTCCCCAACCCAGACTGGGGACACACAGCCTGAATTTATGATATAGATGAATGGCACAGGTTTTAACCACACAAACATGCCCCACCTGAAGAAAACGTCAGTCTCATTCAACTTATTTCCTTTCCCAGTACAGCCTGTCTTGCTACCAGTGAAAGAAAATCGTCATATTGTTTTTCTTTCTTTTACTCATTCAAATGAGTTGAGACATTTTTAAAAAGATAACAAACACACACACACAAACAGAATAAGACATGTACTTATCACCAAGAAGTAAAAACTGTTTAGATGTTGCCATATTTGCTTCAAGTCTTTTTGTTAAGTAAAAGAAATATTACAAATGAAAGTAAAATTCCTTTGACTGAGTTACCAGTCCCATATCATCTTTTCCTTTCCTCAAGACCATTTCTTTGAACTATGACCTACCTGATTCCTTTTTGCATTTTTACATGCATATGTTTATATAAAACAGCATCTGTATTATGTTATTTTAGGGATTTAAATTAGCACAAATGTTGTCATATTGCATGCATCATCCTATGATATGTTTTTCTCATCATCTATGTATGTAAAATCTATCTATAGACAGAGACACATGCACAGAGAGAGGAGATGAAAGACAGAGAAACAGGCTTTATTCCTTTTAACTTCTGTATATTCACATGAATTATTCTCATTTTATTATTTTTCTTTCTCAAATTATGGCATGTATACCAGAACACAATGCAGAATTTTCCCCTAAAATTATCACTTTACAAAAGAATTACTCATCTGTGAAACTTAACAGTCTCTCATGTTATGGTACAATCTTTCCATTACTTTAGCCCAAACTACACAGCATTATTAAGGAAGACAGACTATGCCAAAAATAAGCATGCAATGTTGACTCTGGATGCTTATGGAAGTAATTCAATGGAATATACTTAAAAGAAAAGGATAAAAGGGGGGAAGAAGAAGGGGAGGAGGAGGGAAGGAGACAATGGGAGGAGGAGAGGGAGGAAAGAAAAAGAAATTTAACATAGATCAGGTAATAACTTGCGAGTATAAGACCTTGCAATTGCAAGTGTTGTGTGCCCTTACACAAACCTTCCAAAGATTCACTTTAAATCAATACAGTAATTGGTTATTCTGGAGAGAACAAATATGCAACTGCAGGCCAAAGGAACAAGACAATGGTTCTAATAATAAAGCATAAAGATTCTTGTAGTGGAGAAACATTTTCCAAAGAAAACATCACTGATTCTTAAACTACTGGGTGTAATACACCCTGGGACACTATTTCTATTATTCAAAAAGCAGTTCTCTGCTGATGAGAAAGAACTCTGATTATGAAGGCATATAGGATACTTTTAAGTCAAATCATTTTCTGAAATCTGCAGTTAGAGAAAAAGAACATTTCTAAGTTGATATGTTATGCATTATGTCATTTCAAACCTGCATGTTTAACATTTGAAATAAATGGTTGACTATTTCTTTTTTATCCATAAAGTTTAATTACTTAATTTGACCCCAAACCTCTCTTTTAATTTTCTCATTGAAAAAATGGGAAGAAGTCACTGTATTTCTGGAGGTGCCTTCTATTTAGGCATATGACAAACTGTTTCTAATTTTTCTTCATAAAAATACTGTAGCCACAAACATCTTGGAACATGTTTCTTCCTGCACATGGCCAGTCATAAGAAGTTCTCTGGTGTATATGCCTAGAAGGAAAACTGGCATATTACTTTCTCACTCTGTAATGTCTTTAGCATCCTGTGATGCTTCTCAAAATATGTTTTGTTTTCCAGGGGTCAAAGAGCCACTGAGAACCAGGCTGAAATCCCAGGGCAGATCCCCTTAGAAGTCACTCTAACAAGGGAGCCCTTTGCAGCTCCACTCTCTGTGCCCTGTGAGATAATCTTCCCCAGCTGAGGCCCGCCCCACTGGTTGTGAATTGGGGACCAGCCAAAGTCTCTGTCTCAAAGTGACATTCACAGAAATGGGTCATAGGTCAGCCACAGAGGCTCTGCCATTTATCCATGGTCCATCTCTGCAGAGCGGACATCCATGCTCGTNGTGAATTGGGGACCAGCCAAAGTCTCTGTCTCAAAGTGACATTCACAGAAATGGGTCATAGGTCAGCCACAGAGGCTCTGCCATTTATCCATGGTCCATCTCTGCAGAGCGGGCATCCATGCTCATTACTATGCAGTTCAGATCCAAGAACAAGCATCAGGGTATGGCCTCTGGGCCCTCAAAGCCAAGCCCGTGAAGGTCTCGTTCATTTCCAAAGCGCAGGGAGGCCTTGAGAGGAAATGAGGCTCTGGATGAAGTTAAGTGCTCCCCTTATTAAGCTAAAGATGAAACCAACTGGGGATTTGCAAGAGAAGCTATCAGTAACATGAAGAAGCAGCAGATTCAGAAGCAAAGCAAAGAGGCAATGTGGCTGAATTCTCCACGTGGTGACTCTTCAAGTTTGCTAAAATGCAACTAAAGTGCAAGCTGACATATATTGAAGTCCCACTAACTTCATCCAGTTCATCAGGAAGGAGCTAAACATACACACAATTAGATCCCCTGGAAAAAGCCTGACATCAAGATTTCTGCAATATGTCAGAACTAAGGAGCCATTCAGGGATACAGTCGTGGAATTTGAGCAGCAGTTCTGCTCCAGGACTGCTGTGGGGCAAGTTACTCAACCACTGAGCCTCAGTTTCCTCCTCTACAAAATGAGAATGACCATCCCTGCTTCAAGGGGTTATTGTGAATGTCAATACTTCTACCAATGATATCAGTCATTGGATATTTATTATTCTGGGTTGCTGGGCTATGTCATTTCATTCATCTGTCACAGGGAAGGTGTCAATATTATTTCATGGTCACCTTGCAAATGAAGGGCTTCCCTGGTGGCTCAGTGGTTAAAGCATCTGCCTCCAATGCGGGAGACCCGGATTCGATACCTGGGTTGGGAAGATCCCCTGGAGAAGGAAATGGCAATCCACTCCAGTATACTTGCCTGGAGAATCCCATGGGCGGAGAAGCCTAGTAGGTTACAGTCCATGGGGTCGCAAAGAGTCGGACACGACTGAGCGACTTCACCTCTTGCAAATGAAGGAATTCAGACTTAGGCTAAGTAACCTGCCCAAGGTTGATAGTCGGTGAGTGGCCCAACTTAAATATTTGGCCAATTTCAGATCCCCCTTTTTTTTTAATTTCTTAATAAAAGCTTTATGTATTTAAGGTCCAAACATGATGTTGTGATGTACATAGTGAAAGATTACTACAATTGATCTAATTAAAATATCTCCTCACATAGTTACCTTTTTTGTGTGTGATGACATCCAAGGACCGCTCTCTTAGGAAATTTCCAGTATTCAATATAGCATTAATAACTATAGTCTCCATGCTGTACATTGTTTCTCAACTTATTCATCCTACGTAACTTTGCATATTTGCCAATTTCCCCAATTGCCCCACATTTCCACCCCTGATAACCACTATTCCACTGTGCTTTTATGTATTCAACTTTTTAAAGATGCCATGTATAAGTGAGATGATGCAACTTTTTCCATTTCTGTGTCTGGTTTATTTCACTCAGCATAATGTTCTCCAGGTTCGTCCATACTGATGCAAATGCAAAGCCCTCTTTTTACCATGACAGACCATCTTACACAGCTGTATTTAAATGAACCAGTTTAATGCTGGCTATAGAGAGTGACTCTTGTTTATCATATAACTTTTTCTGACAGAATATTCCATGACTTGGCCTTCTTGATCCCTGACTCCTTCTGCTTATCTGTGGTCTATTGTGGCACCATCCAAGAACATAGGGCCTTGCGGCCTAAATGAATCAAAGATATTTAAACAGATTCTTAGATTCTACAGTCTTGATCTAAAGGTTTCCCAGGATTTCAAAATGACTATGATCTTACAGTAAAATGTTTTGGGAAAGCTCAATAGATTCAATTCTGTAGAAAAACAAGGACAATTGCTATTTTTTTGAAAATTATTCAGTTGACTAGGTCAAATGTTAATGATTTACCAAATAACTACTCTATACAGGGCTTCCCTGGTGGCTCAGATGATAAAGAATCTGCCTGCAATGCAGGAGACCTGGGTTCAATCCCTGGGTTGGGAAGATTCCCCTGGAGGACAGAATGGCTATCCCATTCCAGTATTCTTGCCTGGAAAATCCCATGGACAGTGGAGCCTGGCAAGCTGCGGTCCATGGGGTCGTAAATAGTCAGACGCGACCTAGCGACTAACACGTTCAGTACTTTGCACTTGATCTAGAGCGAGCTCTCTCCTAGGTGCAGGGCAGCCTCCCAGAGGGCAATCTCTGGGAGAATTTGACTGAACACATACTGCCTCAAGAGTGCAACAAAATTAAAAGTCCCAAATGATATTGGCTTTTTAAAATTTCCAAGTGATGTGTAGTTGAGGGGTTTTCCCACCTGAAATCTNCGTAAATAGTCAGACGCGACCTAGCGACTAACACGTTCAGTACTTTGCACTTGATCTAGAGCGAGCTCTCTCCTAGGTGCACGGCAGCCTCCCAGAGGGCAATCTCTGGGAGAATTTGACTGAACACATACTGCCTCAAGAGTGCGACAAAATTAAAAGTCCCAAATGATATTGGCTTTTTAAAATTTCCAAGTGATGTGTAGTTGAGGGGATTTCCCACCTGAAATCTCTAGGTGGTTGATTCCCTGCATCTCCCCGTTTCACAAACTCTGCCAGCACAAGAGGGAAAGGTCATTATGAAGTCTCTTGTTTTCAGGCATGATTGCAGTCTCAAAATCAGGTCAGCAGTTGCCCCCTGAGACTGTCTGACTCTCTCTCTCTAACCCAGCACTTCTTCCCTCAAGCAAAAATGAAGGTTTATTCAAAGACTCGAAGGATTCAGTTTACTCTCAATGATTGAAGAATGAGGATGTGAGTATTAAAAAAAAAAAAAAAAAAGAAAAAAGCCTGTAAGAAATTGATTGCTTCTCTTGGGGTTTGGAAAGAGTATGGGGCTTGCATTTAAAGGTGGATTTGCCTAACATACTGAAAAATGACTTGAGGCCAAACAATAGAGTTTTCTGAAAAGAAGGAACACTGAAGCAACTGAAGACCTGATCTATTTTCTCTCCCTTCTTGGCTTACTTCGTCCACTCAGCTCTTCTAAGCACCTACCCTGTGGAAGGGGCTAGGAATCTAAAGTTTCAAAACACAGTCCCCAGTAGGCTATCACTCACCAGGCAGTGTGACCAGTGCAATGCCAGAGGGAAGCCCAGAGCGACAGTTTAGTTATAAAAGTCACTAGCTTTCGAGCTCCTCTCCATATGAAGCCCTGTGCCTCACTGTGGTTTTGTTTTTTTTTAACTATTAAAATCCAACAGAGTCCTTTTATTGTCACAAATATGAAAGTGGAGATTTAGGAGAAGTGACCCATCCAAAATTACACATTTACTAGTGGTAAGGATGGAATTTAAGTCGAGATCAACAAAATCCCAAAACCTGATTTCTTAATTACTCTGTAATGTTATTAAGAAAGCACAGTGAGGGGACACAAAAACTGCAACCCAGGAAGTCTTCATGGAGAAAGCAGCATCCGAAGACTGAAGGGTGTAAGGAACAGTCCAGGGGTAAGAGATGGCAAATGCCTTCCAAGATCAAATCTGGACCTGGCCAGGCTGAAGAGCAAGCTGGTGCCAGGGCCAGAAAGAGCCCAGTGTCAAGGCTAAGAAGATGGAGCTGGGCCTATGAAACCATGGGAAGCCACTGAATGATTTTAAGCAAAGGAATTACATACCTAGATTTTCAAAAAATATTCTATATATTTTATTTTTTCTTGCCTTAAATTCAACAAAATTAGGTTGTTATAATCACTTTAATATACATTGTATTCGTGAATAGTAATGTCAAATTAGGTAACTTTTTTGCATCAGTGTAGTTAACTTTTTATTCATTTAATTTTAGAGAAATTTAACTCTGCCAAGAGCAACTGAAATTGTTGACAAAAATTCTTTAAGGAATATCTAGATTCAAATATAAACTGTGAGTTTTGCCTATCATGTTCAAACTTTGTAATGAGGTTCCATAGCTTGTTATTATTAGAGAAAATAGTACAATAATTTTATTTCATCACATAAATTGATACCATTCATATTGCTATTTTCACCATTTCTTTTTTTTAACCAAAGTATAATTGATATATATACATTAGGTAAGTTACAGATGTACAATACAGTGATTCACAATATTTAAAGGTTATACTTCACTTATAGTTACTATAAAATAATGGCTATATTTCCATTTCCTGCATTGTACAATATATCCTTGTAGCTTATTTTGTAGCTAATAATTTGTACCTTGTAATCCTCTACCCCTATATTGCCCTCACCCCACTGGTAACCACTGGTTTCTTCTCTGTATCTGTAAGTCTGCTTCTTTTCTGTTGTATTCACTGGTTTATACAAGAAAACCATCAACAAAATGAAAAGACAATCTACAGAATTGGAGAGAGTATTTCAAATGGTATGATCAATGAGGAATTAAAATCTAAAATATATAAACAAATTCTACAATTCAATATCAAAAAAAACAAACAAACCAATTAAAAAGTGGGCAGAAGACTTGAATAGACACTTTTCCAAAAAAGGAATGCAGATGGCCAACAGTCGCATGAAAAAGGTGTCTAACAATGCTCATCAGCAGGGAAGTGCAAATCTAAACAAAGCCACAAGGAGGTATCAGCTCACACTTTCAAAACGGCTGTCTTCAAAGAGGGCAAACATAACAAGTGTTTTGTTGGCAAGCACGTTGAGAAAAAAGAAGCCTTTTATATTGTTGGTGGGAATGAAAATTGGTGCTGCCACCGCAGAAAACAGTGTAGAAGTTTCTCAAAACTCTAACCTTATGACCTACCAATCCCACTCTTGGCTACATATCCAAAAACCAAGGTAAACACAACACTAATTTGAAAAGATACATGCACCCCAACATTCATAGCAGCATTATTTGCAATTGCCAAGATATGGAAGGAACTTGAATGTTCAGCAACAAATGAATGGACTAAGAAAATGTGGTTTATACACACACATGATGGAATACTACTCAGCCATAAAAAAGAACAAAACTTTGCCATTTGCAGCAACGTGAATGAACTGGGAGGGTATTAAGCTAAGTGAAATGTCAGACAGAGAAAGACAAATACTATATATTATCACATACAGAACCTAAAAAATACAACAAACTGGTGAATTTTGCTTTTATAAAGATCACTCTGGCTGCTCTGTGAAAATATATCAGAAAGTCGTGAAACTGAATCATGAGAGATACTGAGCTAATAACAATCCCAGTGATAATAGCAGACAGTGGTCAATGTTACAGTGACTCGAAGGAAAGGATGAGGGCCTGAAAGGCTATGTAGAGTGCAATGGTCATACAGCTAGTAAATGACAGGTTTAGGAAAGATGACTTCTCTTATGTGAAGAATAACGTTTTCTTATTTGGAAACATCTTTACTAATTTTTGCAGTGTGCAACTATATAGAAATAACTAACCAAAAGCCAACTGATATTATCGTATTCATTAATAACTCTTTGGAGTTATTAATGTTTGTTCAATAATCCTGAAAAAAATGGCAAGGGAAAAAAGATATCTCAGATTCATTTAATAATGACAGAATAACACACAAATTCTTTTCCTATAAAATAAGCTAGACAGGGAAAAAAATTTCTTTTGCTATAAAAGAGTAATACAAGGGATCCTCGTGACAGAATTGTTCTATACTTTTATTGTGCTGGTGGTTATGCAAAGCCACACATGATAAAGTGGCAAAGAACTAAATTTACACACATACAAACATACACACACACATGAATACAGGTAAAGTTGGTGAAATCTAAATAAGCCTAGTAGATTGCATCAACATCAATTTCCTGCTTGTCATATTGTACTAAAGTTATACAAGATGTTGCTACAGAGGGAAATTGAATTAAATGTATACAGGATCCCTGTATATCATTTTCTACT
>SJYW01003133.1:1299504-1314666 GCA_006410735.1 Raphicerus campestris | reverse complement strand
AAAAAATGGCAAGGGAAAAAAGATATCTCAGATTCATTTAATAATGACAGAATAACACACAAATTCTTTTCCTATAAAATAAGCTAGACAGGGAAAAAAATTTCTTTTGCTATAAAAGAGTAATACAAGGGATCCTCGTGACAGAATTGTTCTATACTTTTATTGTGCTGGTGGTTATGCAAAGCCACACATGATAAAGTGGCAAAGAACTAAATTTACACACATACAAACATACACACACACATGAATACAGGTAAAGTTGGTGAAATCTAAATAAGCCTAGTAGATTGCATCAACATCAATTTCCTGCTTGTCATATTGTACTAAAGTTATACAAGATGTTGCTACAGAGGGAAATTGAATTAAATGTATACAGGATCCCTGTATATCATTTTCTACTACTCAATGTGAACCTACAGTTGTCTCAAAACAAAATATTATTTGAATAGTCAGTGGTTCTCAATTTATTGTGAGTTATAGGGATAATCCTGCAAAAACTTATAGATTCTTTTCCCACGAAATACAGGTAAAAAATTTTCATACAGTTTTATAACATTCATTAAGCCCCTGAAATTCCTCTAGATTTCTATATTTTGCCATTATACAACTCCAGACAGACACCAAGAAAATGGACACTTTGCCATTCCAAGGACAGTGCTGTATTAAGAGCTTTCTCTCCAGAGCAAGACTGGGTTCACATCCTGACTCTGACAGTTCCAGAACTCTATTACTGACTTGAACAAGTTGTTTAACCTCTCTGTGTCTCAGTTTCCTAACCAGTAAGATGTAATTTATCATTTTACATATGCTTGGTAACTAAGTTAGTTAATATAGTAAAACACTCAGAAGAGTACCATACACATAATCCTGGTTAACATTTTTGTTCAGCTTAATTCACTTCAGAAAAGCTGAATTTGATTTTGCTCCCAGAGTATCCTCAGCATTTATTGCAGTCCAAGGCTCACAATAAATACTCAACAACTATTTGTTGAATGACTGAATAAATAAATGTATGAATAAACCTATAATGACAGAACCTAACAGATATGCAAGACTTTATAAAGAAAGCTGTTCACCCAACAGAGGGCAAGTTTTCTTCCCTATCATCAGTTCACAAGAGAGAACAATAACACCCAAAAAGATCCTATACTCCATCTAGTATTTCCATACCTGTCATCTCAAGTCTTTATCATAGTAAAAGGGATTCTAATTCTCTTTGTAAGTTGCACTGAAATACATGAAAAATAATAGAACCATAGACAATCAAAATTCCATTCTGCTTTGGGCCCTACCCTTTCATTCCAAACTACACATAAACACACATATACACAGGCACTCTAGCTCACACACAAAAGAACCCAAAAAGAAAATTAAATTTCCTTAAGTTTTTTTCAAGAAACAGATGCACATCTCATCAATGTTTATTCATCTTCCTACTGTACTGATTCTCAAGGAAGTAAATGGTATTTAATGAGAAAAAAGAGCAACTTAGGAAAAATCGAGCCTACCATCAAGCACTCCTTCCTCCACCTCCCAATTCCACCCCTAATCTTTGTAGACACTTTGCTCAGTCTCTCCTTCAGTTTTCCCTGCGAAGGCATGTTAGCAGAAAGGGCCCCTAGCTGGATTAATTGGATCAACGCTGAAGTTTTCATTTGTTTCGTGAGTTTAACAAATTAATCTGGCATATAATGAAATATTGTGAAACAGTTTCAGAATGGATATTGCAAATACTGCCTTGTTCAATTACTGTCAAAATGTGCATACAGGAAAAATATGAAAATCTGAACATATAATTGCAGACTTAATTACCACTCTGTGCTAACCAGAGGCAATCATACTAAATTTGTCAAAGCATTTAAACTAGTTATAAAGTCTGTATAATTCCAAGAAATGGGAGTACATAAACGAACACTAAACAGACTAATTCAGTCTTTCTAATTTTCTTTGAGTTGGGAAGATTGTACAAGAAACAGTGGTTAGCCAGAGACGGGGGGCAGGGATGGAGGTGAGGGCAATGAGGAGATATTTATTAAAGGGTACACAGCTGTGGCCACACGGTCTGAATAAGTTGTGGAGATTTCACATGCACCATGGTGACTACCATTTGTTATACAGTATTATATACTTGAAATTCACCAAAAGAGTAGATCTTAAGTATTGTCACCACATACACACAAGAAATAGTATTAACGAAAAAAATTCCTAGCCTTTACTCTTAACTAAATGATCATCCCCAAAATTAACGTATATAATTAACTGCACTGCATTCAGCGGGCCTGGGTTAGGTCCTAGCTCCAGCTCCTCGGCCTTGAGTCTCTCTGAATCTCACTTTTCTTAGCTTTAAGGAGGCACTGAAGACACCTATTTCACAATAGTTCTGTGTGTGTGATAATGACAATAATAGTAACAACAACAGACAGAGGTGAGCAGCCAGGAGCTGGCCTCACAAACATCCACTGTGGTGAGACAGCTCTGAAGGGACAGACCAGACATCTGGGCAGATGCAGCTGTCTCTATCTAACGGACCACAGACTGCAAGCATACCTAAAGTGCCTGTCCTTCAGCTATTTCCTGAGGTGAG
The DNA here is from genome assembly GCA_006410735.1 of Raphicerus campestris. NCBI lineage: Eukaryota > Metazoa > Chordata > Mammalia > Artiodactyla > Bovidae > Raphicerus > Raphicerus campestris. Next base: position 1,312,082 of record SJYW01003133.1, on the reverse strand, counting down.
AAAAGGATGAACCTGGGGGTGCATGCCTGAAACGGGGGTCCTGTGTAACTTTCTGCACGGCCTCTTCTTTGGTAGTGAGAGATCTGATGATAAAATATCTCAGAACAAAGAACCAACTTGGGTGTTCAGTTTGCCAAGCTGGAGTCACAAAACACACTGGACACCTGAAGACATCCCCGGTGGAAACAAACGCTGTGTACCCTGACTTGAGCATGGTATATTTAATTTACGAATTTAGACTGCTGAGAAACCAAAAGCCAGGAAATAGAACCAGTACTTGTCAGTTACCTACTGTGTGCCAGAAATTCGTTGGCATATCTTCATCTGTGAATTGAGGATGACAGTATATTAACGCCAAACTTGCTGGTTAATTAAAAAAAATTTTTTTAAAGATGGTGTAAGAATGATCAGTCCAGGATTTTTCAAAGGACTACAAATATGAATTAGCTCTTCAGTTCAGTACAGTTCAGTCACTCAGTCGTGTCCAACTCTTTGCAACCCCATGAACCACAGCAAGCCAGACCTCTCTATCCATCACCAACTCCTGGAGTTTACTCAAACTCATATCCATCAAGTCTGTGATGCCATCTAACCATCTCATCTTCTGTCGTCCCCTTCTCATCCTCCCCTCAATCTTTTCCAGCATCAGGGTCTTTTCAAATGAGTCAGCTCTTCACATCATGTGGCCAAAGTATTGGGAGTTTCAGCTTTACCATCTGTCCTTCCAATAAACAGTCCGGACTGACCTCCTTTAGGATAGACTGGCTGAAACTCCTTGCAGTCCAAGGGACTCTCAAGAGTCTTCTCCAACACCATAGTTCAAAAGCATCAATTCTTCGGTGCTCAGCTTTTTTTATAGTCCAACTCTCACATCCATACATGACTACTGGAAAAATCATAGCTGTGACTACATGGACTTTTGTTGGCAAAATCTCTGCTTTTTAATATGCTGTCTAGGTTGGTCATAACTTTCCTTCCAGGGAATAAGTATCTTTTAATTTCATGGCTGCAATCACTATCTGCAGTGATTTTGGAGCCCCCCAAAATAAAGTCAGCCACTGTTTACCCATCTATTTGCCATGAAGTGATGGGACTGGATGCCATGATCTTAGTTTTCCTAATGTTGAGCTTTAAGCCAACTTTTCTTTTTTTAATATAAATTTATTTTAATTGGAAGTTAATTACTTTACAATATTGTATTGGTTTTGCTTTTTCACTGTCCTCTTTCACTTTCATCAAGAGGTTCTTTAGTTCTTCACTTTCTGCCATAAGGGTGGTGCCATCTGCATATCTGAGGTTATTGATATTTCTCCTAGCAAACTTGATTCCAGCTTTTGCTTCTTCCAGCCCAGTGTTTCTCATGATGTATTCTACATAGAAGTTAAATAAGCAAGGTGGCAGTACACAGCCTTGATGTACTCCTTTTCCTATTTGGAACCAGTCTGTTGGTCCATGTCAAGTTCTAACTGTTGCTTCCTGACCTGCATATAGGTTTCTCAAGAGGCAGATCAGGTGGTCTGGTATTCCCATCTCTTTCAAAATTTTCCACAGTTTCTTGTGATCCACATAGTCAAAGGCTTTGGCATAGTCAATAAAGCAGAAATAAATGTTTTTCTGGAACTCTCTTGCTTTTCCGATGATCCAGCAGATGTTGGCAATTTGATCTCTGGTTCCTTTGCCTTTTCTAAAACCAGCTTGAATATCTGGAAGTACATGGTTCACCTATTGCTGAAGCCTGGCCTGGAGAATTTTGAGCAGTACTTCACTAGTGTGTGAGATGAGTGCAATTGTGTGGTAGTTTGAGCATTCTTTGGCATTGNCTTGGCCTTCTTGATCCCTGACTCCTTCTGCTTATCTGTGGTCTATTGTGGCACCATCCAAGAACATAGGGCCTTGCGGCCTAAATGAATCAAAGATATTTAAACAGATTCTTAGATTCTACAGTCTTGATCTAAAGGTTTCCCAGGATTTCAAAATGACTATGATCTTACAGTAAAATGTTTTGGGAAAGCTCAATAGATTCAATTCTGTAGAAAAACAAGGACAATTGCTATTTTTTTGAAAATTATTCAGTTGACTAGGTCAAATGTTAATGATTTACCAAATAACTACTCTATACAGGGCTTCCCTGGTGGCTCAGATGATAAAGAATCTGCCTGCAATGCAGGAGACCTGGGTTCAATCCCTGGGTTGGGAAGATTCCCCTGGAGGACAGAATGGCTATCCCATTCCAGTATTCTTGCCTGGAAAATCCCATGGACAGTGGAGCCTGGCAAGCTGCGGTCCATGGGGTCGTAAATAGTCAGACGCGACCTAGCGACTAACACGTTCAGTACTTTGCACTTGATCTAGAGCGAGCTCTCTCCTAGGTGCACGGCAGCCTCCCAGAGGGCAATCTCTGGGAGAATTTGACTGAACACATACTGCCTCAAGAGTGCGACAAAATTAAAAGTCCCAAATGATATTGGCTTTTTAAAATTTCCAAGTGATGTGTAGTTGAGGGGTTTTCCCACCTGAAATCTCTAGGTGGTTGATTCCCTGCATCTCCCCGTTTCACAAACTCTGCCAGCACAGGAGGGAAAGGTCATTATGAAGTCTCTTGTTTTCAGGCATGATTGCAGTCTCCAAATCAGGTCAGCAGTTGCCCCCTGAGACTGTCTGACTCTCTCTCTCTAACCCAGCACTTCTTCCCTCAAGCAAAAATGAAGGTTTATTCAAAGACTCGAAGGATTCAGTTTACTCTCAATGATTGAAGAATGAGGATGTGAGTATTAAAAAAAAAAAAAGAAAAAGAAAAAAGCCTGTAAGAAATTGATTGCTTCTCTTGGGGTTTGGAAAGAGTATGGGGCTTGCATTTAAAGGTGGATTTGCCTAACATACTGAAAAATGACTTGAGGCCAAACAATAGAGTTTTCTGAAAAGAAGGAACACTGAAGCAACTGAAGACCTGATCTATTTTCTCTCCCTTCTTGGCTTACTTCGTCCACTCAGCTCTTCTAAGCACCTACCCTGTGGAAGGGGCTAGGAATCTAAAGTTTCAAAACACAGTCCCCAGTAGGCTATCACTCACCAGGCAGTGTGACCAGTGCAATGCCAGAGGGAAGCCCAGAGCGACAGTTTAGTTATAAAAGTCACTAGCTTTCGAGCTCCTCTCCATATGAAGCCCTGTGCCTCACTGTGGTTTTGTTTTTTTTTAACTATTAAAATCCAACAGAGTCCTTTTATTGTCACAAATATGAAAGTGGAGATTTAGGAGAAGTGACCCATCCAAAATTACACATTTACTAATGGTAAGGATGGAATTTAAGTCGAGATCAACAAAATCCCAAAACCTGATTTCTTAATTACTCTGTAATGTTATTAAGAAAGCACAGTGAGGGGACACAAAAACTGCAACCCAGGAAGTCTTCATGGAGAAAGCAGCATCCGAAGACTGAAGGGTGTAAGGAACAGTCCAGGGGTAAGAGATGGCAAATGCCTTCCAAGATCAAATCTGGACCTGGCCAGGCTGAAGAGCAAGCTGGTGCCAGGGCCAGGAAGAGCCCAGTGTCAAGGCTAAGAAGATGGAGCTGGGCCTATGAAACCATGGGAAGCCACTGAATGATTTTAAGCAAAGGAATTACATACCTAGATTTTCAAAAAATATTCTATATATTTTATTTTTTCTTGCCTTAAATTCAACAAAATTAGGTTGTTATAATCACTTTAATATACATTGTATTCGTGAATAGTAATGTCAAATTAGGTAACTTTTTTGCATCAGTGTAGTTAACTTTTTATTCATTTAATTTTAGAGAAATTTAACTCTGCCAAGAGCAACTGAAATTGTTGACAAAAATTCTTTAAGGAATATCTAGATTCAAATATAAACTGTGAGTTTTGCCTATCATGTTCAAACTTTGTAATGAGGTTCCATAGCTTGTTATTATTAGAGAAAATAGTACAATAATTTTATTTCATCACATAAATTGATACCATTCATATTGCTATTTTCACCATTTCTTTTTTTTAACCAAAGTATAATTGATATATATACATTAGGTAAGTTACAGATGTACAATACAGTGATTCACAATATTTAAAGGTTATACTTCACTTATAGTTACTATAAAATAATGGCTATATTTCCATTTCCTGCATTGTACAATATATCCTTGTAGCTTATTTTGTAGCTAATAATTTGTACCTTGTAATCCTCTACCCCTATATTGCCCTCACCCCACTGGTAACCACTGGTTTCTTCTCTGTATCTGTAAGTCTGCTTCTTTTCTGTTGTATTCACTGGTTTATACAAGAAAACCATCAACAAAATGAAAAGACAATCTACAGAATTGGAGAGAGTATTTCAAATGGTATGATCAATGAGGAATTAAAATCTAAAATATATAAACAAATTCTACAATTCAATATCAAAAAAAACAAACAAACCAATTAAAAAGTGGGCAGAAGACTTGAATAGACACTTTTCCAAAAAAGGAATGCAGATGGCCAACAGTCGCATGAAAAAGGTGTCTAACAATGCTCATCAGCAGGGAAGTGCAAATCTAAACAAAGCCACAAGGAGGTATCAGCTCACACTTTCAAAACAGCTGTCTTCAAAGAGGGCAAACATAACAAGTGTTTTGTTGGCAAGCACGTTGAGAAAAAAGAAGCCTTTTATATTGTTGGTGGGAATGAAAATTGGTGCTGCCACCGCAGAAAACAGTGTAGAAGTTTCTCAAAACTCTAACCTTATGACCTACCAATCCCACTCTTGGCTACATATCCAAAAACCAAGGTAAACACAACACTAATTTGAAAAGATACATGTACCCCAACATTCATAGCAGCATTATTTGCAATTGCCAAGATATGGAAGGAACTTGAATGTTCAGCAACAAATGAATGGACTAAGAAAATGTGGTTTATACACACACATGATGGAATACTACTCAGCCATAAAAAAGAACAAAACTTTGCCATTTGCAGCAACGTGAATGAACTGGGAGGGTATTAAGCTAAGTGAAATGTCAGACAGAGAAAGACAAATACTATATATTATCACATACAGAACCTAAAAAATACAACAAACTGGTGAATTTTGCTTTTATAAAGATCACTCTGGCTGCTCTGTGAAAATATATCAGAAAGTCGTGAAACTGAATCATGAGAGATACTGAGCTAATAACAATCCCAGTGATAATAGCAGACAGTGGTCAATGTTACAGTGACTCGAAGGAAAGGATGAGGGCCTGAAAGGCTATGTAGAGTGCAATGGTCATACAGCTAGTAAATGACAGGTTTAGGAAAGATGACTTCTCTTATGTGAAGAATAACGTTTTCTTATTTGGAAACATCTTTACTAATTTTTGCAGTGTGCAACTATATAGAAATAACTAACCAAAAGCCAACTGATATTATCGTATTCATTAATAACTCTTTGGAGTTATTAATGTTTGTTCAATAATCCTGAAAAAATGGCAAGGGAAAAAAGATATCTCAGATTCATTTAATAATGACAGAATAACACACAAATTCTTTTCCTATAAAATAAGCTAGACAGGGAAAAAAATTTCTTTTGCTATAAAAGAGTAATACAAGGGATCCTCGTGACAGAATTGTTCTATACTTTTATTGTGCTGGTGGTTATGCAAAGCCACACATGATAAAGTGGCAAAGAACTAAATTTACACACATACAAACATACACACACACATGAATACAGGTAAAGTTGGTGAAATCTAAATAAGCCTAGTAGATTGCATCAACATCAATTTCCTGCTTGTCATATTGTACTAAAGTTATACAAGATGTTGCTACAGAGGGAAATTGAATTAAATGTATACAGGATCCCTGTATATCATTTTCTACTGCTCAGTGTGAACCTACAGTTGTCTCAAAACAAAATATTATTTGAATAGTCAGTGGTTCTCAATTTACTGTGAGTTACAGGGATAATCCTGCAAAAACTTATAGATTCTTTTCCCACAAAATACAGGTAAAAAATTTTCATACAGTTTTATAACATTCATTAAGCCCCTGAAATTCCTCTAGATTTCTATATTTTGCCATTATACAACTCCAGACAGACACCAAGAAAATGGACACTTTGCCATTCCAAGGACAGTGCTGTATTAAGAGCTTTCTCTCCAGAGCAAGACTGGGTTCACATCCTGACTCTGACAGTTCCAGAACTCTATTACTGACTTGAACAAGTTGTTTAACCTCTCTGTGTCTCAGTTTCCTAACCAGTAAGATGTAATTTATCATTTTACATATGCTTGGTAACTAAGTTAGTTAATATAGTAAAACACTCAGAAGAGTACCATACACATAATCCTGGTTAACATTTTTGTTCAGCTCAATTCACTTCAGAAAAGCGGAATTTGATTTTGCTCCCAGAGTATCCTCAGCATTTATTGCAATCCAAGGCTCACAATAAATACTCAACAACTATTTGTTGAATGACTGAATAAATAAATGTATGAATAAACCTATAATGACAGAACCTAACAGATATGCAAGACTTTATAAAGAAAGCTGTTCACCCAACAGAGGGCAAGTTTTCTTCCCTATCATCAGTTCACAAGAGAGAACAATAACACCCAAAAAGATCCTATACTCCATCTAGTATTTCCATACCTGTCATCTCAAGTCTTTATCATAGTAAAAGGGATTCTAATTCTCTTTGTAAGTTGCACTGAAATACATGAAAAATAATAGAACCATAGACAATCAAAATTCCATTCTGCTTTGGGCCCTACCCTTTCATTCCAAACTACACATAAACACACATATACACAGGCACTCTAGCTCACACACAAAAGAACCCAAAAAGAAAATTAAATTTCCTTAAGTTTTTTTCAAGAAACAGATGCACATCTCATCAATGTTTATTCATCTTCCTACTGTACTGATTCTCAAGGAAGTAAATGGTATTTAATGAGAAAAAAGAGCAACTTAGGAAAAATCGAGCCTACCATCAAGCACTCCTTCCTCCACCTCCCAATTCCACCCCTAATCTTTGTAGACACTTTGCTCAGTCTCTCCTTCAGTTTTCCCTGCGAAGGCATGTTAGCAGAAAGGGCCCCTAGCTGGATTAATTGGATCAACGCTGAAGTTTTCATTTGTTTCGTGAGTTTAACAAATTAATCTGGCATATAATGAAATATTGTGAAACAGTTTCAGAATGGATATTGCAAATACTGCCTTGTTCAATTACTGTCAAAATGTGCATACAGGAAAAATATGAAAATCTGAACATATAATTGCAGACTTAATTACCACTCTGTGCTAACCAGAGGCAATCATACTAAATTTGTCAAAGCATTTAAACTAGTTATAAAGTCTGTATAATTCCAAGAAATGGGAGTACATAAACGAACACTAAACAGACTAATTCAGTCTTTCTAATTTTCTTTGAGTTGGGAAGATTGTACAAGAAACAGTGGTTAGCCAGAGACGGGGGGCAGGGATGGAGGTGAGGGCAATGAGGAGATATTTATTAAAGGGTACACAGCTGTGGCCACACGGTCTGAATAAGTTGTGGAGATTTCACATGCACCATGGTGACTACCATTTGTTATACAGTATTATATACTTGAAATTCACCAAAAGAGTAGATCTTAAGTATTGTCACCACATACACACAAGAAATAGTATTAACGAAAAAAATTCCTAGCCTTTACTCTTAACTAAATGATCATCCCCAAAATTAACGTATATAATTAACTGCACTGCATTCAGCGGGCCTGGGTTAGGTCCTCGCTCCAGCTCCTCGGCCTTGAGTCTCTCTGAATCTCACTTTTCTTAGCTTTAAGGAGGCACTGAAGACACCTATTTCACAATAGTTCTGTGTGTGTGATAATGACAATAATAGTAACAACAACAGACAGAGGTGAGCAGCCAGGAGCTGGCCTCACAAACATCCACTGTGGTGAGACAGCTCTGAAGGGACAGACCAGACATCTGGGCAGATGCAGCTGTCTCTATCTAACGGACCACAGACTGCAAGCATACCTAAAGTGCCTGTCCTTCAGCTATTTCCTGAGGTGAGAAAAGGATGAACCTGGGGGTGCATGCCTGGAACGGGGGTCCTGTGTAACTTTCTGCACGGCCTCTTCTTTGGTAGTGAGAGATCTGATGATAAAATATCTCAGAACAAAGAACCAACTTGGGTGTTCAGTTTGCCAAGCTGGAGTCACAAAACACACTGGACACCTGAAGACATCCCCGGTGGAAACAAACGCTGTGTACCCTGACTTGAGCATGGTATATTTAATTTACGAATTTAGACTGCTGAGAAACCAAAAGCCAGGAAATAGAACCAGTACTTGTCAGTTACCTACTGTGTGCCAGAAATTCGTTGGCATATCTTCATCTGTGAATTGAGGATGACAGTATATTAACGCCAAACTTGCTGGTTAATTAAAAAAAATTTTTTTAAAGATGGTGTAAGAATGATCAGTCCAGGATTTTTCAAAGGACTACAAATATGAATTAGCTCTTCAGTTCAGTACAGTTCAGTCACTGTCGTGTCCAACTCTTTGCAACCCCATGAACCACAGCAAGCCAGACCTCTCTATCCATCACCAACTCCTGGAGTTTACTCAAACTCATATCCATCAAGTCTGTGATGCCATCTAACCATCTCATCTTCTGTCGTCCCCTTCTCATCCTCCCCTCAATCTTTTCCAGCATCAGGGTCTTTTCAAATGAGTCAGCTCTTCACATCATGTGGCCAAAGTATTGGGAGTTTCAGCTTTACCATCTGTCCTTCCAATAAACAGTCCGGACTGACCTCCTTTAGGATAGACTGGCTGAAACTCCTTGCAGTCCAAGGGACTCTCAAGAGTCTTCTCCAACACCATAGTTCAAAAGCATCAATTCTTCGGTGCTCAGCTTTTTTTATAGTCCAACTCTCACATCCATACATGACTACTGGAAAAATCATAGCTGTGACTACATGGACTTTTGTTGGCAAAATCTCTGCTTTTTAATATGCTGTCTAGGTTGGTCATAACTTTCCTTCCAGGGAATAAGTATCTTTTAATTTCATGGCTGCAATCACTATCTGCAGTGATTTTGGAGCCCCCCAAAATAAAGTCAGCCACTGTTTACCCATCTATTTGCCATGAAGTGATGGGACTGGATGCCATGATCTTAGTTTTCCTAATGTTGAGCTTTAAGCCAACTTTTCTTTTTTTAATATAAATTTATTTTAATTGGAAGTTAATTACTTTACAATATTGTATTGGTTTTGCTTTTTCACTGTCCTCTTTCACTTTCATCAAGAGGTTCTTTAGTTCTTCACTTTCTGCCATAAGGGTGGTGTCATCTGCATATCTGAGGTTATTGATATTTCTCCTAGCAAACTTGATTCCAGCTTTTGCTTCTTCCAGCCCAGTGTTTCTCATGATGTATTCTACATAGAAGTTAAATAAGCAAGGTGGCAGTACACAGCCTTGATGTACTCCTTTTCCTATTTGGAACCAGTCTGTTGGTCCATGTCAAGTTCTAACTGTTGCTTCCTGACCTGCATATAGGTTTCTCAAGAGGCAGATCAGGTGGTCTGGTATTCCCATCTCTTTCAAAATTTTCCACAGTTTCTTGTGATCCACATAGTCAAAGGCTTTGGCATAGTCAATAAAGCAGAAATAAATGTTTTTCTGGAACTCTCTTGCTTTTCCGATGATCCAGCAGATGTTGGCAATTTGATCTCTGGTTCCTTTGCCTTTTCTAAAACCAGCTTGAATATCTGGAAGTTCATGGTTCACCTATTGCTGAAGCCTGGCCTGGAGAATTTTGAGCAGTACTTCACTAGTGTGTGAGATGAGTGCAATTGTGTGGTAGTTTGAGCATTCTTTGGCATTGTCTGTCTTTGAGATTGGAATAAAGATGACCTTTTCCAGTCCTGTGGCCACTGATGACTTTTCCAAATTTGCTGTCATATTGAGTGCAGCACTTTCACAGCATCATCTTTAGAATTTAATATTTGGCAAAGTACATAAATGTACATTATCTCATTTGAATTATCCTTTCTCATATTGTTTTAATGAATGAAATTTTCTTTAAATTCTATCTGAAAGTGTTAGTCACTCAATCATGTCTCTTTGAGATTCCACGGACTGTAGCCCACCAGGCTCTTCTGTCTGTGGGATTCTCCAGGCAAGAATACTAGACTGGATTGCCATTTCCTTCTCCCAGGCATAGAACCCAGGTCTCCTGCACTTCAAGCAGATTCTTTACTATCTGAGCCACCAGGGAAGCCCAAGAAAACTGGAGTCAGTTGCCATGCCCTCCTCCAGGGCATCTTCCTATCCAAGGATCGAACCCACGTCTCTTATGTCTCCTGCATTGGTAGGCAGATTCTTTACCATTAGTGCCACCTCAGAAGCCCTGTAAATTCTATAGTGCTTTAACATTTTCAGAAGTTTCACGTATGATTTCATAAATCCCATTAAAAATTCTTTTTTAAAAAGTAAATCTTTTGATAAAGTTCAACATCCATTTAGGATAAAACTTCTCCAGAAAGTAGGCATAAAGCAAACACACCTCAACATAATAAAGGCCACATATAAAAAACCCACAGCTAACATCATACTATGGTGAAAAGCTGAAAGCATTTTATCTAAGATTAGGAATAAGATAAGGATGTTTTCTCTCCCCACTTTTATTTAACATAGTTTTGAAAGTCCTAGCCATAGCAATCAGAAAAGAAAGAGAAATAAAAGAATTTATATTGGAAAAGAAGAAGTAAAACTGTCACTGTTTGCAGATGCCATGATGCTATACATAAAAATCCTAAAGACACTATCTGAAAACTACTAGATCTCATCAATGAATATGGTAAATTTGCTGGATACACAATTAATATATGAAATCTGTTGCATTTATATACACAAACTATCAGAAAGAGAGAGTAAGGGAAAATTTGCCACCTCATTATAAAGAATAATCTACCTACAAATAAATATATCTAAATAGGTAAAAGACCTATATTTGGAAAACTGTAAGACACTGATGAGGAATTTAAAAATAACATAGACAGAAAGATATACCATTTTCTTAATTTAGAAAAATCAGTATTGTTAAAATGACCATACTACCTCAGGCAGTCTATTAGATTCAATGCAACCCCTATCTAAATACCAAAAGCATTTTTTATAGAACTAGAACAAATAATTCTTGAATTTGTGGGAAAATGCAATAGACTCTGAATAGCCAAAATGATCTTGAAAAAGAATAGAGCTAAGGAATCACACTCTTTGACTTTGAACAATACTACAAAGCTATAGTAATCAAAACAGTATGGTACTGGCACAAAGACATAGATTAATGGAACAGAATAGAGAGCCCAGAGGTAAACCCACACACTTATAGTCATATATTCTATGACAAAAGAAGCAAGAATATGCAACAGAGAGGACAATCTCTTCAATAAGTAGTATCTGGGAAAATAGGCCAGCTACATGTAAAAGAATGAAATTAAAACATTCTTTAATACCATAAGGGGCTTCCCAGGTGGTGCAGTGGTAAAGAATCTGTCTGCCAATGCCAGAGATGAAGGGAATGTGGGTTTGATCGCTGGGTCAGGAAGATCCCCTGGAGGAGGGCATGGCAACTCACTCCAATATTCTTGCCTGAAGAATCCCATGGACAGAGGAGCCTGGCAGGCTATAGTCCACAGGGTTGCAAAGAGTCAGACATGACTAAGCACTCACACATGTACTAATACCATACACAAAAATAAACATGAAATGGATTAAAGATCTAAATGTAAGACCAGATATTATAAAACACACAGAGAAAAACATAGGCAGAACACTTTTTTACATAAATTGTAACAATAGTTTTTTGGATTCACTTGAATTATCTTGAGAACTATGATAATATGTGAAATTTAATAGTTCTGTCACTTTTCCTCAATGACAGATAAACCATTTATGAGAGTATTAGTTGAGCACCTACTATGTGTCAGACACTGTTCTAAGCATGAGAATACAGTTGTGAACAGGACAATGCTTCTCTTCTAAAGAGACTGATATTTCAGTGACAGGTAAAAATACAAACACATGAGCCACACAGTCAAAAAAATAACATATCAAACAGAATGACTGTGTCTACTTTAGACTGGGTGTCACCAAGAATTCTCTGAGAGGATAATATTTGAGTACAAGTCCTCAAGTCCCATGTTTGTATATCTGAGAATTGTCTTATTTCCTACATGCTTAATACTTTCTTGATTAAACTCCTGGTCTATGCTTTACTCCACAGAGAATAATCAAAATACCTGAAGTGACCATGTATTTTAACCTTCTTGCCACTCACACCTTCACCAGAGCAAGTCCTATATAAACACTACAGTCTGCTTAACTAAAAGCAATAATTTGCAGTAGAATATTACTTTCTTGTCTCAGCTATCTTGACATCTGTTTTCCCTCTAATGCTGAGAAGAGGGTAGTATTGTCTCTGTTGAGCTAGTGAGGAAGCTACGGCTTGCCTCAGGTCACACAAGTGGGTTATGCAAAACCAAAGTAGCTGACTACAACGCCCTTTCCAGAATATATTTCTAGTAGAGAGGGGGGGGGGGGGGAAGC
>SJYW01003133.1:1260956-1298566 GCA_006410735.1 Raphicerus campestris | reverse complement strand
AATACTTTATTCTACTTTACAGTACTGTGTTGGTTTTGCCATACATTGACATGAATCAGCCACAGGTGTACACGATCTCCCAATGCCGAAGCCCCCTCCCACCTCCCACCCCACACCATCTCCCTGAATCATCCCGTACACCAGCCCCAAGCATCCTGCATCCTGCATTGAACATAGACTGGCACTTCATTTCTTATATGATAGTATACATGTTTCAGTGCCATTCTCCCAAATTATCCCACCCTCTCCCTCTCCCTAAGAAGCCAAAATCCGTTCTTTACCTCTGTGTCTCTTATGTTGTCTCACTTACAGGGTCATCATTACTATCTTTCTAAATTCCATATATATGTGTCAGTATACTGTATTGGTGTTTTTCTTTCTGGCTAACTTCACTCTGTATAATCGGCTCCAGTTTCATCCATCTCATTAGAACTGAGTCAAATTTATTCTTTTTAAGGGCTGAGTAATACTCCAAATTTAATCAACACATATGAAGTTTCTACAGTTGTTCTGTTCCCTGTGAGTTGATGGAAATGATTCAAAGTGGGAAAGACAGGATCTTTGACATGATCAAGCTCCCAGTCTAGTTGGAAAAGCATTTAAATTACTAAATATAAAGTCATTAGGAAAGTATAAGACACTGGGGAATAATGTATAGAGTTTCACAGGACAGTGTGTAACCTGGGCTTTCAAGGATGAGTAGGGGTTTACCAAGGAGAGAATGAGGCCAGGAGGGTTAGTCTAAAGGAAACTGATCAAATAGAAATAGAAAGAAAAAGAGTGTGGTGTGTTCAGAAATCAGCCATCAGACTCTTGTTACTGATGCAGAGGATAAGCCTGTAAACTAAGCAAGAATCAAACTGTCAATGACACTGGCTGATAGGCTGCGAAATGGGGACTTTGTTTTGTTCAAAATGGAATTCACTGGAGCACTGAGAGCTTGTGAGTAAGAACATACAATCAGTACCTTAGAAAAGGCCTTCTGGAAGTAGAGAATGAGCTGAAACCAGGCAACAGCTGGTGGCAGGAGAGCTGTATAACAGTTAAAGTCATCCAAGGAGAAATGCAAAGGTCCAGATCTAGGGCAGTGCCAATTTTTAAGGCAGCTAACCTTCCATCTTGGATGGAGAAATAATGGGCAGAAGAAAAAGCAAGGGATCTAGATATCTTCCCTTTATCCAAGCTCTCCCCAAGTCCCAGCATAGTCTTGAAAGGTGAGTACTATTTTCTTTTAATTGGAACTATTACTAAAGAAGGGGCTTCCCAGGTACCACTAGTGGTAACGAACCGGCCTTCCAGTGCAGGAGATGTAAGAGACTCGGGTTTGATCAGGGCATGGCCACCCACTCCAATATTTCTGCCTGGAGAACCCCATGGACAGAGGAGCCTGAAGGGTTATGGTCCATAGAGTCAGGAAGAGTCGGACACAGCTGAAGTGACCTAGCACACATGCATTATTAAAGAATGCTGAAGCCCAGAGCTTTAATTCTGCTATTGCTTGAGAGTCCATATGTATGAATATACACATCCCCTGAAAGACTCTTCGATCTCCTTGTTATGTGGGTCATGGTCACTTGTGCCCTGCCTCCATGGTGTTACAAAACACCTCCCGTGCCAGGAGTCATCCCGCGGGGCAGGCACATGCACCCTGCAGTCTCTTGCACGTTGAGGAAGAGTGGGTGTAAGACAGGTCCAGACTGGAGGGGTGGTGCTGGGGCTCTAGCCTTTGACTCTTCTGACACAGACTGAAAGGCATTGCTCACTCCTCCATTTGCATTCTCACTCCTAAAAAAGACTGTTTTGACAAATGAGGGTAATTGTTGTTTACTTCTGGCTGGTGTCAAAAGCCATGTTCGGTGGGCACACGTGGTTCAGACATGACCTGACCAAACGGTGAAGGGTCTGAAACGTCAAACTTAATAATTGAAGGAAAGGGCTAAAAAATGATTTGACAAGTCCCATCCTGCACTAGGAATGTGAGTCACCTCCAAGCAGTTTTCACTGAGCTGAAACCAGGAGGAGAGCAAAGCTGAGGACTCTGGAAGGCTCACTGCTCACCATGGATCAGCGTAAACTATGCGTCAGCAGAGACGTCTCCTCAAGCTCTGAAAATCCTCTGTACTGGGTATGGAAACACCCATGCAAAAAATGGATCAATGGGGCCTGGTTCAACAAAAAATTTAGTCGGTTTTAGACTAAGTCTAACGCCTAAACTAACTTGTTAACCAACATCTACTGTGCAAGTTCTACTGTGACATTTTTTATACACACACACAAAAAAAAACCCTAATCCTTAAAGGATCATGGATTCAAATCCTAGCTCTGCCATTTGCTAGCCATGTGACTTTGAGAAAGTTACTTAGGGTCTTTAACTTTGTTCCTAAGCAAAAGGGTGTTAACAGTAGAAACTATCACCACAAGTGATTTCAAAAATTAGACAACAAAATGCACATAAGTTAGTACAGTGCTTGGCACATAGTAAGTGTTCAAAAAAGATTGCTGGTGAACCAGCATCACCATCATCCTTCTCTTTCTTGCCTTCTGCTTCTAGTATGGTGGATAAAAACATCAGTGGTGGGAGTGGCATTCTGACCCCACCTAGATCATTCATTCAGTGTGTGATTAGTCTTTTTTCTCAGCAACAAGACACAGATATTGATAACAGTACTTATTCATAAGGGGACTAATTGAATAATATAAAGGATGTAAATCTATTAAAATATGTCTTGACACATGATTTATGTTCAATATATGTCACTGTGATTATAATCCTAATTTCATCATCACTAGTTTTAGTCATACTACGATTTAATTGCCAGCACTCCAGTGATATGCACCATAATGTGAGGGGTGTGAATGAGACAACATGGAAGGTATCTGATTCTTCTATAAGTAACACCTTGGGACCCTCTGTCCCTAAGAATATGAAGGGTTTAGGGCTAAGGTGGAGTTCCTGTACTCAGTTCTAATGCCATCACAGAAAAAGGAACAGACTCCTAGGCATTTGAGCCCACTATCTTAAGCTCAGAAGAACTCTGTAAAAGAATCAGGAAAGCAAGAAAGACAATATCAAAGTAACTATTGATGTTTTCTTTAGTATTATGATTTGTGAAAACCAAGGAAAGAATGTCAGGTAAAATATCTCTCTATGGGCAGACTAGAAATAGAACCTTTACAAGGCATTTCACACTTTGCTCAGTGTTTTACATGCAGTATCTCATTATCTGCTTTATTTCTTATCTCAGCCCTGAGGGGAGCATACAATTATTAGTCTCATGTGTGATTGAGGCTTGGAGGGATAAGTGACTTGCCCAAGGTCATCCAATTATAAGAGGTAGAGCTAGCATACATATCTTCCACTTGAAAACTATATTCTCTTTCTTTTTTTTTGCATAATTTTGTTCAAGCCATGCATTATCAATAAAACTGTCAGATGAAAAGTTGTGGTAGATTAATAAATAATGCCTCTTGGACTTTTGTATTTAGGATTCCAAATATTCATATATTGAGCAATACCTGAGCTGTCTACTGTTGCTCAAAGCAAGTATCCAAATTACCAACTGATTTAATGTTTCTCTTTCTATTTGTGTATCTTAGATTCACAAAATGTGGTTCAGATGGCCTTGTCAAGACAGCCGAGCATCAGCTGATGGATTCCATGATTGAGGAGATTCTACACTGAGTGGGAATTTAGACTCTAATTTTTTAAATTTAACCCTCCAATATTTAAGAGTATTTATTACAGTAAAAGGAAACAGTAATGGTAATTATCATGAACAAAGGTGAAATTGTTCATGAAAGTGTTAGTCACTCAGTTGTGTCCAACTCTTCGCAAACCTGTGGACTATAGCCCACCAGACTCCTCTGTCCATGGAACTGCCCAGGCAACAAAGGTATACAGTTATAAAAGAAAAGAAACAAATTCAATTTGGGACTCACCCACTTGCACTCATGTGTGATAAGACTTTTCCACTAAACACACTTATAGTCAAGACAGGAAGAGGCAAGCACTTCTCAAATTGTATTCCATGGTACACAAGCACCAGTTCTTCAAATGTGTTTCCTGAGAAACATAGGAAATGACTATTTTATGACTATAAATAGGAAAATAAAAACTAAGTAAATATACTTTTAACAATCTCTTAATCATCTGATTTTGTTGAGCATTTTCCCTATTAACCAGTATTGTGACTCTCTGAGGAGTGACAAGAGCATGCACCATGAACCCAAATTATTTGATCCCAGCGTTTCTGCAGAATTCAGTTTGGGGAAACACTGATGCAGCAGGAAGTACACAGGCCACGGTGTAGAGCTGGCTGAACCTGGTCCCCCTGTCACCAATTCGCTGCTAAACTTCAGTTCTTATTTGCTCATTTGCAAAGTGACAGATAATTAAACGAACCAAATGACTTTGACTAAACAAGATATCAAGAGCCCACCATGGTAGGTGCCTGAAAAATGTTGGTTTCTTTCTTTGTGCTGATAGAGTTGAGATGACCAAGCCAACAGATACTGTGGAAGTGCTTGAGCATCCCACACCCTATCATTTTAACTACAGAGAAAGCCCCTGAAATGTGACAAAATATCTCTAGCCTGTAACTGGAGCCAGTTCATTATGTGAGGTCACTTTAAAAGACTTTCTCCCTGTAAGAAATGTCATTCCATCAGTATTTTGCTATTTCCCCAATCCAAGACTAATATTTGATATTTTTATAAGATATTATTTGTCAGACACAGTTTACAGAGCTCCTTCCATGTAAGAACTTTTCTTTGGGCAGCACTTAGCAAGTTCATCTCTGCTATTCTAAAGAATTACAGACCATGAATGGCTTCAGGACTCCCAGAAGAGGTCTTATTTCTAGTATAGACACATGTACCATTTCCACCCACCACCCCATCTGCCACATATCTCTAAAAGCAATTGATTCGATCATACTCGTTGAACATGCTAACATTTCACTCTTAAATGGCTCTCTCTGAATATCAGTTTTATCTTTTTTATTTACACCTTATACTTTCAAAGAAGTTTCGGTGATCATGTCCTTAGTCACTCCCCTCATACCTGGTAGATACTTTTAATCATTATTTTACCATAACCCAAAGAGTTTAAATGACTTGCCCAGGGTCACACAGCTAGTTAAGAACACAGTGAGACTCAAGTCAGTGTCTTCCCAGCCTAATAATGTCTCCAGTCATCAGCAGAACTCAATTCAACTCAATAAATATTGATTTAGTACTTCATCTAGATTACTGTTCTGTGGCTAGAGTTTATTGCTCTCTCCAATATAAAGAGATTTTTTTTATTATTATTATTTTTCAAAGGGCAAGTCCTGAATTCATTTGAAAAAAGGTGCTCTCACAATTATTTAATTTCAAGGAAAAGCAGTCCTCTGGGACATGAGAAGAAGTGGGGTGGAAGGAACAATGAGGCATGTGCATAATTCCATAGCTGCCAATGTCCTACAGATCTCAATTTGGCTCTGACTTTCACAGGAAAGATTTACTCTAAAGATGAACCAATTGGCCGCATCCATTCATCATATCCAATTGTTTCAGTCAGTTCTTCCAGAACAAGAGTTTATTTCATTGCTTCCCCCTTTAATTCTGACATGTGACATAGCAGAATCCAAGAATGGGCAGAGTTATGTTCACATCCATATGCCTGCATGGTATTTAAAGGTTTGATATTTAAAGGGCTTGACATTTCCATTACAACCAATTCCTCTGAAACCAATTTTAGGGGCTAAGATGGCAGACCAGCCCCCCACCTTACATCTAATCAAGGTTAGTTAAATGTGCAGTGAAAAAACACTACAAAGTTTGTGTTGGCCTTGTTTCCACAGCGTATGTCTCATTGACCAAAACAAAGCTCTTTAAAAATGAGGACAGGAAAAAGACCCATGGTTCTCTCCACTGCTCTGTTAAGGGAGGCTGAGGGATGGCTCCACAAAAGGAAATGGATTCGAAAATTGCTGATGCATCCTTTATCACCGCAATCTCCACAAGGTTATAAAAGTCATGCTTGGATAAAATCTTGAAAGTGCCAAAGCAATGATCTAAGAAATGAATGCAGATAAGCCTTCTCCATTTTAAATTATGAGCACGGGAACTGAAATAGAGATGATCATTGCTGAAGAATCTAAAATTAAGTATGTGATTTTGCTCATTTGTATACAACAGAACAGTGAATCATTTTATGGACCCAATGAGTTTGAAATGCAGCTGCCAAGAACTCTCAACCTTGCTGTTGTTGGCTGGCACTGCCGAGTATTATTTCTTCATGATTTTGCAAAATATTGTAAGGTACACACTGTTTTCTGAAAGGCACTCTCTTGTTAACTTCACGAGGAGGCTGAGGGGCGGCAAGCTGGGAGGGGGTAGCTGGAGTTTGTGTTCTGTGTTTTTAAAAGACCAGGAAAGGGAAGAAAAGATTCAGTGTCCTCTGTCTTAGAGTCCACAGGGAACAGGCTTTTTCTGTGGAGTTCAAGGCAATTAACTTGGTCCTGGCCTCTTAGAAACTATAATGAAAAGTCTGTTTTAATGCCCATAGGAAAAATAAGGACACCTCTACTTTCTCAAAGCCTAAAAGATGGCAAAGTGATTCAAAGGGTGAATAAAAGAAAATTTAGTATACTTGTATCTCTTTTCTATACTGTATCTCTTTTCTGTTTGGTTTCTATTTCATAAGCACCTGGTTCATGGAGGACACCTGAGAGTATGCACATAAAGCCCTGATGAAAAAGACAGTTGAAGTTCTAATAACTTTGCTGGGGAGGAGGAGAGTTATTTTTAACTTAAATTTTTAAAATAATGAAATAACACTTGTATTACTACAGAAAATGATAAAAAGGGGGAAAAATGAAAAACAACTGGTCCCTTTGTAAAAGAACATTTTCTGTGCATGGTTTTTACTTCACAAAATTGAATGAGCCCATCCATATGGTTCTGTGTTCTGTGTGTTTCATTCAATAATACGTGTTGATCCAAGAGGAATAAAGAAGCTAAAAGTTCTGAAGGGAGCATGGGACAGTAAAAAGAAAGAAAGGAAACAGAGAGTGTGAATTCTACAGAGTAAGGGTTATTACATGGAAAGCCTTGTTTATAACACAAGGAACTCTGCTCAGTGTTACATGGAAGCCCGGATGGGAGGGCAGTTTGGTGGAGAATGGACACATGTATATTTATGGCTGAGTCCCTTGCTGCCACCTGAAACTATCACATTGTTAATAGGCTATACGCCAACATAACTAGACTAGACTAGACTATTCGTTCAGTCGTGTCCAACTCTTTGCGACCTGTGGACTGTAGCCCACCAGGCTCCTCTGTCCATGGGATTCTCGAGGCAAGAATACTGGAGTGGGTTGCCATTTCCTTCTCCAATACTCTGACATAACTACAAAGTTTAAAATAAAAAAAGAATGATTTGGAAGCATCTTTTGGACTTACAACTACTTAATAGACAGTTTCTTCAACTTTGGGGGGAGCATAAAGAGGAGAGAGAGGAGTTACATATACAAATAAAAAAACTACATTTATTTAAAAAAACTCAATCTAGCTGACCTTTTCTCTAATTTAATTCAAATCTGTGAGGAATGTCCACTGAGTAGCTTACAGGTACACTTCCCAATACAGTATGTGCTTCCCAGGTGGGTCAGTGGTAAAGAACCCGCCTGCCAATGCAGGAGGTGCAGGAGACACAGGTTCAATAATTGAGTCGGGAAGATCCCCTGGAGGAGGAAATGGCAATCCATTCCAGTATTCTTGCCTGGGAAACCCCATGGACAGAGGAGCCTGATTGGCTACAATCCATGGGGTCACAAAGAATTAGACATGACTTGGCAACTGAGCACATTGCAATCATATGTGGCTATTTACATTTCAATGTATTGAAATTAAATTAAACTTCAGTTCTAAATCATACAATTTAGCCTTTCAAGTGTTCAATAGCCACATGTGGCAAGTGGCTACAGCATTGGTCAAGACTGATTACAGAATATTTCCATCAGCACAGAAGGCTCTATTATTCAGTACTAGTTTAAAGCATCCAGCTACTGAAATGCCTGGAGGACCAGAAAACGGTGTCTAGTCATGTTCGTTACCCTGTCTGCCACAAGACTTTTTAATTCTGAAAATAGTTGGTGTTGGATGATTCCTTCTTTCATTTACCCCTGCTTATAATTCACAGAGTTACCTGGAGAAATATGAAAGCCTCCTTGCCTGGATGGATGGATTGTCCTGTGTTCAGTGGCATCCAAAGACGGAGGAGTGCTTGGAGCAACCAATCTTTCCTGGGCAAAAGTTTATTGATATGAGGACACAGTTATGGGCTTCAGTGAATGAAGCAAATTTTTGAAGCCCTTGTTAAAGAAAAGATTTATAAAGGCCATTTTCTGCTCAAAAGCACATACTCCATCAGCAGAGAACCTCACTGCATAACTCAGAATATGTGACAGCATCACCACAAATCATCCTGACCAATCATGTAAGAGGCTTCCAGGGTGCCAAATAGCAATCTTACCCACAGGAATCAGAAAAGCTGAATGCTGGACTTCCAACGGATGTAGAGGTAATGAGAGAAGAAAACCAGAGACAGCGAGAGTGAGCAGCCACCCATGTAGAAAGGACAGTCATGCCAACGGCCTGTTTCTAAAAGGAGAGGGGGCTCCCTGTAACCCTCTCTCCATGCAAGTAGGGCAGCTTGACACTAATAGGACTCCAAATCCCCTGATATTTGCTCCTCTGCAAACTAAAAAAGAAACCATCTTTCAGGCAGAGACTAGCACCTTGCCTTTCACAAAAAGTCAGCAGTGTGTTATAGTGAGTGAGGTCTGCGTGATACACAGAGCTGGGCTATTAGTTATGGGGCACTTATCACCAGCCCTGACCAGTTTCACTTTGAGGATGCACGTGCAGCCAAGGCTCACCAGCACATTAGTGCATGAAGTACTGACTATGGCATCTTTTCCCCAAGGATGTGCCACAAAACGCTCATGTCAGAAACACCCACAGATCTGTTTAAAAACAAAATCATGGGGCAAATTGGGAGAGTAGCACTGACATATATACACTACCATATGTTAAATAGATAGCCAGTAGGAAGCTGCTGAATGGCACAGGGAGCTCAGCCCCGTGCTCTGTGATGACCTAGAGGAGTAGGATTGGGCAGGTGGTGGGAGGAGGCTCCCGAGGGAGGGGATACACACACACACACACACACACACACATATTACGGTTGATTCACATTGTATAGCAGAAACTATCACAACATTGTAAAGCAAATATACTCCAAGTGAAGAAAAAATCAGGCTTAGCATCCCAACCAGACTTGTTACATCAGCATCTGGGAGGGAGGCAAGAATCTGTCATTTATAAACATCCAAGGTGACTGGTACACACAATGAAATCTGAGGACTGCTGGACCAGATAAATTTGCTCCCTCCTACTCCAGCCCACTCTGCCTTTCTTCCTGTTCTACCTCTTTTTCTTCTTCCCCTTTCTTGGATTATGAACAGACTCCAAAACACAGGAAAATTTACATCTGGTGCAAATACACTTTAATAACTAAAGCATTAACAAACATTTGTTGAATCATAATTCTATGCACAAAAAAAATGTTTGTAATATTGGATCTCTAGTAAATCATAAATACCTCATCATCATCATATGGTAAATTGTAATAAACACACACTGTGGTCTTCCATGCATTTATTAAATACTATGTTTGTAGAAAGTTCTTAATAATAAGGGAGAACGTATACTGTGAAGTGAAAGAACAGTTTACCTTATTATATGATATGTTCACAACTATGAAAACTTTTAATATTATATGAAAAAATGCTACAAAGAATAAACCAAAATATTAATAAAAGCAGTTGCCTCCAAGTAATGAAATTATGGGACTTTTTTCTTCTTTCTACTTTTCTCTAATTATTCAACTAGCATGTAAAAAAACATAATTAGAAAAAAAAGTAAATGAAAATTATACCACTTTAAGAATCAACAGTGGTTTCTCTTTTATTGCATTGTACATTTGGATCAGACTAACTTGCATCTCAGCCTTAACTTGTATCCACACAACTTACATGTTTTTTACTTGCAATTGTTGGCAAGATACTCCTAGCTTTAATATTCTGCAAGCTGGATTCTACTCATTGCTTGTTCAGCTGAATTCACCTATATTCTCCTCCATCCATTCATAAATAATTTTTTAAAAAAGAATTAGAAACTTAATAAGGAGAAGAGGCCTCTCACATTGATGTCTTATAATAAAACAGTATCTGCAGTCCATCATTTGACACAGATTTTCCACTCCCAGTAATACACAAGTGTACAAAGACATTTGTCACAGCAGGTCCTTGTGGCACTGTCCACCGAGCAACACCTAAATGAAACATGTCACATATACCCAAAGGAACTCCCTGGGATGTTCAGAAAGATGAGTCTTATGATGGGTCAGCAAAAATACAGCTCCTAGGAAGTACAAGTCAATAAGAATCTTGATCTCACTACCTAGTCACAGGAAATATGAGAAATATAAAAAACAAATGAAATGACACCATGAGGGAGCAATTAGCCAACTGCAAAACATGGGACATTAAATAAGACCCTTACTCCTGGAAGTCAATGGCAAAAACACAAGGAGGGTAAGAAAGACAGTAGACCATCATGGAGTAAATAGAGAATAAAAAGCATAACAACCAAATGCAATGTATGGATGTATTTGAAATCTAATTTGAACAAACCTACTGTAAAAAAAGAACAAAATTGTTTGAACCAGTCAGAAAAATCTGAATCTGGACCAAATTTTAGAAAATATGAAGGAGTCGGGTATGATAATGGCATAGAAGTTTTGTTTTTAAATTTTACCTCAGTTTTAAACTGTGAAGTATTTACAAGTAAAATGAAAGAATACTTGGGATAAGTGTCAAACCATTCCATTTAAAATGTAGAGAAGATAGATGAAATAAATTTGCAAAAGTGTTGATAATTTTTGAAGCTGGATGACAGACATGAAGATTTTTCATTCTCTTTTCTCCATTTTTGTTTAAAACTTTTCATAACACAAATTTTAAGCAAAATAAAAAAGGATGATATAGATCTCTACATGTTGTCATAAGAATAAAATAGTATCCTTTTTTTCTTTTTTGCTATCCACCTGAAACTATCACAACACTGTTAACTGGCTCTGGTCCAGTATAAAATAAAGAGTTTAATTTTTTTAAAAAAGTATTAACTAGCATAATGAAATGATGTGATTGTACATGGTACAATGGTAGCTGCTACTGCACATAGTTTACTGTGTACAAAGTACTGTTGTAATTACACTTTGTAGCTTAACTCAGTCCTCACGGAACATTATAAGGGAGGTCCTTTACGTGCTCATTTTAGAGACAGGGGAACTGAGCCCTCATTGTTGCTGTGTTAGTCACTCAGTCACGTCCGACTCTTTGCAACTTCATGGACTGCAGCCTCCCAGGCGCCTCTGACCATGGGATTCTCCAAGCAAGAATATTGGAGTGGGTTGCCATGACCTTGTCTAGGGGATCTTCCTGACCCAGGGATCAAACCTGGGTCTCCTGAATTGCAGGCAGATTCTTTACCAGCTGAGCCACCAGGGCAGGCAAAACCCTCACTGGTCAAACAAATAACCTAACATCATAGGTTAAGCAGTAGAGCTGGGATTTAACCAGACTACACAGAACTAACTAGACCACTCCACCCACTGGACACCCACTGCTACTCACAAGCCTGCAAAATGATTCCAGGACATTTTATTCAGGGAAATAATCAGATTGCAGGTTACTAGACAGGGTATGCTCCTCTTTTTGCTCTGTGTGTATCATATACACCTTATGAGGCTTTTATGTAAATATGCACAAGAAATTATAAAGATAATTTGCTTTGAAAAGAGAACCTGGAAGTGGCAGACATTAAATTTTTTACGAATTTCTGTCCTTATTGTTTTGGGTTTTATTTTTTTTTTCGCCATGTGTATACATGGCTTTTTTTTTTTTTTTACTTTTTTTTTTTTATTTTCCCTTTTAATACTTTATTCTATTTTACAGTACTGTGTTGGTTTTGCCATACATTGACATGAATCATGCACAGGTGTACACGATCTCCCCATATACATGGCTTTTTTATACCAGGAAGAATAATTTGGGTTTTGACATAGTGGACCATTTCTGTTATCTTGCTTATAATTCTCTCAATAAGAAAAGAAAAGAAAAAACATGGAAACATTATCATAATATTATAAGAAAATAAAATTTTCAAATTCTATGCAAAGATACATCAGTCGGAAAAAATGAAAAAGATCTGTATATGTTTTTGTTGTGTTTGGAAACTAATATGCAGTACAAAAGTGAAATGTTTGTGTTTTTGTTTCATGACATTTTAGGATACACAGCAAATGGGTGATGGTGATTACTTCTGACAGTAGCCATCCTTGCTTTGGTGGCCCTAAGCTGTCTGCTTCAGTCCTGCCCCAACCAGGCTAAGCCCACCATTTGGTCTGTTGGCCCTGTATCTCTGCCATCCTTTCCCAACACAGCACCCCAGTGTGGCCAGCCTTACTGAAAAGCCCTCCCACTCCATGAGCTGAAATTAAGTGCTCCACAGTGGCAGTTAGGAAGGGATGGGGTGTTCCCTGGTACAATTCTATTTCCAGTTAAAGTGTGCAAATATGGTAAGGATTCAAATGGGAAATGAGGTTTCCTTTAAGTTTTGCATATTTTTTTTTCCATAAACTATTGAGGCAGTTAACAGTCACAAGGGCTCTAAGAGTGAATGCACCTGACCTGGCTCCTGCCTTCATGGTGCTCTTAATGCCACTGCTATAAGAAGCAATGATCCCTCAATCCCCAAGTCTTTGGGAAGCAGGATGCAAATAAAGATGTGGGTAGCTGTGCCAAAGAAACCTATGAAGAATGAAAGCAGCATGCTGGGTAGCTTTAATTCCTGACACTGGCCTCCTGCAACAGTTCATAAACCACTTTTCCCCTCTTCCACCAAAAACTCTTATTATAGAAATGGTAAATACACATTGCAGGTCCTCTTTTTTCTCTTTTCACCTTACTATTTTTTCATTCTCCTTTGCACATGGTACACCTTTATTTAGGCACGTTTGTGTGATCCTTGTGTCGGTGGTGCAAATCCTATCAGAACAAGGAGTAAAGTCTCGGACTGCCCATCCTAGTCACCAGTCATTAGACCCTTGAAATCACTTTTTCTTGCCAAGTGGGCTCTGCAAAAGCTGTTCACTTTCCCTTCCTGCTCTACACTGTTCTATTCACATTTTACATCTTTGCTCATGTGTCATTTCCTTGGGGAGAGTGTTCCATGACATTTTTTTCCAGGTCAAATATTCCTGCTAAACACTCACCTAGTATCGTGGCTGCCCCCCTCCTAACATGTATCCCATTTGAAATATCACATTTGCTCATGGGATCACTTGAATACTGTGTGACTTCCCCTAGGCTGTGCTCTCCATGAGGACAAGTCAATTTTTGCTCACCACTGTCTCTCCAGTGACTACTACAATGTAGGCACTCAATAAATGAACCTTGAATAATGCAGAGAGGTTAGGGGCACTGACCCTGGAGCAGTCAGAAACCCCAGTATAACTGAACAGTCAACCCTCCATGTTCACTTTCTTTTCCATGGATTTAACCCATCGTGGGCTTCCCTGGTAGCTCTGATTTAATATGCACTTAGAGAAAAAATCCAGGTATAAGTGGACCTGCAGTTCAAACTCAAGTTGTTCAAAGGTCAATAAACTGGATACACATCTGTTGAATGCATGAAGATGATGGGGGCATTTATTTCAATGATCTGTAGCTTTTTTACCTGAATTTCAGTGCTTTCTACCTGGACCTAAGAGAAATTAATCAATTATAATATTTTTCCAGGACTTTCAATTGTGGTGCTTTATCCCTTTGGTATAATTTCTGCCAAGCAGGTCTTTGATTCCTGAATGTTTAGGGTGGTTGTTTACTTGCTTGTCAATAATTTTAATTGCCTTTATTCAGATGTAAGTGATTTGCTAAGATAACCTAAGAGAACTGAAGCTTTTATTTCCTTTTCAACTTTCTTTCTCTCCGAAAGAATAGTAGACAGTAAAATTCCAATGTAGAATACCAACAGCTTCATGTAGCATCCACAGGAAACATGGAGAGATTAATGAGGTCTTGAGAACAAGTCACTGAGTTAAAATTGGTGTTTTTTTCCTCCCTTCCAAAAACCCTTCTCTATGAATACTTGACTATCAGTAATTGTCACATTTGGAGGTCATCAAGAAAGAAATGGGGCACTAAGTCTTCGCTTTTCTCCCAGAAGTCAAACGTTCATAAAGTTGGTCATTGGGTTCTTTTTTATGAGATAAGAATTTTCTTTCAGTCAACTTCTCTTTCTTAGAATTGGAAGGGCAGTGAAACTTCAATTTGAAGTTTGAGTCTACAGGAGGTTGACACTAAGATGCACTCCAAAAACCAGGAAATAAAGAAGATTGGATTTTCTACCACAATTTAAAATCTACAAGAAGAATAGAATCAAGGAGGGCAAAATTTTACAGATGGTGAAGGTCAGTGTAAGAAAGGTATCAAAATCATGCTAGCAAATTTCAGAGTGAGACTGGCCCCAGGCAGTCAGTGTGCCAAGTTCACACCCATTACCACTATGATAAGGCCCCATCTAAGTCCATGAAGCTAGCTCACTACATGCCTATAGATGGGTGCATCGTACTGTCCTACTTTAGTGTCCTGGAGACTCTCAAGGTCATCCAAATTAATTTTGTGCTCAAATCCCATCTCACCAAGCAAACTGTGGATAATAATTGTGTTTCTTCTACACATTTATATGACAAGATAAAAAGTACAAAGATATACATACTTAGCTTCCTTATGATTATAAGATAAGATGTGATCTTATACATCAGTAACTTGTGAACTTAGTTTAACAGAGTCCATTCTAGAGACTGGAGTCTCATTGAAACCTGGCTTTTAGGATCACTGTTACTTATTGCCACCCGCTGGAGATGTGTCTGAGGGATCAAGTGGCTTCTTGAAAATGAAAGAACCTTATGTGATGATTTTTACCTCTTCTGCTCCCCACAAAATTTAATAGAGTTCATATTAAGTTCACTGGGTGTATACTGGAACCTTAGTGAGGTCTTCTTATGGAAAATAATTAAATTCAAATTGCTTAATATTTTTGTCAAATCATCTTTCTAAGAGCGAAGAGGTCAAAACATGTCCAATTTGGAGGAATCATTAGTGACCAATGAGTTCACAGAGAGGTGATTCGAGATACAGAAATATCAGCACATTTAATGAGGGTGACAAAGTCCTCTCAACAAACTTTAGTTGCATTCAATTCCAGTATGGGTGTTCATGTCCAGTTGAATTTCTTTTCTTCAGCCCCACATGCTGATAACTATTCACAAGTACAAGTTCAATTTCAGGCCAACAAATTCATACAGAGCTCAAAGTGAGTTTAGAGAATCACAAAATCCTTTGTGAATCAGNATGCACTCCAAAAACCAGGAAATAAAGAAGATTGGATTTTCTACCACAATTTAAAATCTACAAGAAAAATAGAATCAAGGAGGTCAAAATTTTACAGATGGTGAAGGTCAGTGTAAGAAAGGTATCAAAATCATGCTAGCAAATTTCAGAGTGAGACTGGCCCCAGGCAGTCAGTGTGCCAAGTTCACACCCATTACCACTATGATAAGGCCCCATCTAAGTCCATGAAGCTAGCTCACTACATGCCTATAGATGGGTGCATCGTACTGTCCTACTTTAGTGTCCTGGAGACTCTCAAGGTCATCCAAATTAATTTTGTGCTCAAATCCCATCTCACCAAGCAAACTGTGGATAATAATTGTGTTTCTTCTACACATTTATATGACAAGATAAAAAGTACAAAGATATACATACTTAGCTTCCTTATGATTATAAGATAAGATGTGATCTTATACATCAGTAACTTGTGAACTTAGTTTAACAGAGTCCATTCTAGAGACTGGAGTCTCATTGAAACCTGGCTTTTAGGATCACTGTTACTTATTCCCACCCGCTGGAGATGTGTCTGAGGGATCAAGTGGCTTCTTGAAAATGAAAGAACCTTATGTGATGATTTTTACCTCTTCTGCTCCCCACAAAATTTAATAGAGTTCATATTAAGTTCACTGGGTGTATACTGGAACCTTAGTGAGGTCTTCTTATGGAAAATAACTAAATTCAAATTGCTTAATATTTTTGTCAAATCATCTTTCTAAGAGCGAAGAGGTCAAAACATGTCCAATTTGGAGGAATCATTAGTGACCAATGAGTTCACAGAGAGGTGATTCGAGATACAGAAATATCAGCACATTTAATGAGGGTGACAAAGTCCTCTCAACAAACTTTAGTTGCATTCAATTCCAGTATGGGTGTTCATGTCCAGTTGAATTTCTTTTCTTCAGCCCCACATGCTGATAACTATTCACAAGTACAAGTTCAATTTCAGGCCAACAAATTCATACAGAGCTCAAAGTGAGTTTAGAGAATCACAAAATCCTTTGTGAATCAGGTCAATAAATTTAGCACTGGATTGTTTACATCAAAATGACAGTCACCTTTTAGGTTTGTTTTTTTCTTTTTTTCCTTTAGAACACTTTCCTACTCCCTAGATGTCAGAGAACATCTGATTTGAAGGTAGAGAACAGTGCATTAGGTGGTATATTTACTTAAAGAATGTTCTTAGATCATAGACTCAGAGAACTGGAAGGAATCCTTGGGATCATCTACTCTATTCTTAAACTCAGGTATAGAACCCCTGAGATGTGAGGCAGCAGGAAGGGAAGCCATGGGTATTTCAGTTTTACTCAGTGATGTTTAATTTTAAACATTACTTTTACAATGAAAGGAGCACACATATATGATGGAATAGAGGGCATTAAAAAAAAAAACTTACTTTTTAAAGTAAGACATATTCTTTCTAAGAAATGTTAGTCATTAGTGCCCTACTTCCAGCTATGGTCTAAGCTCTTTGAGGACCTGAACAAAATCCCCTGCTCTGTATTGGTGGAAGAGTCTAACAAACACAGATCTAGTCCCAATCTAAAATGTGAAAACAGGCCCAGAGAGGAATGGGACCTTGGCCAAGGTCACACAGCCAGCATGAGTACTGGATTCAAGACTAGAACCTGCCTGTCCAATGCACGTTTTTGCAGTCCAGCTGACTGCCTCTGAATTTTAGTAGCTATTCTGCACTTGCTCAGTTTCCACATCCAAAAAGCACCTTTCTGCAGATGACTGGTTGTTTTTAGAGGAATTGAATAAACTTCAATGTCATGATAAATAACTTTCACTCGATGCACTCAGTGGTTCTCCCATTTCTTAAAGTTGTTAAGGTTATTTGTGTGCAGAAAAGTAAAAACATAGCTTGTTCAGAGAGAAAGAGGAAACTGCTCATCCATGAAACAGAAATATGGCCCCTTAGAGCAGCGTTTCCCAACATATGCTCCCCTGATCTCCTGGATCAGAATGACGTGCGACTTCAGTAAATATGCAGATTATTGGGACTCACCCTACTTACTGATTCAGAACCTCTGAGGACAGAGCCCAGGAATCTTCATGTTTAACCCGTCCCCTTAAGTGATTCTCATATGCTCTGAGATTAAAACAATCATACATGCATGAGGAGAAGAAAGGACAAGGAATGGGAAAGTGACATACTAACATCTCATAAGGCTCATATGGAAAAGCTCTTCCATATTCAAGATCTCTTTGCTTAGTTAACTACCTGTGCTATCCAGTAGCTACAGTAGCAATTATACTCAAATTAAATTTTTTAAAAAGATGATATATATAAAAAGAAAACTATCTTTGATAGGTAGAGTGAGGGAAACTATCTTGGTTTGCAAATGAATAAACTGAAGGCCAGCTGATCAGATAGGTTTTAACTACACGTGAAAACAGAGAAAGAAAAAGCATCCAGACAAATACCCATAAAACAACACAACAAGTATAACAGTAAGAAGGAAAATGTGCCAGATGGATGGAAAGATGCGGATAAAACATCATGTCTCTGCCAATCCCATTCAGTGTATTTTCCCCTATATATATTGAATAACTTAGGGATAACACTGCTTCAATTTCTTTTAAAAAAGCAGGGGCTTCACAAAATACAAAGTAAATAGCATAAGTGAATGATACTATTATTATACTTTCAATTTTCTGAGGCATTCTTTAACTGTTGTAAGTTAGCAAGATATTAAGGAAATTACATAGGAGCAGACAAAAAACTGATTTCTATAAGAATCTAAATGGGAAACAAAAAAAAATGGACTGACAAGAATTATTTTAACAATATCTTTTAACACATGGAAATAAAAAGAGTCAGTCATCATCAAAAACTCAAAATTAAAGCAAAGGTGAGTAAACATGATCTCCAAATTTTAAACAAGATTTGGAGGGAGGACAATGTGAACAGCACAGTGGGGATGAAAGGGTATGTCTGTCTCATTTCAAGACAGACTTGTGCGGAGGGACACAGGAACAGCCATTGTGGAAATCATGCCCTTGAAACAGAATCTCACTGGACAGCAAGTGGAGAGAGGAGGATTTGTTATCAGAGCACATGTAGGGCATGGCCAGAGAGTCAAAATGAGCTGTCTCCTCCAGCTCTGGCCCTCATGTGGCTCAGCCTCAGGCAGAGCCCAGATGAAGGGTTTCACCTCCCTCCCCACCATGATTCTCTTAACTGCTATATCTCTCAGTGGCGTTGTCTAGGTTTCCAGGAAGTACATGCTTTTTCATCTCAGCTATTTTCCCCTGAATCCTGAATAAATAAATGCCTGTTCTAATTTAGATGAGATGGATCCATGCTCATGCTGGAAAGGAGAAACAACTTAGTCTCTTGGTGAAGTGGGCAAGTTTGTGACCTGGAACAAGTTCATTTCTCTGTACTAGAATTTTCATTTAGTTAAACAGGGATTAATACCTATCTTGTAGGCTTTCCATGAGAATGAAATAAAACACATGTGAAATACTTAGCACAATGTCTGACACACAGCAAATGCCGTACCACTGGCAGTATGCATTTTAGACCTCAGGAAGGAGATTTCTTAAATGAGGACACATTTTCCTTTGCTCTGGATTCTCAAAATTTGACAACAAAGTCCACTTATCATAGACACTAAGAAAACTGGAGAAGACACCCTTATGACCTAAGTTTCTTATCCTCATGTCCACACAGGGATACTGACATGGTTTTTCTGTTGTAGATCCACAAAAATCTCTCAATGTAGGATACCCAGGCCAGCAACAGTGCCCCTTTTATCTATCGTAACTTTAGACTCAAATGTCATTCATAGAGATCAGGCTTTTCCTCAGACAAAGACAAATTTAGGTGAAAATATTGGCTTCTATTTTCTGCTACCTCTATAATAAACTCACATCAACTGTGCAATAAAAAGTTGATTTTAAAGTAATATAAGAAAAGACATAAAATTGGCTTCAAATAAAAAAAGTATTTTTTCTATCCATGTTTTCCTCAAAGAAGAGTTGAATGAACTTTAAAAATGGGTACCAGGAATGTCTGGTACAATTTTTGTACGTAATCTGGTAAGATTTTTGTACGTATTTGCAGGGTTACAAGAGACGAAAGTCTCTCATCTAACAAAGTGGATATAATTATATGCTCAAATCAGTATGTGCTCTCTATGGCAAATTCTGCTCAGTCTTTTCCCTTTGGTGCCTCATGTTGGTTTGGTTTTATCACTGCTTATAAAAATTTATCTGAATAAATTAAAGGAACCAGACAACCTTTCATCAGAGTATAATCATACACAGATCATCCACCAAATGCAATGTTCCTTCCTTCCCTGAGACCCTAGAAACATTTTCACCATTTGACATGCAAGAATCTTTAATAATCAGTGCAGAGAGAACACATCGTAATCAAGGAAAATGCCTACCAAATTGACTCCCTCCTTAAAGCCATCTGTGTTCAACGACTCCCTGTAGCAACTGTAAAGTCATAACCAATTGGGAGAGTTGCTCAAGCTAAGAAAAAACACAACATACAGAATTGAGAATTATAGGACAATAAAGTCAGTCTGGCCACAGAATATCTAAAATCATCCAAGTTATAAAATGTGGAATGATAAATTCTATGTTCCCTCATGATTATGAAAGCTAACATATTTACCAGCTTATGTCACCTCCCCACTGCTTTTCTTTTGATTTAAACACTAAGTGATAGAAACATTTTCTGCTTCCTGAGCTTAATTGGTAAGTAAAGGCTGATTGGTTTGGTGCCTCAATAGCCGGAGGAAACGGAAGATATTCAGAGAATCCCTCTGCAGTTCCCAAATTTGTCTGTCTCTGGCCACAGGAAGACAAACAAGATGGCCACAGAACTTTGTTGTTGCGACTCTAAGCCTCTCATTTGCCACCGGGAGAGAAAACTTCTCATATCCTCCTCCTCAACCTTCCAACCTAAACCTACTCACACAGCCACGTTCCCTATTTCAGGAAAGAGAATGGCTGACACCAAATATCTGAGCATCATCTCTGTTGAGTTCATCTCTAAATATCTCTTCACATATGTCTATTGCCACCTACCTCCGCAGTCTCTGTCTATGCCACATCTTCATCATCTCTACCCTGCTTGACTGCATCTGAGCTTTGGCTTTGCCTCCAGACTTTCCCTCCTATCTAACCAGTAACCCCCATTCTCAGTTGAGAAGTCAGAGCAATGCTTCTAAAGAGTTAATTCACCACTCCCATGTTACATTATGTAGTAATTCTTCATCACACTCTAAATAATGACTAAGACTCATAAGAGATTCACAAGACCCCCTCATAACCTCTCCAACTATTCCTCTTCCATGTCTCCCATGCTTCTTGTATGCACTACATCAGATTTCTTTTAATACCTCAAAGATAACATGCTCCCCCCTCGCTCTCTCATTTTCCTACCCACTGTTTCTTCTACCCAAAATACTCTCCTTCCTCCTCTTCTCCTGGCTAATGTCTACTCATCATAAGGTTGCAACAGAACTATTGTGTTCTCTAGGAAACCTTCTTAGCCACTCCTTCAGATAGAGCTCAATGCTCCTATAATGCACTCTCAAAACTCTGCTTCTGTAACAAAGCACTAGTCCTGCTTTATCACTACTGTATGTTAGGTGTTTGTCTTCTGAGCCAGATTACAACATGAAAATAGGCCCAAGTCAATCATGCTAATTCTTATATCCCTGGATCATGGGACAGTTTTTGGAACTCAAAAGATGTTTAAATTGTATTTCTTAAATTAATGAATGGATAAAGTAGTTGTCCAAATTATTAGTGAACTGGCAATATATTTAGGGCTAGATACCAGGTTACTCTTTTGACTCTACTAAATCTGGGGGATACTTTATTATCCATTTCAGTCTATATATTCACTCAATGAATATTACATTGTTAGGGTACAGTAAACCATTGACAAAGCAACAATTAGAACCAAACATGGACAGTGGACAGGTTCAAAACTGGGAAAGGAATACGCCAGGGCTGTATATTGTCATCCTAATTATTTAACTTATATGCAGAGTACATCATGTGAAATGTCAGGTTGGATGAATCACAAGCTGGAATCAAGATTGCTGGGAGAAATATCAATAACCTCAGATATGCAGATGATACCACTCTAATGGCAGAAAGCAAAGAGGAAATAAATGAAGGTGAAAGGGGAGAGTGAAAAAGCTGGCTAAAAATTCAGCATTCAAAAAATGAAGATCACGGTATCTGATACTATCACGTCATGGCAAATAGATGGAGAAAAAGTGGAAATAGTGACAGATTTTATTTTCTTGAGCTCCAAAATCACTGCAGATGGTGACTTCAGCCATGAAATTAAAAGATGCTTACTCCATGGAAGAAAAGTTATGACCAACCTAGATAGCATATTCAAAAGCAGAGACATTACTTTGCCGACTAAGGTCCGTCTAGACAAGGCTATGGTTTTTCCTGTGGTCATGTATAGATGTGAGAGTTGGACTATGAAGAATGTTGAGCGCCGAAGAATTGATGCTTTTGAACTGTGGTGTTGCAGAGTCTCTTGAGAGTCCCTTGGACTGCAAGGAGATCCAACCAGTCCATTCTGAAGGAGATCAACCCTGGGATTTCTTTGGAAGGAATGATGCTAAAGCTGAAATTCCAGTACTTTGGCCACCTCATGAAAAGAGTTGACTCATTGGAAAAGACTCTGATGCTGGGAGGAGTTTGGGGTAGGAGGAGAAGGGGACAACAGAGGATGAGATGGCTGGATGGCATCACTGACTCGAAGGATGTGAGTATGAGTGAACTCCGGGAGTTGGTGATAAACAGGGAGGCCTGGCGTGCTGCGATTCATGGTGTCTCAAAGAGTCAGACACGACTGAGCAACTGAACTGAACTGAATTGAACTGACACTAAAGAAAGGACTCTAAGATATTGACATAGTCACCCTTACAAACCTTAATGACATCAGACATATCCAAATAGGAAACTGGTAGACAGAGGAACAAAATTCAATCCAGTCAACACTGAAGAAAATGGCTCCCACTAATGAACCAATTGGTATCTTCACTTCTAGAGTCACTATCTAAGGCTTGAATCCCAGCAGAAAAAAAAAAAAGTGTTACTGTTTTTCCTAGAAAGGATTTTAACATGACTTTAGGTAATCTGCTCTTAGGGTTTCCATTTATATTATGATATATAGATATGAGGTGATGGAATTCCAGTTGAGCTATTTCAAATCCTAAGAGGTAATGCTGTGAAAGTGATGTGCTCAATATACCAGCAAATTTGGAAAACTCAGCAGTGGCCACAGGACTGGAAAAGGTCAGTTTTCATTTCAATCCTGAAGATGTTCTACTACCACACAACTATACTCATTTCACATGCTAGCAAAGTAATGCTCAAAATTCTCCAGGCTAGGCTTCAACAATACGTGAATCAAGAACTTCCAGATGTTCAAGCTGGATTTAGAAAAGGTAGAGGAACCAGAGATCAAGTTACCAACATCTGTTGCATCATAGAAAATGCAAAAGAATTTCAGCAAAACATCTACTTCTGCTTCCTTCCCTTACTATGCTAAAGCCTTTGACTGTGTGGATCACAAAAAATTGTAGAAAATTCTGAAAGAGATGGGAATACCAGACCACCTGACCTGCCTCCTGAGAAACCTGTTTGCAGGTCAAGAAGCAACAATTAGAACTGGACATGGAACAACAGACTGGTTCCAAATTGGGAAAGGAGTCCATCAAGACTGTATATTGTCACCCTGCTTATTTAACTTATATGCAGAGTACATCATGTGAAATGCCAGGCTGGATGAAGCACAACCTGGAATCAAGGTTGCTGGGAGAAATATCAATAACTTAAGACATGCAGATGACACCACCCTTATGGCAGAAAGTGAAGAGGAATTAAACAGCCTCTTGATTAAAGAGGTGAGTGAAAAAGCTAGTTTAAAACTCAACATTCCAAAAATGAAGATCATGGCATCTAATTCCATCACTCCATGGCAAATAGATGGGGAGAGAGTGACAGACTTTAGTTTCTTGGGCTCCAAAATCACAGCAGATTGTGACTGCAGCCATGAATTTTAATGATGCTTACTCCTTGAAAGAAAAGCTATGACAAACCTAGACAATATATAAAAAGCAGAGACATTACTTGGCCAACAAAGGACTGTATAGTCAAAGTTATGGTTTTTCCAGTAATCNCTCTTAGGGTTTCCATTTATATTATGATATATAGATATGAGGTGATGGAATTCCAGTTGAGCTATTTCAAATCCTAAGAGGTAATGCTGTGAAAGTGATGTGCTCAATATACCAGCAAATTTGGAAAACTCAGCAGTGGCCACAGGACTGGAAAAGGTCAGTTTTCATTTCAATCCTGAAGATGTTCTACTACCACACAACTATACTCATTTCACATGCTAGCAAAGTAATGCTCAAAATTCTCCAGGCTAGGCTTCAACAATACGTGAATCAAGAACTTCCAGATGTTCAAGCTGGATTTAGAAAAGGTAGAGGAACCAGAGATCAAGTTACCAACATCTGTTGCATCATAGAAAATGCAAAAGAATTTCAGCAAAACATCTACTTCTGCTTCCTTCCCTTACTATGCTAAAGCCTTTGACTGTGTGGATCACAAAAAATTGTAGAAAATTCTGAAAGAGATGGGAATACCAGACCACCTGACCTGCCTCCTGAGAAACCTGTTTGCAGGTCAAGAAGCAACAATTAGAACTGGACATGGAACAACAGACTGGTTCCAAATTGGGAAAGGAGTCCATCAAGACTGTATATTGTCACCCTGCTTATTTAACTTATATGCAGAGTACATCATGTGAAATGCCAGGCTGGATGAAGCACAACCTGGAATCAAGGTTGCTGGGAGAAATATCAATAACTTAAGACATGCAGATGACACCACCCTTATGGCAGAAAGTGAAGAGGAATTAAACAGCCTCTTGATTAAAGAGGTGAGTGAAAAAGCTAGTTTAAAACTCAACATTCCAAAAATGAAGATCATGGCATCTAATTCCATCACTCCATGGCAAATAGATGGGGAGAGAGTGACAGACTTTAGTTTCTTGGGCTCCAAAATCACAGCAGATTGTGACTGCAGCCATGAATTTTAATGATGCTTACTCCTTGAAAGAAAAGCTATGACAAACCTAGACAATATATAAAAAGCAGAGACATTACTTGGCCAACAAAGGACTGTATAGTCAAAGTTATGGTTTTTCCAGTAATCACATATGGATGTGAGAGTTGGACCATGAAGAAGGTTGAGTGCTGAAGAATTGATGCTTTTGAACTGTGGTGTTGGAGAAGACTCTTGAGAATCCCTTGGACTGCAAGGAGATACAAACAGTCCATCCTAAAGGAAATCAATCCTGAATATTCATTGGAAGGACTGATGCTGAAGCCGAAGCTCCAGTACTTAGGCCACCTGATGTGAAGAACTGACTAACTGAAAAAGATCCTGATGCTGGGAAAGAATGATGGCAAGTGGAGAAGAGGATGACAGCGGACGAGATGGTTGGATGGTATCAATTACCCAATAAACATGAATTTGAGCAGGGAAGCCTGGCATGCTACAGTTCATGGGGGTCACAAAGAGTCAGACATGACTGAGTAACTGAGCAACAATAGACAGGAAAATTTGATTTGAGTGGCAAATACAATTTTCATAACTATCAAACTATATAAATATTCCTTTTGTGTGTGTCTGGTTGTGGTGCTGGTTTTGTCACTAAGTTGTGTCTGATTCTCTATGACCCAATGGACTGTAGCTCACCAGGCTCCTCTGTCCATGGCAAGAATATTGGAGTGGTTTGCCTTTCCTTCTCCAGGGATCTTCCTTTAGTTCTTAAAAGCTGCACTAATACTATTGAGAATCACTATCCCTACTATAATCATATAAAACACAAAAACATTAAATACTAAATTAAATTTGCAGTTTTATCATTTGTTGGTGAAAGAGTCTAGAAAAAGCATGTCCAATTTGTAAATGCACCTGAAAACTGAAAGGTTTTAACCTTTCCTTAACAACTGTTATAAAAATTCTATACATTGCTGGGGCTCAGGTGGCCATTGGTAGTGGAGCTGAGGGGCTCCCATTCTACCAGGATGTCCGTCTGCTGGACAGCAGCTTCATAGAGAATGTGCTGCAAGTCACAAATTGAGTTTCCTTAAAAATAGCTATTTCAGAAAGAATAGGATGGCGGAGGAGTAGATGGATGTGGAATACATCTCTCCCCACAGATACATCAGGAATATACCTTCAGACACAGAAAGGCATGCAGAACACATGCAGACAGGAGTATCTGACCAGCAGAAAAGAATATATAGACCCATGCCAAACTCGAGATCAAGCCCTGAGACTTTGGAGAGGGGGCACTGAATCCAAGACTCAAGACTACCAGAGAACTAACCCTACGGGGTATCAAATAGTGAGAACTCACACAAAGGAAACCACTGTAATACAAGATCGGGCATCAACCAACCACCAATAGCACCCTGGGCAAGACACTGCATCTAAACAACAAACAAACCCAATCATCAGCAGACAGGATTAGCACCTCACTCAGCCTTGCCCATCAGAGGAAAAACAAACAAAAATTCAGCACAAATCTCACCCTATAAGAAGTTTACACAAACCACTGGACCAAACTTATAGGGCAGAAACCAAAAGGAAGAAAGAATTCACCCTTGAAGCCTGGTAAAAGGATAACTCAAACATGATAAGTTAAAAAATAATAATAATGAAAAGGCAGAGAAATGCTACACAAATTAAGGAACAAACTAGAAACACAGACGTTCAAATAAATGAAGAGGAAATAGGCAAACTACCTGAAAAACAATTCGGAATAATGATAGTAAAGAATATAAAACACCTTGAAAGCAAAATGGAAAAAATGCAATAATCAAATAACAAAGACCTAGGACAATTAAAAAATAAACATGCAGAGACAAAAAACACAATTACTGAAATTAAAAATACTCTAAAAGGAATCAATAACAGAATATCTGAAGCAGAAGAATGAATCAGTGAGCTGAAAGATAAAATGGTGGAAATAACTTCTGAAGAGCAGAATAACATAAAAAGGATGAAAAGAACCTGAGGATAGTCTCACAGACCTCTGGGACAATACCAAACACACCCACATTTGAATAATAGAGGATACAGAAGAAGAAGAGAAAACGAAAGGGTATGAAAAATTTTTTGAAGAGATTATAGTTGAAAATTTCCCCAACATGGAAAAGGAAAGAGTCAATCAAGTCCAAGAGTCACAAAGAGTCCCATACAGGATAAGCCCAAGGAGAAACATGTCAAGATACATACTAATCAAACTAACAAAGACTAAACACAAAGAAAGACAATTAAAAGCAGCAAGGGAGAAGCAACAAGTAACACACAAGGGAAACCCCATATGCTTAACAGCAGTTCTTTCAGCAGAAACTCTGCAGGCCAGAAGGGAAGGGCAGGATATATTTAAAGTACTGAAAGGGAAAAATCTGCAACCAAGATTACTGTACCCAACAAGGATCTCATTCAAAATTGATAGAGAAATCAAAAATTTTTCAGACAAGCAAAAGTTAAGAGAATTCAGTACCACCAAACCAGCTTTACAACAAATTTTTTTTATCTTTTTTTTTTAATACTTTATTCTATTTTACAGTACTGTTTTGGTTTTGCCATACATTGACATGAATCAGCCACAGGTGTACANTGTACCAGTCTTATAGATGAGAAACCTGAGATTTAGTAACTTGCCCAAGGTCAACAATTAGCAATTGGCAGC
Source organism: Raphicerus campestris (assembly GCA_006410735.1). Lineage (NCBI taxonomy): Eukaryota > Metazoa > Chordata > Mammalia > Artiodactyla > Bovidae > Raphicerus > Raphicerus campestris. The sequence continues at coordinate 1,271,227 of SJYW01003133.1, read as the reverse complement.
ACCAGAGTATGAAACTGGGGAGCCTGAATAAACCTTTAGTCAGGATAGTGCACGATTTCTGTATGAGATCTGGGACAAAAATGGCTTGTTAATAAATGTGACCTGTCCTTGTGTTAGCCGCAAGATGAAATCACAAGAGGATTAATCAGTGAGAATCAAAATAAGATGAAGGAAACATCTTACCAAATGTATCAGATGTCCCTAAACAGATCATCAAAAGGTATTATTTAATGTCACTTTGACTAATGAGCAGAAAGATATAGTGGTTAACAATGAGGGATTTGGAGTCAAAGGGGTATGGTTTCAAATAATGGCTCTGTCACGGTCTAGCTGCAAGGCTGTCATTTAAACTCTCTGACACTTGGTTTCTAACTTTAATAGGAATATTAATGCCCAGCTCATATAGGTGTTTAAAGGTTAAATAATAAAATGTATTTGAAAGTCCTTAGTACAGAACTAACATATGCACTCAATAATTAACCAAAAATGGTATTTTGCAGAGCTGCGACATCAGAGTTGAAGAAGGAGGAATAAAGAACTTCATTGCTGTTACTGTTATAGACCTACTGTTGGTCACTCAGTCCTGTCTGATTTTTTGTGACCATATGGACTGTAGCCTGTCAGACTCCTCTGTCCATGGGATTTCCCAGGCAAGATTACTGGAGTGGATAGCCATTCCCTTCTCCAGGGGAATCTTCCTGATCCAGGAATTGAACTCAGGTCTCTTGCTTTGCAGGCAGATTCTTCATCTGAGCCACCAGGGAAGCCATTATTGTGATACCTGTGGACTAAATGATAGATATACATGTGGCATAGATAACTGTCCTATCAGTTACATGTACTCTTGCAGGAAGACTAAAAATCTCCCAGTAATGACTGTCGAATGACGTTAATAACTCTATAGGCACATTTTGCCCCTAGAAGTGCTGACAGTCTAAGAGAGCTCAACTTCCATGCCACTCAGAATTCTCCAAGCTGCTTTAGAGCTGGCTTTAGAAGTGTGAGAAGTCTGAGAGTCAANACGTTAATAACTCTATAGGCACATTTTGCCCCTAGAAGTGCTGACAGTCTAAGAGAGCTCAACTTCCATGCCACTCAGAATTCTCCAAGCTGCTTTAGAGCTGGCTTTAGAAGTGTGAGAAGTCTGAGAGTCAAAAGCTTCAGAGCCTCCTTATCTGAGACATGTCTTGGAGCACACCCATAAGAGTTGATCTTCCACAAAGAAGAGAATCTGACCTTGCAAGACAATGCGCGTATCCTTATTAAAAAAAGAAAGAAAGAATTTGAGGATTTTGAAGCAAATTCACGAGTGACACTGTAGTTCTTGCATTTAATGACAGTCGACGGGGATGTGAAAGACATTCACTCTTAATCCCTTTGTAGAGTAATGTGACACATTTTTAGAGGACATTTTGGCAAAGTTTATGCAAAAAAATATAATGCACATTCTCTATGATCCAGAAAACCAATCTTTAAGATTCCATTCAACAAAAATGTTTAAATAAACATAAAGAGACATACATAAAAAGATGCTCTTGAAAATATTGTAAAACATTCCCATCAATTGAGAAATTGCTTTATATAGAGAGCATATCAAATAAAATGCCATGGAGCTCATCAAAAATGAGATAAATGTCTGCTGACCTGAAAATATGCTTTTATATATGAAGTCTAAAAGATTATAAAACTTTAAAATATAGTCTCTTTTGTTTAAAATATGCTATATGTGTACATGTATGCATAGTATATATATATATATAGTATATATATATATGTATAGTGCATATATATTACTATTTATGTACTATTTATAGGTACATGATCTGCAAGTAAGCTAGTATTAATGATAGTTACTTCTGGAAAACAGCACTGACATGTGGATTGAGGAAATGGAGTGGGGAAACAGGAAGCTTTTATCTACCATTGTATCCTCTTTGGCATTACTTGAATTTAAAATAGTAAACAGTTACATTAATAACTTTTTTAATAAAATGAATTTTTTACTAAAAATCATTGTTATAAGGAAAATCCATAACAATACATCTTAAAATCTTCTTTCCTCTGGAATCTACTTCATTCCATTGTCCCTTTCCCCTACATAGTTAGGAAAACTTTTATTCTAGCCTGGGTGCTTGTGTGAATATCTCTTGCCCTTCCCAAACTATCCTCATACTTCTTTGCTGTCTGCCTCTTCCCTTTTTCCCAGGTTCATTAACAGCAAAGAACCAAATGGAAAGAGAAGACACTATCTTTTCTTGTTCCTTCTCTGGCAGCTCGGACGGTAAAGAATCTGCCTGCAATGCAGGAGACCCTGGTTGGATCCCTGGGTCAGGAAGATCCCCTAGAGAAAGGCATCGCTACCCTCACCAGTATTCTTGCTTGGAAAGTCCCATGTACAGAGCATCTGGTGGGCTACAGTCCATGGGGTTACAAAGAGTCATACATGACTGAGCAACTAACAATTATTTTCCTTGTGAAAACAAAACCAAAAACCCTCTTACCTGACCAGGAGAAGTCTGAGGACACTAATACACTAAGAAATGTTCTATCAGACCTGTTTCTCGCTTTTCCTTTCTCTAAGCTTCAGTGCCCACGACAACAGGAACTGAAGCTTCAGTATTATATCCCCTGAACCTACCACACACTCAAAACATAGTAGGTGCTCAACATTGTTTGTTAAATATATGTTGGAATAAGTCATACCCTCAAGCAGCATATGTCATGTTTGGGAGGCACATGCTTTCGGTAATGCCTTCTTAATGTCACATGTGCTGCTGACTCACTATTACCTGAGAGGCAACAGCAGATTTAAACGACCAGCCATTGATAACGGAGCATCTGCCTCTGCAAAACCCTGCATGCTAATATAGGCTGTCAGCCCAGAAACCCAGCAGAGCTGTGCTTAGCAACCAGTCCCTTTGCTATCTATTTTGGTTAGCTATGTCAAAAGTTATTCTAACTTCATTCAATCAATGGCTTCATGTAGTGAAAGACAGATACTGCAAAGAGATGTGAAAACAGAATCAAAGATTTGTATGTTCAGCACCTCTAAAGGCTGTTTTAAATGTCTCTCTTCTTTTCCAGTGCAGTCGGGGCTGCCCTGCAGTCTTGTTTACAGCCCATTTGGGAGGGATCTGCTAAGCAGGAGGAAGGTGTCTTTGACCTTCATCTCCCTACAAGGAGAAACACAGAATAGCTGTCTGTCTACCATTCTGACCTCATTTCCATGACAGGGAACCACTCATTTGGGAACCATGAAAAATAGGATTGATTCATTTCTTTTCTCTAAAATGTTCCAGAAGACAGTGGACTCTTGGTGAGCTGAAGGATGATTGAAATTGTAGGGCCACAAATGTTCATTAGGTGGAAATGGAAAGATGCTCAACCTCCAAGTCATGAATAAATACAGTGCATAATTCGTGTATTTTGGCCTTTCTGTGCCATTACTTCTGTGTGGTATTTTGGCTCGTAATTTACAGAGAGAAGCCTTTGAATGCAAATAGACATAAACTTCCCCCCAAATAACTAAGGTTAAGTTGAGACCTTGACTGAGAACAGAGTTTTTCCAGGATTGGTGCATTCCACCTTGGTCTGTGCATGCGTGCTAAGTCACTCAGTCATGTCGGACTCTGAGACCCCATGGACTGTAGCCTGCTAGGCTTCTCTGTCCATGGGATTTCCCAGGCAAGGATACTGGACTGGTAGTCATTCTCTCCTCCAGGGGATCTTTCCAACTCATGTGTCTCCTGCATTGGCAGGCAGATTCTTTACCACTGTGCCACCTGGGAAGACCCACCTTGGTCCAACTGAACCCAAAAATGACTGAGCCAGATCATGTTACCTTCCCAAACTGAGTCCCCAGAAAGGAGCTTTCTTATTTCACAGATCCTGTAAAACCCCAATGAAGATGGAAAGAGACCCTGCTGTTATGAGTCAATAAATTGTCTTATGTCTCATGTCAGTCTTGACCTCAAAATTAACAATTTCTGATGCCAATTTGAACTGGGAAGGTAACAGAGAAATCATAGATTCCACGCCCCCAAAGCAGAGGAAAATTAGGCCTAAAGAGTTATCTAAGGACACAGTTGGGAACAGAACAAAAAGGAAAACTGAATCAGACTTTCTGCTCAGTATTCTTTTCTCTATAGCACACAGCCTCTTCATCTTGCCTTGAACTGAAACAGCAATCAACATAAAGAGGTAGCAATTCAATACATTTCTGTCAATGCCGTCTATGGCCCCAGAATTGGGCTTCTGTGAGAGACAGGCGAAACAAGTGCAGTCTCTGCCACTGCCCTCAAGGAGTGGACAAAACTCATGCATTTCTGAGGGATGAATGGAGAGTGACTGCTAATGAGTACAGATTTTCTTTTTATAGAATAAGATATTCTGGAATTAGATGGTGGTGGTGGTTACACAACTTCGTGAATACACTAAAATGAAACCCCCTGAATTGTACATTTTAAGGGGTGGAAGCTATAGTATAGAAATTAGGTCTCACTTTTTGGTAAGGTCATACAATTCAAGTAATTAATAATGAACCAGAATCTAGTAGCAAAAGATGATTGGTACTAAATGGAAACCAGAGGCAAACTAGCAGGTGCCCATATCTCAAGGAAAAGCAAGAGCTTAAAGGAATGCAATGTTTCAGTAGGTAGAAGTAACGAGAACAAAAGTGGGAACATAGGACTAATGGAGAGACTGTGAGAAGAGTTATATTAAAGGGTTGTCTTCACGCACACTCATTGTGGGAAGAGATACTATAACAGGGAATATGTGGTGTTTTTTAAAGCATTTTTCAAGTCTGTTAAAATAACTCCAGAAGAGTGCTGAACAATAAGCCCATTGTGATTTTTTTCTAGTACTTCAACAAACAATTCTATCTGCAAAATATAAATGAGGAAACAAATTCTGGCTTTGGATGTTTGCACAGGCGGGAAGTTGATGGCTGAGCCAAAGCAAAGCTCTTTGCAGTTTTATGAATCGTGAAAAAGAAATGCTGGAGATAGTCTAGGTAACTGAGTAATTGGTAACTCCGTTTAGAGACATGGTGACTGAGTTTAGAGACACAGAGCTGAAACTGAAGGACAGAATTGGTGATTATACCGTATGTTACACAACATAAACATATAATTTTAGCCTAAAGTGGGCATCTTTGGTAGGATCAATGGTTAATATCAACTAAGAAGAGGTTGTACAGAACTGACTCCCACTGCAGATTTCATGAAATTGTTAAAGCCGAAAAGAGGATTCATGGACATGTCTCGTTTGCCTATCCAAAATCCACTCCCTCTTCTGTTTTCATGTGGGGGAACCATGCCTTCCTTACTCTAGGTTCATATGGTTCAGACTGACTCAAGCGGTGGGCACATGATCCAGGCTTGGCCAATGATCTAATTCCCCACATTTGGACCACCAGTTCAGCCATGCCCATGACCCAAGTCAGCATGCCATCCTGGAACTTTTGATAACAAAATTTAGTTGGATATCTAACCATACTAATGATGCTAGTCTGGCCCTTCTGGGAACCATCCACAGAAAAGACTTCTTGGCGAGTGAAGCCAATACAAAGCCAAGAGATGAAGATTCAGATCCTGGTGATCTCCTAGATCCAAACGTATCTGAAGATATTACCCTTGGAGCATCTGGACTGGGTTTCTATCACTTTCAATAAAAAGTCATGACAAATGCAACATCCAGCTCAACCTTATAATTCTCCAGATGAGGAACTGAGGTCCTACAAAATGTAAGCCCTTGCTCAGTAATCAGTGACAGACTCTAGGTATAAATGCAGATACCTTAGATCTTAGTCAAATGACTTCTCCCTATTTTATCCTTAAAGATTCATTTTGGAACCAATTAGACATTTGGATGTTACCCATAAGCAAAGTTGTTTGATAGAAGCATTGGTTTTTAAAAAAAAATTACACATTTGCTTTCAGAGCATCAAAATGCATCAAGCATCAGCAAACATCCAGTGTCTCTTCATTTTATTAGAATGAAATTATAATTCCTTTCTACAGTCTTCACATACCTGATGGATCAAACTCCTAGCTCTCTTGCAATGTCATCTCATATCATGCTCTCCTTTTTCACCAATGCCACAGCCAGTCTCCCTTTCCTTCAGGCCTTTGAATGTTGCTCACTCTTGTTCCATTCCAACCTTGGCATGTGTTCTTCCCTCTGGCTTGGTTGCTTGTCCTGTACTCTTTGCATAGCAGACCCCTTCTCACCTTCAAGAGAGCTTCTCAGCTTCAGAGTCACTACTTACCTTCCAACAAAGNCTCGTTTGCCTATCCAAAATCCACTCCCTCTTCTGTTTTCATGTGGGGGAACCATGCCTTCCTTACTCTAGGTTCATATGGTTCAGACTGACTCAAGCGGTGGGCACATGATCCAGGCTTGGCCAATGATCTAATTCCCCACATTTGGACCACCAGTTCAGCCATGCCCATGACCCAAGTCAGCATGCCATCCTGGAACTTTTGATAACAAAATTTAGTTGGATATCTAACCATACTAATGATGCTAGTCTGGCCCTTCTGGGAACCATCCACAGAAAAGACTTCTTGGCGAGTGAAGCCAATACAAAGCCAAGAGATGAAGATTCAGATCCTGGTGATCTCCTAGATTCAAACGTATCTGAAGATATTACCCTTGGAGCATCTGGACTGGGTTTCTATCACTTTCAATAAAAAGTCATGACAAATGCAACATCCAGCTCAACCTTATAATTCTCCAGATGAGGAACTGAGGTCCTACAAAATGTAAGCCCTTGCTCAGTAATCAGTGACAGACTCTAGGTATAAATGCAGATACCTTAGATCTTAGTCAAATGACTTCTCCCTATTTTATCCTTAAAGATTCATTTTGGAACCAATTAGACATTTGGATGTTACCCATAAGCAAAGGTTGTTTGATAGAAGCATTGGTTTTTAAAAAAAAATTACACATTTGCTTTCAGAGCATCAAAATGCATCAAGCATCAGCAAACATCCAGTGTCTCTTCATTTTATTAGAATGAAATTATAATTCCTTTCTACAGTCTTCACATACCTGATGGATCAAACTCCTAGCTCTCTTGCAATGTCATCTCATATCATGCTCTCCTTTTTCACCAATGCCACAGCCAGTCTCCCTTTCCTTCAGGCCTTTGAATGTTGCTCACTCTTGTTCCATTCCAACCTTGGCATGTGTTCTTCCCTCTGGCTTGGTTGCTTGTCCTGTACTCTTTGCATAGCAGACCCCTTCTCACCTTCAAGAGAGCTTCTCAGCTTCAGAGTCACTACTTACCTTCCAACAAAGCAGATCCCTCTTCCTATAACTCTTTAACTCAAAACTCTATTAAAATTTTTTCTATATCATTTTATTCCTTTTAAAATATTTTTACTATCTTTCCTCTCTGCTAGACAGCGCGTGAGCTGAGATGCCTCTCTATAGACCACTGTTCAAGTCCAGTGCCCAGCATTTAGATTACATTGGATAAATATTCAGATTGAAGGAAGCAATACTTTGTAAAGTTCCTCTTTCCTAATTTGAGCTCAAAGCTCTTTCTCAAACATGCCTTCATCTTCTTTGTCCCCAACACTTGAAAGCTGTCTAGTGCATTCTGTTACCTCTCAGAAAATCATTACAAGAGCATTTTTTTGCCAATAATACAGCAGTGATTTCCCAAAGCCATTTTAAAAAAAAAATCTAAATCACTTGGCAGTTCAGCTTCATGCAAACCTGTGTCTAGCAAGGGAAAGCAGGTGGCTCAGTGCTCCACTGGCCAGTGGTGATAAGGCCTAAGTGATTAAATTGCCCTTCCAGGTGATTTGCCTTTTATTGTTTTGACATGGAACTATTTTATTAATTCTGACACTGGCACTGCTTGCTACATCAGATCAAGTGTCTCTGCTGCCAGCTTTAATAGCTAAATGTTATATTTTAGTTCAATTCAGTTGTGAATCTCAAAAGCTAAGCCTTCAGAAAAGGTATGTTTAACCTCTCATGTATTGTAGACAATTGATAAATCAGTAATGCAGGTATCTATAAGTCAAAAAGCCTGGTCCCTTCTAGTCTGCTGGCAGATACATCAACTCTTTAGCTCACTCAGACCTTGTTAGGACCTTTTTGGTTGTAAGCGACAAAAATAAACAGTTCAGGTAAAAATAGAAATTTACTGGGTCACTTAAAAAAAAAAAAAAAAAAAAGAGGATCCAGCAGTATATCTGTCCCTGGATTCAGGATTTCAGATGATGTCATCCTCAACTCTGCACATTCACATACTTCATTGGCAGGCTCCCTGTGGTGGCAAGAGGGCTGACAGCAGATTCGGTATGCTAACAGGCCTTTGTCTATGCATGTGTTTCTATGAGTCCCATTGGCTTATACCAGGTCATATGCTCATCCCTGAAACAGTCCCTGTGTCCAAGGGCATATAATGCTTTGAAAGCCCAGACATAATCACATGGTGTATAATCACCTTGGAGCTCTGGAATGGAGTCAACTCCACTTGAGTCTTAGGTCAAAGAACAGGGAACAGATTATTTCTCTGCAGAATCAGGGTGCTGTTATAAGAAGAAAGGCAAAGGGAAATGAGGCAGCAAAGGCAACAGACACTGGCTATATACCTCAAGTCACCAGGTTTCCAAAATATTCTGTCAATAGAGCCACAGAAAAATAACTCTAGTATACCCAGCAAGCCTAGACCAAACAATGAGAATTAAGAGGCAAGAAACGATGGGACACAGAAAACTTTAAGTGACGTATTCTTAATGCTTAACAAACTATCAACTGTTCCTACATATGTCACTTCTTTCTTAGAATGAAAGGTAAGCTACACACCCACTTAGATTGAAATTACAATTCCTTTTTATAGTCTTCACATTAGGTCATGAAAGAGCTGGACACAATTTAGCAACTAAACAACAGCAATCTCTCTCTGGCCAGAGCATATGCATCATTTTTGTATGTGAAGTTTGTTCTAATAGCAATAACAGTAACAACATCTCTTTATTTCCCCAACTAAAATTCAGACCCATCTGAGAGATAATCACAAGAATCAAGACAAGGAAGCCTAGTGGGCCAGCACAAGCATCAGGATGTCCCAGGCACCATAGCCAGCCGCACTAGTACATAGCACAGTGATCACCAATGAGCATCAGCCACAGGACCCCTGAGTCATATGATCAACCATGCCAGGACCCAGTCCACTGAAGAAAGGTCAGCAGCTATCAAAAGAGGAGGGGCTGACAGCCAACCAAGCCAGGAGCCAGTCTCCCCTACTGGTGTGCCCACACTATTCAGCCTGCTGCAACAGAAGGGCACACAGAGCCCACATGGGGGGCCCTCTAGAGTACATAGCTTTTGTGACCAAAGGGAAGTACATTACTGAAGCCCATGGAACACCTCCTATGTAAGACTGCTTCTCTAAGATCAGGAAAGATAATTGACCTACCTAATACTCTTGCCTGGCCAATCCCATGGACGGAGGAACCTGCCATCCATGGTTTCACTTTCATGCATTGAAGAAGGAAATGGCGACCACCCCAGTCTTCTCGCCTGGAGAATTCCAGAGGCGGCAGAGCCTGGTGGGCTGCCATCTATGGGGTTGCACCAAGTCAGACATGACTGCAGCAACTTAGCAGTAGGAGCAGCAATATGAAGAAATAAACATAGAGAATTAGGCAAAATGAGACAGAGGAATATGTTTCAAATGAAGGAATAAGACAAAACCCCAGAAGAAGAACTATGCAAAGTGGAAAAATGCATCTACACAAAAAAAAAATCAAGGTAATGATCATAAAGATGCTAACAAACTCAGGAAAAGAATGGATGATTACAGTGAGAAGTTTAGAAAATATAAAGAACTAGACAGAGATGAATAAAACAATAACTAGATGGGGAAACAGTGGAAACAGTGTCAGACTTTATTTTGGGGGACTCCAAAATCACTGCAGATGGTGACTGCAGCCATGAAATTAAAAGACACTTACTCCTTGGAAGAAAAGTTATGACCAACCTAGATAGCATATTCAAAAGCAGAGACATTACTTTGCTGACTAAGGTCCATCTAGTCAAGGCTATGGTTTTTCCTGTGGTCATGTATGGATGACAGAGTTGGACTGTGAAGAAGGCTGAGCGCTGAAGAATTGATGCTTTTGAACTGTGGTGTTGGAGAAGACTCTTGAGAGTCCCTTGGACTGCAAGGAGATCCAACCAGTCCATTCTGAAGGAGATCAGCCCTGGGATTTCTTTGGAAGGAATGATGCTAAAGCTGAAACTCC
>SJYW01003133.1:1226135-1245598 GCA_006410735.1 Raphicerus campestris | reverse complement strand
TCAGCCCTGGGATTTCTTTGGAAGGAATGATGCTAAAGCTGAAACTCCAGTACTTTGGCCACTTCATGCGAAGAGTTGACTCATTGGAAAAGACTGTGATGCTGGGAGGGATTGCGGGCAGGAGGAGAAGGGGACGACCAAGGATGAGATGGCTGGATGGCATCACGGACTCAATGGACGTGAGTCTGAGTGAACTCCGAGAGATGGTAATGAACAGGGAGGCCTGGCATGCTGTGATTCATGGGGTCGCAAAGAGTCAGACACGACTGAATGACTGAACTGAAGTAAGAATTTTAAAAACACTAGAAAATCCCCATCATGCACCACACACGTGTGGAGAACCTGCTGCTAAATCCTGCATACATGACTTGCTTCTGGGTCAGAGTTTTGTATGAAGCAGAGAAGCTCCCTTGCTGTGATCTATTAAAAGTCAGCCTCTCAACAAAAGGGGTTTGTAGAAAAAATGAAAACTAGAAAGAATCAATAACTGATTAGATAATACAAAGAAAATGAACAGGAAAACACACTAGTAGAAATCACCCAAGATGAACTGAAAAAAAAAAATTTTTTTTACTGATAATACTTTAAGAGATCTCTTGGAGGACAACAAATACACTAACTTTTGCATTATAGGATCCCAGAAAGTGAAGATAGAAAAGGAGGCAGAGAACTTATTTTAAGAAATAATAGCTAAAAAATTCCCTAACCTAGGAAAGGAACCAAGATGCACAGAGTCCCAAATAATACGAACCCAAAGAGATTCATATCAAGGATTACTATAACTAAAATGGCAAAAAATAAAGCAAAAGAGAGAACCTTAAAAGCACCAAGGGAAAAGCAACTAGTTATGCATAAGAAAGCTCCCAAAAGACTATCAGCTGACTTTTCAGCAGAAGTTTTGCCAGCCAGAAGGTGTAGCATAATATATTCAAAGTGATGAAAGGGAAAGGCCTACAGCCAAGATTACTCTACCTGGCAGGGTTGTCATTCAGGTTTGAAGGAGAGTTAAAGATTATTCGGGATTAGCAAAAGCTGCAAAAGTTCGGTACCACTAAGTGGGTTTTACAAGAACTATTAAGGAGACTTCTTCAAATAGAAAAGAAAGACCACAACTAAAAATGTAAAAATTGTGAAAGGAAAAACTTCATTGGGAAAGGCAAACATATAGTAAAGATAGTAGATAACCCACTTGTAAAACAAGTAGAAAGATTAAAAGACAAAAATAGTAAAATTATCTATATCCACAACCGGTAGTTAAGAAATACACAGATACCAAAAGATGTAAAATATGATGTCAAAAACACTAAATGTGAGGCAAATAAAAAAAGCAGAATTGTTAGGCTGTGTTCAAACTTAAGAGCTCATCAACTTAAAATGATCATTCACAAACCAAAATCTGAAATAAACATGAGAAAGAAAGAACAGATATCCAAACACACTAAAGGTAGTGATTAAATCACAAGGGAAGAGATTGCAAAAGAAGAAGAAGAAAAAAATACAACAAGAAAAACAACAAAATTCAGAAAACAATTGACAAGATGGCAATAGCACATACCTATCAATAATTACTGTAAATATAAAAGGTCAGCCTATGCGCTAGAGCCTGCAAGCCACAACTACTGAAGCCCATATACTCTAGAGCCTGTGTGCTGCAACTGCTGAGCCTGTACATGTGCCCAGAACCTGTGTTCCACAACAGTAGAAGTCACAATGAGAAGCCTGAACACGGAAATGAAGGGTAGCCCCTGTTGGTCCCAATGAGAGAAAGTCTGCATGTAGCAACGAAGACCAGCACAATCAAAAATAAATAAAATATTTAAAAATATTTTTAAAATTACAAAGTGGCTGAAGGGATAAAAATAAAATCCACATATATGCTGCCTTAAAGAAATTCATTTCAGATCTAAAGACACATGCAACTGAATGTGAGGGGATGAAAAACAGTACTCATACAAAGAGAAGCAAAATGACAACTGGAGTAGCAACACTTATATCAGACAAAACAGACTTTAAAACAAAGACTGTAACAAGAGTCAAAGAAGGACATCACAAAATGATCAAGGGATCAATACAAGAATAGGATATAGCATTTGTAAACGTTTATGCACCCAACATAGGAGCAACTAAATATATAAAGCACATATTGGGAGACATAAAGGTAGAAATTGACAGTAACATAGTAAGAGTAGGGGACTTAAACACCCCATTTATGTCAATAGATAGATCATTCAGACACTGGCCTGAAATGACACATGAGACCACCTGGACCTAATAAATATATAGAGACCTTTTCATTCTAAAAAAAACCAGAATACACCAACTTTTCAAGTGAACTTGGAATATTTTCCAGGATAGATCACATGGTGGGACATAGAACAAGTTTCAATAAATTTGTAAAAGGTTAAAATCACATCAAGCATCTTTCCTAAACACAAAAATACAAGGCTAGAAATCAACTGCTAGAAAAGCACTGTAGAGGCTAAACAATATGCTACTGAAAAACCAATGATTCACTTAATAAACCAAAGAGGAAATCAAAAATAACTGGAGACCAGTGAAAATGGAAAGACAACATTCCAAAATCTAAGGGATGTGGCAAAAGCAGTTCTAAGATGAAAGTTAGCAGCAATACTAACCTACCTCAGGTAACAAACAAATCTCAAATAAGCAATCTAACCTTATACTTATAGGAACTAGAAAAAGTAGAACAGCAAAACTTAAAATTAGTAGGAGAAAAAAAATCAAAATCGAGCAGAAATAAAATAGAGGCTAAAAAACCAATAGAAAAAGTCAATAAAACTAAGAGCAAGTTCTTTAAAAACATAAACAAAATTGAAAACGTTTGGTCAGATTCATCAAGAAAAAGAGAGTGAGTGAGTAAAAGTAGTTCAATTGTGTCTGACTCTTTGTGACCCCATGGACTATGCAATCCATAGCATCATTGAGGCCGAATACTGGAGAAGGAAATGGCAACTGGAGAAGGAAATGGCGATCCACTCCAGTACTCTTGCCTGGAGAATCCCATGGACGGAGAGGCCTAGTAGGTTACAGTCCACAGGGTCGCAAAGAGTCAGACACGACTGAGCAACTTCACCTTCACTGGAGTGGGTAGCCTTTCCCTTCTCTAGGGGATCTTCCCAATCCAAGGATCAAACCAAGGTCTCCCACACTGCAGGCAAATTCTTTACTAGCTGAGTCACAAGGGAAGCCCAAGAATACTGGAGTGGGTAGCTTATCCCTTCCCCAGGAGATCTTCCTGACCCAGGAATCGAGCCAAGGTCTCCTGCATTGCAGGCAGATTCTTTACCAACTGAGCTATCAGGGAACCCCTAAAAGACAAAGGTCTAAATCACCTTTGGACTGGTTGGATCTCCTTGCTGTCCAAGGGACTCTCAAGAGTCTTCTCCAACACCACAGTTCAAAAGCATTAATTCTTCAGTGCTCAGCTTCCTTTAGAGTTCAACTCTCACATCCATACATGACTACTGGAAAAATCATAGCTTTGGCTAAACGGACCTTAGTCGGCAAAGTAATGTCTTTGCTTTTGAATATGCTGTCTAGGTTGGCCATAACTTTTCTTCCAAGGAGCATGCATCTTTTAATTTCATGGCTACAGTCACCATCTTCAGTGATTTTGGAGCTCAGAAAAATAAAGTCTGTCACTGTTTCCGCATCTATTTGCCATGAAGTAATGGGACCAGATGCCATGATCTTAGTTTTCTGAATGTTGAGTTTTAAGCCGACTTTTTCACTCAATGTGATATACCTTATTAACAAACTGAAGAATAAAAATCATATGATTATCTCAATAGATGCAGAAAATCCTTTTGTAAAAATTAAATATGTATTTATGATTAAAAACTCTCAACAAAATGGATATAGAGGGAACATACTTTAACATAATTAAGGCCATATACCACAAACCTATAACAGACATCATCCTCAAGGGTTAAAAGTTGAAAGTATTTCTGCTAAGATCAAGAACAAGACAAAGATGGCCTCTTACCACTTTTATTCAATATAGCATTGGAAATTCTAGTCACAGCAATCAGACAGAAATAAAAGAAATCCAAATTGGACAAGAACTAAAACGGATGCTATTTGCAGATGACATAATACTATACATGGAAAATCCTAAAAATGCCACCAAATAAAAAACTATTAGAATAAAGGAATGCAATAAAGTTTAGAATACAAAATTAATATATAGAAATCTGTTGTATTTCTAAACAATAACAAACTATCAAAAAAAGAAATTAAGAAAAGAATACCATTTATAATTGCATCCAAAAGAATAAAATACTTAGGGATAAATCTAACCAAGGAGGTAAAATACTTATACTTAGAAAACTTCAAGACACTGGTGAAAGAAACTGAAGATAACACAAATACATGTAAGCATATACCATGCTCACGGACTGGAAAAATTAATATTGTTAAAATGACCATACCATGTAAAGCAGTTTACAGATTTGATGAAATCCCTATAAAACACTAAAGAAATTTTTTACAGAACTGGAACAAATAACTCTAAAATCTATGTGGAAACCAATCAGCCAAAAAAATCTTGAGAGAGAAGAACAAAACTGGAGTTATCACAGTCCCGAATTTCAAACAATACTATAAAGCTACAGGTAATCAAAACAGTATGGCCCAAAAAAAATAAGACACATAGATCATAGACACACAGAATAGAGAGCCCAAAACTAAACCCACATCTATATGGTTGATCTATGACAAAGGAGATAAGAATATACAATGGGAAAGAGACAGCGTCTTCAATACACTGTATGGGAAAATTGGACAGCTACAAATAAAAGAATCAAATTGGACTACTTTACCATGCCATGCACAAAAGTAAACTTAAAATAGATTAAAAAGTTAAATGTAAGAACGTGCACTGTAAAACTCCTAGAAGGAAACACACAGTACACTTTTTGGCATTGGTCTTAGTCATAGTATTTTTTATGTCTCCTCAGAAAAGGAGGGCTTCCCTGGTGGCTCAGATGGTAAAGAATCTGCCTGCAATGTGGGAGACCCAGGTTTGATCTCTGGGTCAGGAAGATCCCCTGGAGAAATTCATAGCAGCCCACTCCAGTATTCTTGCCTGGAGAATTCTATGGGAAGTGGAGCCTGGTGGAGTACAATGCACAGGGTCGCAAAGAGTCGAACACGACTGAGCAATGAACACTTTCCCTTTCAGATAATGAAACAAAAGCAAAAGATAAACAAACGGAACTACATCAAACTAAACAGTTTTTGTATATTAAAGAAAACTATCAACAAAATGAAAAGGCAGCCTACAAACATGGGAGAAAATGTTTGCAACTGATGCACTCAATAAAGGGTTAAATACCCAAAATATACAAAGAACTCACAAAATTCAACACCAAAAAACAAAAGTGGGCAGAGGATCTCCACAGATATTTTTCCAAAGATACACAGATATCCAACAGACATAAAAGACACACAACCCTACTAATCATCAGGGGAATGCAAACGAAAACCACACTGAGATATCTCCTCACACCTGTCAAAATGGCCATTGTCGAGCATTTGGGAGAATGTGGAGAGAAAGGAAAGCTCATGCACTGTTGGTAGGAATGTCAACTGATACAGCCCCTGTGGCAAACAACATTGAGGTTCCTCAAAAAAGTACAAAATAAAACTATGAAACTAATCCAGCATATTGACTTCTGGCTATTTACCCAAAGAAAACAAAAATGCTAATTCAAACAGATATAAGCACCTGTATGCTCATTGCAGCATTATTTACAATAACCAAGATATGAGAGCAACATAGGTGTTTACCAATAGACAGACGAATAAAGAAGTAATATACACATAAATGATTACTGAACCATTAAAATAAATGAAATCTTGCCATGTGCAAAAACATAGATGACATGGAGAATATAATGCTAAGTGAAATAAGTCAGAGAGAGTAAGACAAATAATATATGATTTCACTCATAGGGAACCTAAAAAAAATGAATACACGTACCAAAATAGAAATAGATTCCGAGACATAAAACAAACTGATGGTTGTCAGTGGGGACAGGAGTAGGAGGATGAGTGAAATGGTAAGTGAAATTAACAGGTATAAACTTCTAGTTTTAAAGTAAATCAGTCATAAGAATTAAGAACACATAGAGAATATAGTCAATAATATTGTAATAACTTTGTACAGTGACAGATGTTAACTAGATTATGGCGATCATTTTGTAACGTATAAAAATATCAAATCATTTTGTTGTACATCTGAAACATATTGTAAGTCAGTTACACTTCAATTTTTTTAAAATGACAAGCAAGATCTTTTTAATCAGCTTTATTAATAATAAACCTAGTAGGGGAGAAATTGCTATCAGTTTTGCAAGACAATTGGGCTCACTGACACTTTGCCCCTCATTTAAGGAGGTTTGCTCCTGTAGTACCTGTTAAGGCATATAGGAGAAACATGGAAAGAATGCTTTAAGTTGGCAGAGTTCCTCCCTAAGACAAAGAAGAGGGCTGAGCCATGGATGCTTCAATACTTCTCCCACAGTCATCAATCAAATCACGCAATCCCCTGAAAAAAAGTGAGCAATTGCGTGAAAAAGAGGCAACTGTACACTCTAGTGGAGATCCATCCATAAGGAACATACACCCAAGAGACAGTGCTCTCCCTTTGCCCTAAAATACAATAATAATAATCTGTTGCAAAGCTACCATCCTATTGTCATTATATATCAACTATTAGCCCTATCACTGGAATTGAAAGTTTTAAAAAATGTTATTCAAGATTTGGTTACCCAAACTTATTCTCAATGACTAGAAGCCAATAATAAGAAGGAGTTTCTTTAAAACAACCAGTTTGACCAGCAGTTATGAACAATAAATTTGTTTCCACCGGAGCTTGTAAAGCCTTCATTATGACTGTGATTTTGTATTATTTACCATCTATAACATGAAAATGCATATGACACGGGCTTCTTTCCTCTTTTAGAATTTTCTTTCCAGTCAGCTATTTTCTTGGGGGAAAGATGGTGTTTGCTATTGCACCTTTAGAGCCTTCTTCTCCCAGGCCTGCCTCATAAATAATGATGAAGCCTCAGCTACTTAGACCTTTGTTGCAGCCGGCTGCTTTTATTTATGAACAATGCGGGCAGCCAATCATTGTCAGCACAGCCATACAGTGTTACTCTCAAAGAGGAGGCCTCGGGTCACTGAGAAACTGGGGACAGGCTATTACACACTGCCTGCCACCCCACAACCATCTCAGAGCTAAGATTTATGCAGCTCACTGGAATTGGCATATATTTTATTGCTGCTATCATAAAGAAACATGGCAGTCTGCTTCTTCTGGTCTATTGCTGTTTGGAACTTTTCCCATTTGCATACTTCCTTCACAAAGCTTCAAAGAAACACTGTAAAGATTTTACAAAGGTTATCAATTACATCATCACCCAGAACATCAAACAGCATCCTCACTAGTTATGACCTATTGAGTGATAAAAAGTACAGGCTGAAAAACTGTCAAGATCAGCTTGTATCTAAGCAATGAAATTTAATAAAATTAAGTTCAAAATAACTTAGAAACAGAGCAAACAAATTGAAGTGGCTGAAATGTTTCTCTTCCCTTATGGATGAGTTAATAAAAAGAAAATAATGGAAGGTCATAAGAAAGTGTAATTTTACTAAAGCAGCAGTTCTAAACTTAAACTTCTTAACAAGTCTGGGTAGATCCAGCCTTTAATTATCATTTTTAAAGGACTATAATTATGCTGCCCTGATTTTTACTTTGCATTTCTATATTCTCTATTCTCATTACCTGGGCTTCCCTGGTGGTTCAGGTGATCAAGAACCTGCCTGCACTGTGGGAGATTCGTGTCTGACCCCTAGGTCAGGAAGATTCCCTGGAGAAGGGAATGGCAACTCACTCAAGTATTCTTGGCTGGACAGAGGAGCCTGGTGGGCTACAGTCCATGGGATCACAAAGAGTCGGACACAATTGAGTGACTAACACTTTCATTCTCATTACCATGGTCCATGAGGATAGAGACTTGACTTCAGACTTCCTAAAACTTCTACTGTTATGCTGGATTATAGCACCTTGACATGGTGACTCAGTGGAAGAGAAACCCAGAGGCTGAGTTGGCAATAGGATCTGACTAGCTGACACTGCCTGGAAACTCCCATGGACAGAGGAGCCTGGTAGGCTGCAGTCCATGGGGTCACAAAGAGTGGGACAAGACTGAGGGACTTCACTTTTCACTTTCATGCATTGGAGAAGGAAATGGAAACCCACTCCAGTGTTCTTGCCTGGAGAATCCCAGGGACGGCGGAGCCTGATGGGCTGCCGTCTATGGGGTCACAGAGAGTCAGACACGACTGAAGTGACTTAGCAGTGGCAGCTGACACTGGAACATCTGCTTCCAATTCTGGTTTCCTCTGAAAGAGCTCAGAATTTCAGTGCTCAAGCTATCTGACCAGGAGAGAAAGAAAGTATTATTTGTCAAGTACCTATACTGTTTAAAGTGTCCACATATACTAGGCATTCTGGTGGCGGTGGTTTAGTCTCTCAATTGTGTCCGATTCTTGCGACCTCATGGACTTTGCAGCCTGCCAGGATCCTCTGTCCATGGGATCTTTTCAGGCAAGAATACCAGAATGGGTTATTCCCTTCTCCAGTTAGGCATTCTATCAGGCAACAAATGTTTACTGAGGACTTACTATGGGCTGGAAACTATATTGGGTGTGCAGTGGTAGTATTTCCTTGGTCATCAACCCACAAACACCTCATATTAGTCTCAACATTATTAATCATTGGCAGCCCCCTAATCGTCCCTCTAGCCTTCTATCACAGCTCAATTGTGACTTGAGCATCTTTATTCAGAAACTATGTATTAGTTTGCTAGGGCTGGCATAACAAAGCACCACAAACTGGGTGGCTTAAACAGACCTATAGTCTTATAGTTCTGAAGGCTAGAGGTTCAAGTTCAAGATGCTGTCAAGGTTGGCACCTTCCGGAGGCTATGAGACACTGTCTGTTCCATGCCTCTCTTTGGGCTTCTGGTGGTTTGCTGGCAATCTTTGGCATTCCTTGGCCTATACAACCATCACCCAGATCCCTGCCTTCATGTCCATTTGGTGTTCTCCAGGCAAGCTCATTTGCATCCAAATTTCCCCTTTTTATAAGGACACCAATTATGTTGCTTTAGGACTCACCCTAAAGACCTTGTTTTAACTTGATTATCTCTAGAGAGACCCTATCTCCAAATAAGATCACATTCTAAGGCACTGAGAATTAAGACTCCAATATATCTATTTTTAGGGATGCAATTCATCCCATAACAACCCTCCAAGGCAAAGGTTCTCAGTCTTTCTTCACTCTGACAAGTGAAAACGACATTCATATGAGGTATGTTTTAACAAAATCCATTTCCACACATTTGCACTCTATCTTTGCCATCTCTCTTAACAAAAAAAAATTTTCATGAGTAATTTTTTCAAATACCATAAAATTACATTTCACAAGTATTATAATAATGAGTACAGCCCCAACCATTAAAGGCTCTGGCACCGAAACACTTCAGGTTGTGAATTATTGTTAGAAATGGTAGTAACTTCATGCTTTTATCCCAGATCTCAGAATCAATCCATCTATAAACTGTATTAACCCTACATTCAGAATATATTCCAGGCCTGTCCATGTCTCATTCTTTCCTTTGCTGCTAGTGGTCCAGCTATTAGTATTAATATGTCTTTCCTGGACTGTTACCTCCTGACTCTTGGGCTATTATAAACACAAAAACCAGAATAATTCTTTGGGGAAAAAAAAGTCAAATTATATCATTCCTTTGCNATTCTTTCCTTTGCTGCTAGTGGTCCAGCTATTAGTATTAATATGTCTTTCCTGGACTGTTACCTCCTGACTCTTGGGCTATTATAAAAACAAAAACCAGAATAATTCTTTGGGGAAAAAAAAGTCAAATTATATCATTCCTTTGCTAACTATCTTTGCAAAGCTCTCCATCTTACTGAAAGTAAAGCTAAAAGCCTTTCAAAAGCTCTAAGACGTCACATAATCTGGCTCATTTCCTCTTTATCTCCTATGAGTCTCTCTCCTGCTTACACTGCTCCAGCTGTTCATTGAACATGCTGGGCTCTTAACACATATTTGTTGAATGAATGAATCAAAAGCACAGAACAAAATTCAAGTGACTGGGAAAAACATTTTTATACTAATTACCCATGAATGTACTCTAATGTTCTAAAAAATTTAAACCATTGAAAACATTAATAGTTCAGCGTCATTTCCCAGGGTTCAAATGCCAGTTCTACCACTTCTAACTATGTGATGCTGGGTACATTATTTATCCTCTTTGTGCCTTGAATACCTCATCTGTAAAATGGATATAATGAAATTATATAACTTGTAGAATTTTTTGAGGGTTTACTGAGTTAAACATAAAAGTATTTTGTGTTTCACATCTGAATGCTATGTGTTAGCTAGTATTACAATTATTTTAACTATGAGAAGTCTTAACCTTGGACTGATTCAAACATTAAATGACAATATTTTTTCTAATAATTTCCTCATTCTAACTATTCCCAGTGCTAAACAAGCATTCATGGCTCTTCTAGTTTAGCTTGTAGGAGAAGCATGTAGTCTATTTATCACCTGCCTCTGTACTGAAGCCTTTTCCCTGTGATATTGGGAGGAAAGTAGATCTTAACTCCTATGCAATTTGTCTGAGTAAGGTTCCCCTATCACCAAGCTGGTTGTCTGTCTTCCCTAAGGCTATTAGGAAGTCAGCACCTCCACAGATAAGGGATTCAAATTCTTGTGGGGGCACTTTTTTTTTGGTTCTGTTTTTAAATGAAATTAAATTTACATAATATCAATTAGCCATTTTAAAGTGAGCAATCCAGTGGCATTTAGTACAGTCAAAATACTGTGCAATCACCCCACATCTACCTAGTTTCAAAACATTTTCATCACCCAAAAGAAACTTCATATCCATTAACAATTACTCGCCTTTTATCCCTCCTCCAGTTCTGGAAACCAACAATGTGATTTCTGTCTCTATAGATTTACAAATTCTAGATATTTCTAATATAGAATTATACAACATTGTTACCTACTGCATCTGACTTCTTTCACTTAGCTTAGACATGGAGACAGGTCTGGACATCAAAAAAGATGAGGAACTGGGTCTTCACAGAGAACCTCCAGATGGGAACACAGCCCTACTGACACCTTCACTGTAGCCCAGGGGACATGTGACACTTCTGGTCTCCAGAACTGTGAGATGAAATTTTCGTGTTGTTTTAAGCCACGCAGTTGGTGGTAATACCTCCTTCAGATGCTACCCTCTATCCACCTTGTTATCGCTCTGGGGTTAATACACAGGACCAATCTCAGCAGCAGGATGAGAACGTGGCTGTCCTCACTAGTAGGCAATTCTCTAAACAAGGAATGTAGGGCCTTTACTGACCTTTGTTCTCAACTGAGAGCTTTCTCCATCAAGCCCAGCACTCTTCTCTTAATTCCACTGTACTATACTGGTAATGAGTTATGATACACCTCATGCTTGACGACTGAAACCTCCAACAAATAGGAAAAGGTACCAAATCTTCCTGTAGTGATGCTCTTAGCCAGCCATGAACTCTTTGCTGCTATTGATTCATTATGCCTGACTTAGGGCAAATGCCTGGTCTATAATTTCAGAATGAGGGCCTGTCTGACTCCAGGGCCCATGCCCCAGGTCCCTACACTTTACTACCTCCTAGGACCCAGATCAATAAAGCCTCAGGACATGTCTTTTTTCAACAACCTTATATGAACGGGGAGATAAGTGAGGGACTCCATGTTCTGTCCCACTTGTGGCAGTTAATTATTGATTGAAAAACAAATTGAACAGAGGAGCTATGATTCATGCATTTGGCAAATCATTCTTACATTGCATGTGGGACACACTTTATGAATAGCTCCATTTCTACATGCTGTCCATCCACTGATTCTATAAAAATAAATAAATGAGTAAATAACAGATTACAAAGAAAAGCTTATAGGGGAAACTGACTATAATCTTCTCTTCCAGGGCTTAAGTTTTCTGGCCACTTCAGGGATATGTAAAATACAAATCTTATGTCTCTCCTGTGTCCTCTTCATTGCCCTCCAGTAAAATACTTTGAACATCATATGAAGCTCAAGATTATCTGCCCCTGCCTATAATTGTTCCTACTCATGGGATAATGGTGCAAACTGAGCTGGATAATAAATACCTTGCATCTCAGTGGGGTCTGCCGACAGTAAGTGATCGTGATGCGGCTCTCTCTGCCCACTTTGTAGCACTCTTCTCCCTCTTAAAGCTCCTGCTGCTCTGGCCTTCTTTCTGCTTCTCCTCTACTTCACAGATTTTATTCTGTTGGGAACACTCTTTCCCCATCCTCCTAACCATCTTCTACCTAAATAATTCCCAGCCCATCCTGAATAATTCCACTCAACATCACTTCTTCGGGGCAGCCTTCTCTAGCTCTGCACAACAAACCAGACTGCCTTCTGTGCTCTCGTAGGTCTTTTGGTAACTGTAACAGCTTTACTGGGATATAATTCACATATCATTCAATTCACCCATTTAGAGTACACAACTCAATGGTTTTTAATATAGTCCCATAATTTTGCAACCATTATCACATTCAATTTTAAAACATCTTCATTACCCCAAACAGAAACTCTATACTCATTAACAGTCGGTCTCTTTCCCCTCAACTACTCGAGCCCTCAGTTCAGTTCAGTCGCTCAGTCTTGTCCTACTCTTTGCAACCCATGAACCACAGCACACCAGGCCTCCCTGTCCATCACCAACTCCCAGAGTTCACCCAGACTCACATGCATTGAGTCAGTATTGCCATCCAACCATCTCATCCTCTGTTGTCCCCTTCTCCTCCTGCACTCAATCTTTCCCAGCATCAGGGTCTTTTCACATCAGTCAGCTCTTCACATCAGGTGGCCAAAGTATTGACGTTTCAGCTTCAACATCAGTCCTTCTGATGAACACCCAGGTCTGATCTCCTTTAGGATGAACTGGTTGGATCTCCTTGCAGACCAAGGGACTCTCAAGAGTCTTCTCCAACACCACAGTTCAAAAGCATCAATTCTTCAGCGCTCAGCCTTCTTCACAGTCCAACTCTCACATCCATCTCACACCATAGCCTTGACTAGAGGGACCTTTGTTGGCAAAATAATGTATCTGCTTTTGAATATGCTATCTAAGTTGGTCATAACATTCCTTCTAAGGAGTAAGCATCTTTTAATTTCATGGCTGCAGTCACCATCTGCAGTGATTTTGGAGCCCAGAAAAATAAAGTCAGCCGCTGTTTCCACTGTTTCCCCATCTATTTCCTATGAAGTGATGGGACCAGATGCCATGATCTTAGTTTTCTGAATGTTGGGCTTTAAGCCAACTTTTTCACTCTCCTCTTTCACTTTCATTAAGAGGCTCTTTAGTTCTTCACTTTCTGCCATAAGGGTGGTTGGTATCATCTACATATCTGAGGTTAGTGATATTCCTCCCGGCAATCTTGTTTCTAGTTCATCCAGCCCAGTGTTTCTCATGATGTGCTCTGCCCTAGGCAAACACTAATATACTTCTGTCTCAATGGATTTGCTTATTCTGGATATTTCATATAAATGGAATTATATAATATGTGGTCTTGTGTGTCTGACTTCTTCCACATATCAACATGTGTTCAAGGGTTTTCCCTATGAGTAGGTATCAACACTGCTTCATTTTTTGATGAATAACAATATTCCATTATAGGTATGTGCCACCATTCATCAGTTGAAGGATATTGGGTTCTTTTCCATGGACCTTTAAATTTAGCAAACAGTAACTACATATTTATGTAATTATTTCTTTAAAGTCTGTCTCTCACACTAGGAAATAAGTCTCTTAAAGACAAGTTTTGTCACTGCTTTTTGCTCACCACTGTGTCCTCATCAACAAATATTAGTTGAATGAAACAATAAATGAATGTGTAAATAAATGAATGAACTATAGGAGACTGAACAAAAGTGGGAGTTACATAAGAGGAGTGACACTTCTCAATATAGGGATCCTCCTCTCAATTTATCCAGGAAACTTTTCTCACTAATTGTTCCAACATCCTGCAGTTTCAACTTTGTACATAATACACGTCAGGCACCACATCAGCTTCACCAGACTCTGGACAACCTGACTTTGCTGCTATTAGGAGCCTCCTCCAAGGGGAGCAGAATCCTGAAGCTATGCACTAATGTACCAACTTCCACTTAGGAAATGCATGAGCCCTTTTAAATAACAGAGTTGGTGGAGCTACAAATGATAGGGTAACAAAGCAAGTACAATTTGAGCTTCAGGCTGCCAGCTTTTCAAGCATGCTCCAGGTGGTCTAGCTCTCTTTGGTTTTTTGGAGACAAAGGAAAAAGTGGCCAACTTGGAAGAATCACCACAGCCTGCTATGCTGAAAGATACATGAAAAGCAAAACCTTTGCTAGCAGAAAAGGTGACACCAACCATCCTGAGCAGACCCTGGTGGGGACAGCAGTCTGGGTAAATGAGAATCGTCGGCTGTCCAGTGCAGACATAGTTTAAAGACAGTAAGCCTCAGTTATTCACTTTATTTGCTGAAGTTGCAANACCTTTGGGGAAGGGTTAGTGACTGCCGTGGGGGTGGGGAAGTTTCTAGAACGCCGGTAATGTCTCATTTTTTCATCTAGGTACTCGTAATGCAAGGGTGTTCACTTTGGGGAAATCACTGAGCTGCGTGCTGAAAAGTTGTGCAATGCTTTGCATATGTACTTTACTCTAATAAACAACTTATTAGTAAAGAAAGAAAAATATCCCCAGAAAAGAGAGGGAAATTCCTTGAAGCAAAGTAAGGTTGCATGCAAGACAGAGCAAAAACAGCAGTAAACAGGGGAAGCTGTTCAGTAGAGAGAACAGAATGGAGCAGACGTGCAGGTAAAAGCCTAGAGACCATCAGAGAAAGACCGTGAGTTAAAGATGGAGAAACAAGTAGAACAGTCAGTACCTTGCACTGCTTAGAGTCCTGGTGATTTGCCCGTTCATGTCCCATTCACGTGTATACAATAAGTACCCCTTTTCTTGAGGCAGTGTAAGAAACTTTCTCTTCCATGAAAACAAACAAAACCAACTAAAATGCCAATAGTGCTTTCTTTCTCATACCTTCTAAAAGTACAGTCTTGGCAGTTAGGGAACTTATCTTCATCAGAAGCTATTTCTATGAGATAATGGAAACCAAAAATAAACTGAGCCAAGTGAATGGTGAATTCTCATATCTTCCATGACAAGGGCTAGAAGACTTACAAAATGTAGTACAAATAGAGAAATATTCTCTTGGTTCGAACCCATCTCTCCTGCATGTATAAACCATGAGTGGTGCTGAAGTAACGAATCTTATGATATTTCATGTTGGCACATTTATTGAGCTGTATGGTGCGCCAGATGCTAAGCATGGGTTGATAGAACTGAATATAACATGACTTCTCTTTTTGACCTCATATGTTTTGCCTGTTTTGTTTAGCACTGAGTCTCCAGCATTTGGAATAGCATTCAGCACATAAGAGGCGCTTAATTAATATTTATGAAATGAATCAGTGAATAAATAGGTAGAATAGATATACAAACAATCACCATACAGTGGAACANGTGGCTAGAAAGTGCTGTCTTCTTTCCCTATGTTTTCCTAGCGTCTAGAATAATGCTTTGTAGTCCATAAATCCTGCATAAATATTTTATGCTTATTTGGTACTTGACTTAGATGTGCAGGTCAGTTTTTCCCAAGTTGATATAACATTTAGGCAAGGAAGAGGGAAGAATGATTGTGTCTCCACTCACAGGCATAGTAGAGACTGACATGTAGTCAGACAAGCCTCTTCCATTTTTTTAGTCTCCTACAATCCATTCATGACCTCTTTTTATTGCACAGTGGATATTTGGTGCCTGCCAGGTCCCATCCTTTCCTCCCCTGAGTTCACAATGTGTGCATTAACAGGTGTTGAAATCTTTCATTCCATCCATGTGAACATCACATTCCAACATTTAGAAAGAAAGTGCTTAATCAAAAGTTGTGTTAATTATTCTGCATGTGAGGGACAGGGCCCCTAACCAGATGGAGGAGACTAAGAGTCATTTGGGAGTAATCCTCCTATGATTTTACATTAACCTGAGAGTGCCAGGCAAAACTGAGTGTGTCACCTGTGTTCTGCACAAGATAAATTGAGGGCCAGTCATGCACCACAAAGTCAGGGGAAATATCATTATTCTAGTCATTATTCCAAACAGCAAATATTCTTGCTCAGCAAGGCATGAGTGTCCTAGCATTATCGGCTATGGTTTTTTTATCCTCAAATTGCCTGGTTTCATATTAGCCATATTCAGTACAATTTAAAAGAGATCACAGAAACCAATCCTGCATACTAGTATTTCTCGACAACAGAGATAGCCCTCTTCATAGGTTATGATCCGCTGTCAGAGGCGCTACAGGTAATGTTTTAGTCATACTATTATAGTTAAAAAACAGTCTCTGAGATCATCAAGGCTTAGCATAGATCCCAACTCTATCTCTTAAAACCAGAGAAACACTTGTGCAGATTCCTTCCTCTCTCAGAGCCTATTTCCTCATCTATAAAATGGTGATAACAGTAAACATTTTACAATGCTGTGAAAGAGAAAGTCACTCATTTGTGTCCGACTCTTTGCGACCCCATGGACTATAGAGTCCATGGAATTCTCCAGGCCAGAATACTGGATTGGGTAACCCATTCCTTTCTCCAGGGGATCTTCCCAACAGAGATCAAGCCCAGATCTCCCACATTGCAGGCAGATTCTTTACCAGCAGAGCCACAAGTGAAGGCCACAATGCTGTGGTTATCACTAAATAAGCTGAAGTATGTAAAATACCTGATATGGAGCCAGACACATAGAAAAGGTAAGTATAACGGCCCTTGCCTTAAGAGGTTATTGTGACATTTAAGTGACTTAATTGTTCTACAGTTCTTGGCTTGATGCCTGTCATATACTAAATACTCAATAAATGAAATTGGTCATTGCTATTGACTACAAATGATTATATTACCCACATTTGCAAGAGAAAACTTTTTTAACTTTTTATTTTATATTGGAGTATAGCCAATTAACAATGTTGGGATAGTTTCAAGTGCATAACAGAGCAACTCAGCCATACACATACATGTATCCATTCTCCCCCAAACTCACCTCCCAACCAGTCTGCCACATAACAATGAGCAGTGTTCCATATGATATACAGTAGAACCTTATTTGTTATGCATTTTAAATACAGCAGTGTGTACATGTTGATCTCAAACTCCCTAACTATCCCTTCTCCCCACCCTTCCCCCCAGTAATCATAAGTTTGCTCTCTAAGTCTGTGAGTTCATTTGCATCATTTCTTTTTGGATTCTGCATATAAGGGATATGATATGCTATTTAAGAGAATACTCTTTAATGGAGTAAACTAAGGCAGTTCCTATAACAATGTCATCCCTGATTACTTGCATTCTAATACACATATTTTCTTTGGTGGGAAAGCATAGGGTGGAATGCTAGCTCAGGGGCTAAGGACATCACAAAACCCTGGTAGACTCATACGAAGAGCACACAGCATGTGTGAACTTGTCCCCCCTGAGTATCATCACAGATGAAAGACTGGGAATTCATGAATCACCACTGTGGTCACACAGTGAATCTTGTTTGAACCTAAAGAAATGCTAGATTTATCTAGAGATTCCAAGTTGATTGTTCCAGACTCTTGATAATCTTTCTGTAGAACTCTGAAGGAAGAGAAGGGAAAACGAGAGTAGATTCACAAAAGCAGATTTATTATAAGCAATATCACATGGAAGAAATGCAAAGGGCAGAAGGGTAGACAGAAGCCATACCCACAGGTAGCTTATCCCACATCTTCACTCTGCTCCTGCTGACTCCTTTGCCAGGAATGCACTTTGTCACTGTCCCCTGCCTGCTCATCCTCAGTATCTCCTATGCTGTAACTCCTGCTTTCTGCATGAACCTTCCCTNACACCCACAGTGCTTATCCCACATCTTCATTCTGCTCCTGCTGACTCCTTTGCCAGGAATGCACTTTGTCACTGTCCCCTGCCTGCTCATCCTCAGTATCTCCTACTCTGTAACTCCTGCTTTCTGCATGAACCTTCCCTGTCAGTGCCATCCACCCTAACCTGCCTCCCCTGACTGCTACACATTCATTAATAGCATTGCTCGAAGAACCTTTAATTCANATACCCACAGGTAGCTTATCCCACATCTTCACTCTGCTCCTGCTGACTCCTTTGCCAGGAATGCACTTTGTCACTGTCCCCTGCCTGCTCATCCTCAGTATCTCCTATGCTGTAACTCCTGCTTTCTGCATGAACCTTCCCTGTCAGTGTCGTCCACCCTAACCTGCCTCCCCTGACTGCTACACATTCATTAATAGCATTGCTCAAAGAGCCCTTAATTCAGTGCCTAACACATACTTTCATATCTGCTGACAATTATTTTAATCACATACCATCTCAGTTTGTTATTATTTCCTTCCTCTCTCAAGAGGAATGTAAGCTTCCTGTGGGTGTCCACTCTCTTATACTTCTCTCCCATCCCACATCACTGAGCATGAGACAGATCACATTCATGAAATTTTAGTAAAGAAAGAAAATAGATCACTAAATCCAACCCCCTAATATTACTGATGAGAAATATCAGACTCAGAGAACTTCAATTGATCAGTTTCAAACATATATATGGTTACAGAGCCAGGACTGTAACCATAACCTTCTGAAACACTACCCAGTGATTCTCAATAACCCTTGCTGTCTGTAAACTCTGTGAGAGAGTTTAGAATGAAATTATGACAAAGAAATAGAGAAGGAAGTAAATACAAAATACACACACACACACACTTCAGTGGAAGCCATTGGTGAAAGGACAAACCAGTGGGCAAGAGGTTATTATGTTGAATGACTGGTTCAACACTTTTTGAATTGTTGAATTTCCCACCACTGGGTAATTGTGGTCATAAAAGGAACACAAAGCATGGAGCCAGGGAAACATAGATCCAGCCACATCATCATTTGTTATCACCAGCAAACAGCTCTATGCTTGACAGGTTAAACTTGACCTCTCCCTGTAGACAAGAAACTTGGAAAGGAGGGAAAAATTATCTACTACTTGGCGTGTGATGTTTTTTGTTTTTGTTTTGCCAATTTAGAAAGGGCTTTTATTTTTTTTTAATATTTTATTCTGCTTTACAGTACTATATTGGTTTTGCCATACATCGACATGAATCAGCCACAGGTGTACACGATCTCCCCATGCCGAAGCCCCCTCCCACCTCCCTCCCCACCCCACCTCCTCGGATCATCCCGTACACCAGCCCCAAGCATCCTGTAT
>SJYW01003133.1:1198331-1211528 GCA_006410735.1 Raphicerus campestris | reverse complement strand
AAGTCAGGAACAAGACAAGGGTGCCCACTTTCACCACTATTATTCAATATAGTTCTGGAAGTTCTGGCCACAGCAATCAGAGCAGAAAAAGAAATAAGAGGAATCCAAATTGGAAAAGAAGAAGTAAAACTTTCACTGTTTGCAGATGACATGCTCCTCTACATAGAAAATCCTAAAGACTCGACCAGAAAACTACTAGAGCTAATCAATGAATATAGTAAAGTTGCAGGATATAAAATCAACACTCAGAAATCCCTTGCATTCCTATACACTAATAATGAGAAAGTAGAAAAAGAAATTAAGGAAACAATTCCATTCACCATTGCAACAAAAAGAATAAAATACTTAAGTGTGTGATGTTTTTGTGGAATCACTTCCTCCAAAGCTTGGAAAACACAAAGACTTATCATTCTTTGGGGCAACACAATTTACTTTCCATCCTCAGCCTCCAGCAGCTGGAATGTTACAGTAAACACCACCAAGCATTAGAAAGAAGGTAATGCCAAGTTGACTTTCTCCTCTTCATGCATCTTCAGTTAACTTCTGCTGACAGAGCATATACCCGTGAAAAGAGAGCCATAAAATTCAACTCTAATTCTGCAAGAGATTCTAAAATATATCTTTGGGGGCAATATAGAAACTATTCTTAATGATGTTTACACAGAGACATAGATAGTAAAATTTGGCTTTTCAGTATCACTTTGAAAAGGCGTGATACATTATATTCTATTTTATTAGCTATTCCTTATGGAGTTTTATTACATTATAATAAGGTACACAAAGCAAACTTTACAAACAGCCCAACACGTCCTCCTTATTCAGTTGCAGCCTAATTGTAAAATGTCATTTCCATTTCCTTGGTTTCCTAGTAATTGACTCAGATTCTCCTTGGATGACTCAACTACTCCCTGGATGAAAACAAGTTCTGAAGATAAATTAATTTTTTCAGGTCACTTGGGTACCACTGAGTAATTTACTCTGAAGTCAGACAGCACATGAATAACATTCAAGATTTTGTTTCTGCCATACCAGCAGGCAACGATTTAGAAAGGGAGAAGTAGAAAATTCCTTACACTGATGATTCTTGCCTGGTGTCTGCATTTTAGGTACAAGAAGCTTCAAATTGCCAGAAGAATAAAGAGGAAAATTTTGTTTTCCTTCCATCAGCCCCACGGATGTTTAGTACCTTTTCCTTCCTTTGGAACTACCCTTACAATCAGCTTCGGTGTTATCAACATCATTATCTCCATCACAACCATTTACTGAATGCTACGGTGTGCCAGGCATTTAATATCTAACTTACCCTCACTGTGTCTCACCCTATGAAATAGGCATTTTTCCCATGATAGAAGTAAGAAAACAATATTAGTGATGTTAGGAAACTATCCTAAATGTTCCAGTCCTTGATCCAGAATGCAAGCCCAGGTGTGTCTGAAGCTAGAACTTGAGATTCTAACGGCTCCTCCCCACACATTCTCCAGCTTCCCAAAATCACAGAGTGTTCATGTCACCTAAGCCCTCCTATACAACACAACTCCAAACAGGCTCCTGTCCACCAAAGAACATCAGTTGCCAAAAGCCCTGCCTTTTTTGTCCTTGGAAAAAACTCCTATTTCCTCAAATGTATTCAGTCCAATTGCTTTTATCCAAAATCATAATCAAGTATGAATGATTCGCTGCTGCTGCTGTTACTTTGCAGCCCTACAGACTGTAGCCCGCCAGGCTCCTCTGTCCATGAGATTCTCCAGGCAAGAATACTGGAGTGGTTTGTCATGCCCTCCTTCAAGGAATCTTCCCAACCCAGGGATCAAACCCGAGTCTCATGTCTCCTGCATTATAGTGCCAGCTGGAATGCCTGTGGATGATTTGACAGACACTTTATAGTCATTCTTGTATTTATACTCATATCCCCAAATAATCTCTAACTAGTATGATTTTAAGCAATGAATTAAGGTGGCATTTAAATAATTTAGGGAGTTAAAATTGGACTACGTGGCAGGTGACCACATGGCTCCCCTGAAGCACTTCCTCTGCCCAATCTTTACCTGGATTCTCCCTCAAAAATAATAATTGTGACTCCTTCCCACCCTCCTTTGTGGAACAACCCAGCAGGAGCAGGTTTAGAGGGGATAAGGTACCCTGTGTACACTATTAGACATGGACTGATTCAAATCTACATACCTGTGCTTCAAGGAATGCCTTTTAAAGATGATAGTCATTTTCTCTTGATGATAAATGTAACATATGCTNCCTTGTGGAACAACCCAGCAGGAGCAGGTTTAGACGGGATAAGGTACCCTGTGAACACTATTAGACATGGACTGATTCAAATCTACATACCTGTGCTTCAAGGAATGCCTTTTAAAGGTGATAGTCATTTTCTCTTGATGATAAATGTAACATATGCTCACTGTAAAACATTTGGAAAATAAGGAAATAAAAGCCATCTATAATCTTACTTTCAGTTTATTACCATGTCAACTGTTGTTTATATTTTCTTCCAAGAGAGAGTGAATGAGCTATGGGAAGCTGTATAAACACAAAATTGGCAAATTTTTGTGTTTTCATGAACTACCTACTGCATAAATAGTTTAGAATCCTGTTTTCTCATGACTGGCCTTGCATCACAAGTATTTCCCCTTATCCTTTAAATATCCAGAAAAGGTGTGTTGGCAGTGGTTCTGTGATCAGCTGTTGTCACCTTCCCTTATTATTGGGCATTTGGGTTACGACCCATTTTTTTCTTCTTTTAAACCGTGCTCTGGCAAATGTCCTTGCATTTGATTACTCCTTCTAAAAAGAGAGTTGTTATTGTTGTTGTTTAGTCGATAAGTTGTGTCTGACCCTTTGTGACCCCGTGAACTGTAGCCCACCTGGCTCCTCTGTCCATGGGATTTCCTGGGCAAGACTACTGAGCGGGTTGCCATTTCCTTCTCAGGGGATCTTCCCAATCAAGGAATCAATTCCAGGTCTTCTGCTTGGCAAATGACTCTTCACCTTTGAGCCACCTGGGAAGGCTTTAAAAGTGACTTCCCTTTCACTTTTCACTTTCATGCATTGGAGAGGGAAATGGCAACCCACTCTAGTGTTCTTGCCTGGAGAATCCCAGGGACAAGGGAGCCTGGGGGGCTGCCACCTATGGGGTCGCACAGAGTCGGACACGACTGAAGCAACTTAGCAGCAGGAGCAGCAACAGCAGGCAGATTTTAAGTAGCTCTATCCAAGTTGAATTTTAATATTAATATTTTTGATACATATTCCTCAAAAGTAAAGATTAAAAGTTGTGTGCATGCTCAGTCACTCAGTCATGTCTGAATCTTTGCAACCCAATCAACTGTAGCCCACCAGGCTCCCCTGTCCATGAGATTTTCCAGGCAAGAATACTGGAATGGGTTGCCACGCCCTCCTCCAGGGGATCTTCCTGACCCAGGGATTAAATGTTAAAAGGAAACAATNATGTCTGAATCTTTGCAGCCCCATCAACTGTAGCCCACCAGGCTCCCCTGTCCATGAGATTTTCCAGGCAAGAATACTGGAATGGGTTGCCACGCCCTCCTCCAGGGGATCTTCCTGACCCAGGGATTAAATGTTAAAAGGAAACAATTTACATGAAAAGGACCTGAATATTTACAAATTACCCAAGTCATAATCATTTATTTTTGACCACTCAGTTCAGTTCAGTCACTCAGTCATGTCCGACTCTTTGCGACCCCATGAATCACAGCATGCCAGGCCTCCCTGTCCATCACCATCTCCTGGAGTTCACTCAGACTCATGTCCATCGAGTCTGTGATGCCATTCAGCCATCTCATCCTCTGTTGTCCCCTTCTCCTCCTGCCCCCAATCCCTCCCAGCATCAGAGTCTTTTCCAGTGAATCAACTCTTCTCAAGAGGTGGCTAAAGTACTGGAGACAGACAAAAATCTCATCACTTTGTTTTCAATAAAATTTGTTTTATTTCTAGTAAGTTTGAATATTTTTATAAATTCAGAGAGTCTTTGTTTATTCTTATGTGGATTGCCTCTTTCTCACCATCTTATTAATTGAGATGTCAGTGTTTTCTTGCTTATTTTGTGAGCTTTATGTGCATTACTTTATTTATTGCAGACATTTTTTCTAATGTTTTCCTTTGTGATTTCTTTCATTGCTTTAGTATCTTGAAATTCCTTCCCATCTCAAGATCACATACATATTTATGTTTCCTTCTAGTATTTCATGATTTCACTTTTCATGTTTAAAATAACAAATCACTTGTAATATATTTTGTCTATAGTTTGATGTAAGAATATAATAGGTTTTGCTCAAATAATAAATTTATATAACACTGCTTTTTGAATGGACTATAAGTTCCTCATTGGTTTAAGTTGACTTCCTTAATATATATAAAATTCTGATTATATACTGCATATGAATTTTGTACTAGGATTATGGAGATGGTTTTGATCACACTCACTAGAGCCCTAAAATCTGACAGGTTATCAGAGGGTTTTTAATCAAAGTATAGTTGGATTACAGCATATTTTCAGGTGTACACTATAGTGATTTTACATTTTTATACATTACGAACCAAGGTTAGTAGAATATTCTTGTCCACATTCACTGTGCCGTGCATTATATCTCCTACTTATTTAACTTATAACTTATTTAACTTATTTACTTATATAACTTACTTATTTTATAACTGGTAGTTTGTATCTCAATCAGCTTCACCTATTTCACTCATCCTTCCAACCCCCTCCACTCTGGAATCACCAGTTTGTTCTCTGTATCTGTAAACCACTTTCTGTTTCCTTATATCTGTTCACTTGTCTTTTTAGTTGCCNAACTGGTAGTTTGTATCTCAATCAACTTCACCTATTTCACTCATCCTTCCAACCCCCTCCACTCTGGAATCACCAGTTTGTTCTCTGTATCTGTAAACCACTTTCTGTTTCCTTATATCTGTTCACTTGTCTTTTTAGTTGCCACATATAAGCAAAAATACACAACTCTGTCTCAAAGGCCAGCATATCTTCTTACCAAAACCAAACACTACCAAAACAAAGATAATTACAGGTCAATATCCCTAGTGAATTGAGTTGAATGTGTGCTAAAACATCCTAAAGGAAATCAGTCCTGAATATTCATTGGAAAGACTGATGCTGAAGCTGAAACTCCAATACTTAGGTCACTGGATGTGAAAAACTGACTCATTTGAGAAGACGCTGATGATGGGAAAGATTGAAGGCAGGAGGAGAAGGGGATGACAGAGGATGAGATGGTTGGATGGCATCACTGACTCAGTGGACATGAGTTTGAGTAAACTCCAGGAGTTGGCAATGGACAGGGAGGCCTGGCATGCTGCAGTCCATGGGGTCGCAAAGAGTCGGACACGACTGAGCGACTGAACTGAACTGAACTGATTGATCCCTAGTGAAAACAGAAGCAAAAGTCCTCAACAAATATTGGCAAACTGAATTCAACAGTACATTTAAAGGGTCATAAAACATAACCAAGTGGGATTTATACCAAGGATGCAAGGATTTTTCAATATCCACACAGCAATCAGTGTGACATGCCACATTAACAAATTGTAGAATAGAAACCATATGAGCATCTCAATAGATGCCAAAAAAACTTTTGACAAAAATCAACATCCATTTATGATAAAACTGTCTAAACAGCACAGAGGGAACCTACCTCAACATAATAAAGGCCATATGTGACAAATCTGACGTCATACTCAAAGGTGAAAGGCTGAAAGCAGTTTTTCTTGTCAGAAATAAGACAAAGATCACTCTTCCCACTTTTATTCAACATAGTTTTGGAAGTCCTAACTATGGCAATCTGGAGAAGGCAATGGCACCCCATTCCAGTACTCTTGCCTGGAAAATTCCATGGATGGTGGAACCTGGTGGGCTACAGTCCATGGGGTAGTGAACAGTCAGACAGAACTGAGTGTCTTCACTTTCACTTTTTACTTTCATGCACTGGAGAAGGTTTTAAAAATGACTTCACTTTCACTTTTCACTTTCATGCATTGGAGAGGGAAATGGCAACCCACTCCAGAGTTCTTGCCTGGAGGATCCCAGGGACAGTGGAGCCTAGTAGGCTGCCATCTATGGGGTCACTCAGAGTCAGACACAACTGAAGCAACTTAGCAGCAGCAGCAGCAGCAGCAGCAACAGCTATGGCAATCAGAGAGGAAAAAGAAATAAAAGGGATCCAAATTGGAAAAAAGAAGTAAAATTGCCTCTGTTTGCAGATGACATGATGCCATACATAAAAGATCCTAAAGACACTACCAGGAACCAACTAGAGCTCATCAATGGATTCAGTCAAGTTGCAAGATATAAAATTAATACACAGAGATCTGTTGCACTTCTGTACACTAACAATGAAAGGTCAGAAAGAGAAATTAAGGAAACAGGCCCATTTACCATTGCATAAAACATTCCAAGGAAAAAACCTACCTAAGGATCCAAAAGATCTATACTCTGAAATCTATAAGAGGCTGATGAAAGAAATGAAAGATGACAAAAAATGGCATTTTTCATAGAACTAGAACATTTATTTTTAATTTTTATGGAAACACAGAAGAGTTCAAATAGTCAAAGCAATCCCAAGAAAGAAAAACAATGCTGGAGAAATCAGGCTCCCTGACTTCAGACTATATTACAGAGTTATAGTCATCAAAACAATATGGTCCTAGCACAAAAATAGGTCAATGGAATAGCATAGAAAGACCAGAAATGAACCCATGCACCTATAGTCAATTAATCTATGACAAAGGAGACAAGAATATATAATGGAGGAAAGATAGTCTCTTCAATAAGTGGTGCTGGGAAAACTGGATAGCTACATGTAAAAGAATGAAATTAGTACATTCTCTAACACCACAATAAAAATAAATTCAAAATGGATCGAAGACCTAAATGTAATACTGGATATTCTAAAACTCTTAGGGGAAAACATAAGCAGAAAACTCTTGGACATAAATCTCAGTAATATCTCTTTGGATCCACCACCTAAAGTTATGAAAATAAAAATAAAAATAAGGACTTTCCTGGTGGTCCAGTGGTTAAATTTGCCTGCCAAGGCAGGGGACACAGGTTCCATCTCTGGTCTGGGAAGACGCCACATTCTGTAGGACTGGAGCCCACTCATTCTAGAGCCTGTGTGCTACTGCTACTGAGCCTGTGTGCTACAACTAAAGGCCGTGTGCTCTGGAGCTCACGCTCGGCTACAAGAAACGCCACTGCAATGAGAACACCACACACCACAACTCGAGAGTAGCTCCTCCTCACAGCAACCAGAGAAAGCCTGCGCAAAGACCCAGCACAGCCAACAATGATAAATAAATAAGCAAACACAAATAAAAAACCCAAAGATAAATGAGACCTAACTAAACACTTTTGCACAGCAAAGGAGGCCATAAACAAAATGAAAAGACAACCCACAGAAAGGGAGAAAATATTTGCAAATGAAGTAACCAAGAAATTTATGTCCAAAATATATAAAGAGTTCATGCAGCTCAGTATCAAACAACCTAATCAAAAACTGGGTAGATGATCTAGATAGATATTTATTCAAAGAAGACATACAGATGGCCAAAACGCATGAAAGTATGCTCAACATTACTATTAGAGAAATGAAAATCAAAACTATAATGAGATATCACCTCACACCAATGAGAATGGACATCATCAAAAATCTACAAACAGCAAATGCTGGAGAGAATGTGGAGAAAGGAAACTTCTTGCATTGTTGGTGGGACTGTAAATTGATACAGCTACAATGGAGAACAGTGCAGAGGTTCCTTAAAAAATTAAAAATAAAACTACCATATGACCCAACAGTCCCACTACTTGGCATATAATATGAGAAAACTATTACTTCAAAAAGACACATGTACTCCAACCTTCATTGTAGCACTATTTACAACAGCCAGGATGTAGAAGCAACCTAAATGATTAAAGAAGATGTGGTCCATATATGCAATGGAATATTACTCAGCCCTAAAAAGGAACCGAGCTGAGTCATTTGTAGTGATGTAAATTAACCTAGAATCTGTCATACAGAGTGAAGTCAGAAAAAGAAAACAAATATCATATATTAACACACACACATATATATATTCTAGAAAAATGATACTGATGAATCTATTTTCAGGGTAGGAATAAAGACACAGACANCATTTGTAGTGATGTAAATTAACCTAGAATCTGTCATACAGAGTGAAGTCAGAAAAAGAAAACAAATATCATATATTAACACACACACATATATATATTCTAGAAAAATGATACTGATGAATCTATTTTCAGGGTAGGAATAAAGACACAGACATACAGAATAGATTGTGGACACAGCAGGGGAAGGAGAGAGTGGGACAAATTGAGAGAGCAGCATTGACGTATATACATCATCATGTGTAAAACTGATTGCTAGTGGGAAGTCTGTACAGCACAGGGAGCTCGGCTTGGTGCTCTGTGATGACCTAGAAGGGTCAGATAGAGGCAGGGTAGGGGAGGCTCAGGAGGGAGGGGATATATGTGTACATACAGCTGATTCTCATTGCTGTACAGCAGAAACCAACACAACACTGTAAAGCAATTTACTACTAATACAAATATTAAGAGAAGAAAACCTACAATAAGCAATTCACCTCACATTCTGACCATCATCAAAACGTCTAAAAACAATAAATGCTGGAGATTATGTGGAAAAAAGAAAGCCCTTGTACACAGTTGTTGGGAATGTAAATAGGTGTAACCAGTATGGAGGTTCCTCAAAAAACTAAAAATAAACTATCATATGATAATGGGATAGCAATCCCATTCCTGGGCATGTATCTGCAGAAAGCCAAAATTTGAAAAGACACATGCACCCCAGTTCATTGCAGCACTATTCACAATAGCCAGGACATGGAAGCAACCTAAACATCCATCAACAGAAAAATTTAGATGTAGGAATTTTACTCAGACATTAATAAAAACACTGAAATAGTGCCATTTGGAACAACATGGACAGACCTAGAGGTCATCATACTAAGTGAAGTTTGCTAGACAGAGAAAGAAAATATCACAAGATATTGCTTATATGTGGAATCTAAAAAAAAATGATACAGATAAACTTATACACAAAAACAGAAATAGACCCACAGACATAGAAAACAAACTTACAGTTGCCAAAGGGAAAGGATGGAGTAGTGATAAATTAGGAGTTTGGAATTAATATACACAGCTTTCCTGGTAGCTCAGAGGTTAAAAGTGTCTGCCCAAATGCGGGAGACCTGGGTTCGATCCCTGGGTGGGGAAGATCGCCTGGAGAAGGAAATGGCAACCCACTCCAGTATTCTTGCCTGGAGAATCCCATGGACAGAGGAGCCTGGTGGGCTACAGTCCACAGGGTTGCAAAGAGTCCGACACAACTGAGCAACTTCACTTTCACTTTCACACATAAAATAGATAATTAACAAGGACCTACTGTACCAGGGAACTCTACTCAATATTTTATAATAACCTATATGTTGAAAGAACCTGAAAAAGAATAGATATATGTATAACTAAATTACTTTGCTATACACCTAAAACTAACACAACATGGTAAATTAACTATACACAATATAAAATAAAGACCAAATTTTAAAAAGGATTATATATGATGATCAAGTGGGATTTTTTCTGGGGATACAAGGATGGTTGAATATCTGCAAGTCAACATGATACACCACATTTACAAAATGAAGGATAAAAATCACATGATTATTTCAAAATATGCAGAAAAACTAGTTAACAAAATTCAGTATTCATTCATGATAAAATCTCAAGTTTATTCTTAGCACTGTCGTCCATTCCAAAAGTCACTTTCACAAGATGTCTTTTCTGATCACCCAGTGAAAATAACCCCCCAGGAACTCAGATTTTTTTTTTATTCTTTTATACTATTTTTCAAAGTATTTATCATAATCTTATACTTGCTTACTATTGTTTTTGCTTGTTTATTGACTATGTCCTTCACTACTACAGAAACTCAAGGAGAACTGGAACCTTGTCTGTTAGAGTCACCACTATATTCTCAAAGCCTAGAACATGGTACATAATCAATCAATATCTATTAAGAGAATAAATAAGCAATTCCAGGAAGTTCATCAATATCAGACTACATTTGAATTTCAACCAGTCTTGCTAAATTACTATGACCCTAAAAAAAAAAAAATCTTAGTTTTTTGGACAAATTCCCCTCTCCTATTCGTTGTCAAAATTATCTTTGTTTATTATTCTAGATAATTTTTAGAATCAGCTTGTCAGATTCTTTGCCTCACCTACACTTTGTTTTATATTCCCCCTCCTAAAG
Source organism: Raphicerus campestris (assembly GCA_006410735.1). Classification (NCBI taxonomy): domain Eukaryota; kingdom Metazoa; phylum Chordata; class Mammalia; order Artiodactyla; family Bovidae; genus Raphicerus; species Raphicerus campestris. Next base: position 1,201,191 of record SJYW01003133.1, on the reverse strand, counting down.
AAAACACAGACATTAAATCAAACCATAAATACATTAGGGAAGAACTGACACTGTTCAAAATGAGGAGAATATTGAATTGCTCGATGTTCTCATAAGACTGTAGAAAAACATCTGACACTCAAGCCTCTAAAAACATGGATTCTCAAATCTGAAAAGATCAACTTGCTTCTTATCCAAATAAGTATTTGAGACCCACATCGATTTGTCCATAACATCACAGCTAGCACTGACCCTATCAAAAAAACTTATAAATTATTATCTATATCAAAATATAGTGATGAGAATAATAAAGCAAAATTTCAAATATTTTCCTACACTGGAGAAAAGACTATTTCACAGTACAAAGGAGGAAGCAGAATTTCAGCAATTTCCAGGGAAGTGGACTGTGGAGAGTAATATCTATGTAATTGTAGTGTTGGAATGAAATCAGTATGTTCATGGCAGTACTGTGGCACTGATTTCAGTGCACTTAAGCTGACAAAGTGCTCAGGCCTCACTGATTACACAGACGCTCTTGAGAATTTTTTTCCATAGAAAAATCACAAGTATCACATACTAAATCAGAGTCTCTAAGATAGAAAAGCCTGCTGTGTGAGGGACCCTCCCAGGAAACCTGTTCTTAACCAGAGTCATTTGGGGTTGGTTTGGGGGATGGGAGTTTCTTTATTGAAGTATAGTTGATTTATAATATTATATTAGTTTTGGGGTGTACAAAATAGTGATTCAAAGTTTTTAAGATTGTACTACATTTACAGTTATTATAAAATGCTGGCTATATTACTAGAATCATATGGATACGCCACCAACTTACTTTACTAATGCTCACATGAGCATTTACTCCCACACTCAAAACCTTTCCCTCCATCTCCTTTGCCTCTGAAATAAAGATTGAGCTTCTTCAGCTTGACATTAAAGATCATTTGGTATTAAATGCTACTGAGCTATAGTCTAGATCTACTACTCCATTCTCATTGTACAGTCCATGGAGTCACGAAGAGTCAGACACTTCTGAACGACTTTCACTTTTACTTTTCACTTTCAGGGCTTCCTAGAGAATGACTGAATATAAGTCTGTGTAGGGAGTCTCTAAGTTGAGCCTGGAACATCTTGTTATCAAATAATCTATAAAGGAGTTCAAGGGTCGTTTCAAAAAACTCAGAAGCCAATTCTAACAGATAACCCTTAGCTCAAATTGGAGTAATTTGAATCATAACTGCAATCAGACTCATAACTACAATAAGTTAAAACATGAAATAATTTTAATTCATGATAATGAGACAAAAAAGGAAATCATAGGCCATTTTTGGATGCTATGAAATCAACTCAGATTGAAAACTAATTAAAAGGAAAAAGAAGAAAATTATCAGAAGAGAAACAAAGGCAGAAAGTAATAAATATCTTGCCTTTATAAGAATTCTACCTCAGAGTAATCTATAAATAGCTAATAACTTGAGTTTGAATCAGCAAAATTCAAAATATGAAAATTGTATAGGAAATAAATACCTGGCTTCAATAAAAAACTTACCAAAAAAAAGAGTAAGAGAGATGGCAGATGAGCTCATTAAGAGAGACTTGAGATATATTATCTAATTAAAACCTGTAACCTTATTCGGATCCTAACTCAAACAAACTGCGGAACACAAAACAAGGCAATGTTCAACGCTTAATGATATGAAAAAATTACCCTTAAAATATTCAAATTTTATAATAGCATTATAATTTTATTTTTAACAAATTATCTTTTGACTATAATGCTATAATATTCATGAACAAAAAGACATGTAAGATTTGCTTCAAAACAATCAGGAATATTGGTTAGTAAGTATGGGTATAAATGAAAGAAGATTAGGTAGGAGGTTCCAATTTCTGAACCTAATCCACAGAAATTTACTATGATATTCTCTCTACTTTTGCATATGTTTGAAATTTTCCAAAATAAAAGTTAAATATATAAGTCAGTATAGTTTCTAGAAAAATTGTATTACTGTTAGGCCCCACAAACAGAGTATGTGTATGCCCATTTCCCCATATCCATAGTAACAATGAATTATAATACTGATAAGCAGTACTTTGTTTTACTTTGAGTCAGTCAGTGTATATCTAGTTCATGATGCATTAATGACAAGTAGCATTAACTTTTTATTACTAATTATTGAAATGCAGCTTACATTTGATCACTTTTATGATCTCAAATTGGCTTTGAAGAATTCTGCTCATTTCAAAAAACTACATGAAAAGGAAATATTTTGAACATGTTGATTAAATATATATCTTATATACATTATACATACAAAGGTATAATATATTTAAGTACATATCTTAATAGACTTTCTTCCTATTCCCTTAAATATATATATGGGTTTCAGCAATATGTGAATTGTGAACTTCCAGATGTTCAAGCTGGTTTTAGAAAAGGCAGAGGAACCAGAGATCAAATTGCCAACATTTGCTGGATCATCAAAAAAGCAAGAGAGTTCAGGAAAAACATCTATTTCTGCTTTATTGACTATGCCAAAGCCTTCGACTGTGTGGATCACAATAAACTCTGGAAAATTCTGAAAGAGATGGGAATACCAGACCACCTAACCTGCCTCTTGAGAAACCTATATGCAGTTCAGGAAGCAACAGTTAGACCTGGACATGAAACAACAGACTGGTTCCAAATAGGAAAAGGAGTACATCAAGGCTGTATATTGTCATCCTGCTTATTTAACTTACATGCAGAGTCCATCATGAGAAACATTGGAAGAAGCACAAACTGGAATCAAGATTGCCAGGAGAAATATCAGTCACCTCAGATTTGCAGATGACACCACCCTTATGGCAGAAGATGTAGGAGACTCAGATTCAATCTCTGGGT
>SJYW01003133.1:1162298-1182826 GCA_006410735.1 Raphicerus campestris | reverse complement strand
CTTCAGCATCATTCCCTCCAAAGAAATAGTAGGGCTGATCTCCTTCAGAATGGACAGGTTGGGTCTCCTTGCAATCCAAGGGACTCTCAAGAGTCTTCTCCAACACCACAGTTCAAAAGCATCAATTCTTTGTCACTCAGCCTTCTTCACAGTCCAACTCTCACATCCATACATGACCACAGGAAAAACCATAGCCTTGACTAGACGGACTTTAGTCGGCAAAGTAATGTCTCTACTTTTGAATATGCTATCTAGGTTGGTCATAACTTTTCTTCCAAGAAGTAAGCATCTTTTAATTTCATGGCTGCAGTCACCATCTGCAGCGATTTTGGAGCCCCCAAAATAAAGTCTGACAGCGTTTCCACTCTTTCCCCATCTATTTCCCATGAAGTGATGGGAGTAGCCAAAAGAAAAAGACAATCAAAAAAAAAAAAAGACCTCATTAAAAAAATACAATTTAAATTTAAAAAATAAATAAAATGGGTAGAGAATCTGAATAGACATTTTTCCAAAGAAGACATGCAGATGGCTAACAGACACATGAAAAGATGATCAACATCACTAATTATCAAGGAACTACAAAGTGAAACCACAATAAGATAGTTTTTATTTGTAATCTATCAGAATGGCTATTACCAACAAATCACAAACATTGGTGAGGGCATAGAGAAAAGGAAACCCTGGAGCATTGTTGGTGGGGATGTAAATTGGTGCCACCACTATAGAAAACAGTATCGAGATTCCTCAAAAAGTTAAAAGAGAGGCACCATATGATACAGCAATTCAACTCCTGAGTATTTATCTGTAGAAAATGAAAACACTAATTAGAAAAGATATTACGCACCTCTGTATACATTTTACAATTTTTACAATATCCAATATATGGAAGCAACTCAAGTGCCCATCAATAGATGAATGAATAAAGAAGTAGCATAAATAGGAGGGAGGTGGGAGGGGGGTTTATGATGGAGGACACATGTACACAAATGGCTGATTCATGGCAAAACCACTACAATATTGTAAAGTAATGAGCCTCCAATTAAATTAATTTTTTAAAAAAAAGCAGTATAAACATACTGTGGAATATTACTCAGTCATAAAGAAAGAATTAAAGCGTGCCATCTGTGACAACATGGATAGATGCACAGGGTATTATGTTAAGCGGAATGTCACATAAAGAAAAACAAATAATACTCCACGATTTAGTATAATATGGGGTTTAAAAAATAAAATACATGAACAAATATAACAAAATAGAAACAGAGTTATAGATACAGAAAACAGGTGGTTGACAGAGAGGCAGAGGATGGAGGGAAAAGAGAAATGGGTAAGGTCAATTAAGAAGTATTAATACAAACATTCAGCTGCAAAACAAACGAATATGAAATGTACAGGGTGAGGAATGTAGTCAATAACTATATAGTATCTGTGTGTAGTGACAGATGGTAACTAGACTTGTGATCATCTTGAAATGTATAGAAATATCAAATCACTATGTTGTGCGACAGGAAGTAACATAGTGTCACAGGTCAATTATATTTCAAAAATAAATAAATACACTCCAAAATAGATCAGATGTGTGATTATTAGAGGGAGTGTAGGAAGAGGGAATTGGATAAAGGCAGTCAAAATGTACAAACTTTCAATTATAAGACAAACAAGTCCTAGAGATGTAATGTACAACATGGCAAATATAATTGGCACTGCCATATGTTACATATGAAAGTTGTTAAGAGTAAAACCTGACAGTTCTCATCACAAGGAAGATAACTTTTTCTATTTATTCTTGTATCTTTGTGAGATGATGGATCTTTATTAAACTTGTGATAAATTTCATAGTGTATATAAGTTAAATTATTATGTTATATACCTTAAACTTGGGGATTCCCGGGTGGCTCTAATGGTAAAGGACACGGCTGCCATGGCAGGAGCTGTAAGCGTCGTGGGTTTTATCCCTGGGTTGGGAAGATCCCCTGGAGGATAGCATGCAACCCACTCCAGTATTCTTGCCTGGACAATCCCCATGGACAAAGGGGCCTGGCAGGCTATAGTCCATAGGTCGCAAAGAGTTGGACGTGACCGAAGTGACTTAGCACATACACGCACATATATCTTAAATGTATACTGTGCTGTCTGTCAATTATATCTCAATCAGCTAGAAGAAAAAAAACAAAGAAACAAAACTGAACCTGGGACTCACATATAAGGTCAAGGACCCCTGGGCTGGGAAAAAAAGTGATGCTTGTTCAATAGCACTTCCTGACTTTCAGCAGAATCAAAAATAATTTCTCATTGGAGGGGAAAAGCCTCAATTTAGAGTCCCAAGTTCACCACAGATTAACGATAACCAAATTTGAGTTCACAATCAAGGACCAACAAACACACAAAGAAATAAAACACCAGAAGAAACAAACAAACACAAAACAGACAACCTCGGGTTTCAGATGCTAGGCTCATACTATGAATCACTATGTATGAAATGTAAGAAAAATAATGTAAAAAAAAGAGGCAGAATTATTTGTTTAAAAAAGAAGAAAACACAACTGTAAAATAAAAATTCAGAATATGTTCATGGCAGGTTAGAAACAGTTCATAGAAGAAATGAAACACTAGAAGATAAAAATGTATCCTTAGTCACTCAGTCACCTCTGACTCTTTGTTACCCCTTGGACTATAGCCTGCCAGGCTCCTCTTACAGGAGATTTTTCAGGCAAGAATACTGGAATGGGTTGATATTTCTTTCTCCAGGAGATCTTCCCAACCCAGGGATTCAACCCATGTCTCCTGCAGTGCAGGTAGATTTTTTTTTGCCCACTGAGCCATCAGGGAAGCCCTTCACTAAAAGATAGAAGTCAATAAATAAACTGTTCAAATTCCAATACAGAGAGAGAAGAGATGGAAACTATGGAGGAGAGGTTATTCAAGATATTCAAGGTAGAATGAGAAGGTTTGAAATGTGTTTAATTAGGATCCCAAAGAAAAGAATAAAAGAAAAAAAGTTTGAAGAGGTAACAGTTGAAGTTGCCACACTTGTCAATGATGGAGATTTGAATGAACTCTCACAAACTTTTTAAATTAATAAAATATTAATGGATAGGTTACGAAGAACTTCTACATAGTATCAAGGAGTTAATAAGAGAGTAAGAAATGACTGAACACGTCCCAGTAGAAACTGAATCTGGACAAGTGAATCCAGGACTCAGGTTCACATTCACACTGAGAGAGTTTACTGATGCAGACAAGGTATCTGAGGCTGATATATACCTGGGCTCAATGACTTTTTATTCTCTGAGAGCACTGAGAGTTGATCCTAGAAAACACACGTAGGAGAGTTAGCAGGGTCCAGCCCCAGTGGATCCAGGGTAATTCGAAGGGGAGATGAAATCGGCATCCTAGGAAAAAACTTATTTAATTACAGATATACAGAGAAATTAGAAACAGATAGTGTAGCAGGAAGTATTAGTGGAGAAAAAGAGGCTGAATAACTTGGTTTATGTGGAATAGCATCCACGCTCCAGATGGGAATTCAGCCAGAAGGGGAAAGAAAGAATGACATGGGAGAATCAGTCTTTCCAGAAACTGATCCGATTCCTTTATTTTTTAGGTTTGCTTATATACCTTTTGTTACACATAGAGACAAATGAAACTTTAAAGTCAGGACTGCAGGGGTCAGCAGTCCTGACCTTTATCAAAATCAGGTGCTTCACATAAATGTATATAAAAAAAGTTATTAGAGGTTTTACATCATCTTCTGGTCATGAGGCGTGCTGACATTTTATGATCCTTTCTTTCTGATAACCAAAAAACTTATTTTTTCCAAGGGTGTTTTTTCTTAAACCAGGTGCCACCCTCTGAAGGTACCAGATAAAGTTGTATTCCTATAGGGTGAGGGTATAGTGGGTCACAACTAAGAAAGGAATTTATTTAACCTAAGGTTAACATGATTAATCTTAAAGGTTAATACTTATTTTTCCTATATGTTAGTTATATTTATTATAAGGGCAGGGATATGGAGATTTAGCAGCAAACATCAGCCCAACAAATGAAAACCTTTCACCAGTATTCCTCTTAAGATCTATTTAGTCTTAAGATAGTGATAAAGTTACATTTTTACATAGCAAGGACACGATGATTTATAACAAAGTACAGTGATCTATAACAAAAGAGAAAATTCATTAACTCAAAAAGTCTAGTATTGCTAACATCAAAAACTACTATATTTTCTTTTCTATATTCCAAATACATTAATATATTCCCAGGTGCCCAAGGACACGGAAGCCTGGCGACAACCATTGACTCAACAATGAGAAAAGCCCTATGCTAATTAAGACTTTCAAAATACTCCAAACTCTCTGTGCTGTTTATGGTTGAGAGGTTGTCACACAAGCTACTCTGTCAACAGAGAGGTCTGACCTGAGACACCCTTGTCACACCCCGGAATTTTTATTGACTTGGAACTGTAAGTTAACTCCTTCTCCGAGAGAGGTAATAGGGGTCAGCCCCTCGTAAAGTCAGAGGTATAGGTGAGAGCATAAAACAGTAAAGTAGGTAAACTCTGGTTTTGAGGGTAGATGCTCAGGAACAGGGGGTTTCCTGAGGCTCAATCCCGCCTTTGCGTATGCCCAAGCCTCCTTCCTCATGACCTTTGCCGTGGGTGGAGTTCCTCACGCTGGCTCCTGGCAGAGAGTGAGGAAGTTAAAGGATGACAACAAATAACGGCACCATTAAATAAGTTCCCACAGTAGGTAACTGAACTTTAGTTCTGCACCATAACTCTGTCAGGTGTAGATCATGGGACTAAAAATTCCTTCACACTAGGGAAAAGGGAATTGGATGTTTATACACCAGCTCTCAAGAATCACTGGTTAAATGTGACTCCAGGGAATTACTCCTTGTCTGGCACTGCTGGCCTATGTGTGGCTACTGGGGAAAGCCCTCAGGCAAAGAGATGCAGATGCTGGCAGCTGGAAGTCAGGCTAGTGTGTAATGATATATATATCATTACATATCTCAGTATGTAAGGATAAGATAAAATAAGCGCCTGCTTTAGGTGATTTCACAGAGCTAGAGGGAAAAAGCCACAGCTCAGCATGTACCACAGATGAGGGTAAAATGCTGTTTACTGTTTCTGAGACCTGAAAGGAATGGATCTTATTAACAGAGAGGAAAATGAAAATCTGCACTGGATAAGAGGTAATATCCTAGAACTTAAGTTATTTCTACATTTAAATTTTCAAGTATAGTTTTCAGAAAACAATAACGAAAAACAAGATATAAGCGGGAGACACAAAGGAGAGCTAGCAAAAGCAACAGACAACTGAAACAGACCCACAACACTTAGAGTAATGGAATTAGCAGACACAGTCCAAGTATGTTTATTACAGTCAAGGAAATAAAAGCCAAGCATTACTATTTTGACAGAAAAAAACTACTATAACAGAAACTTTAAAAATAAATAAATTGAAGTTCTGTTACTGAAAAATATAAATATGAAATTAACTCAATGGATAGGTTTAAGAGCAGATTAGACAGAAGTGAAATCAGAATCAGTGAAGTGAAAGACATTTAGAAAAAATCAAACTCAGGAAGAGAGCACCGAAAATGTAAAAATACACAGTGTTAGAGACACAGAGAACACACTGAGAAGACGTAACATACATAGAGTCAGAACAAAAGGAAGAGAGAGAAAGCAAGTGGACAGAGTCAGTATTAGAAGAAATAATGTCTAGATTTACCAGAATTGATGAAATACAGCAAGCCGCATATTCAAGATCAACAAAAACTAAATAAAACAAATAAAAAGAAAAGGACATTTAGTTATATCAGAATAAGACTCCCTCCCCCCCAAAAAAAATCCAGAGGAAAAAAAATCTTAAACTTTAAAAAAATGATACTTTCAAAGAAATAGAATTTAAACTGGAAGCTAGCTTCTCAACAGTATTTAGATGCTTCTTCAGTGTGGGAAAGAAAAATGATTATCAAGCCAGAACACTCTACCAAGCAAACATATACTTTAACATGAAAGGATTAATAAAATCAAGACTTTTCAGACAAATAAAAACTGACAGTTCACCATCAGAACATGTACAAAATAAGACAATTCTCAAGGGATATCAGACAGAAAAATGATTACTACAAACAAAATCTAAGATGCAGAAAAAAAGTGAAGGGAGAATAAAAGATAAATGTATAGGTATACCTAAATAAGCACTGATTCTGTGAAAGAATAAAATAATAAATTGAGGTTTTACACACACACACACACACACACACACACACACACTTTAGAATTTAATTGGGAGGGGATAAATAAAGTTAGTGTTCTAAGGGGAATTGATTTTGGGGTGAAAGGATAAAGTTGTCATAATTAAAAGATTTTCATAAGTGAAAAATACAAATGATAATTTCTAGAGTAATCCCTAAAAAAACAGATGAAGAGTGAATAACCACTAGTCCTACTAGAAGATAAATAGGATAATTAAATAGTAAAGTATTCAAACCAGAAAAGGAAATGAGAGAAATGGTGATATATACATAAGATAAATTAAAAATACTTAACAAGAGGCAGATTTCAAATATCAATAGTGATACTGAACAGATATGAATTAAATATCTTCAAGTTAAGAGAAAATACTATTAATCTCATTAAAACAAAGAAAAAGATAATTCAAGAGAATTATCTAGAACATAAGGACACGGAACCACAGCCTGAATCAGAGCCACAATAGTTAATCTACAGGCTTGTGAGAGATGCAGACTGTTGAATGATGCTAAGATTTTGTGTTTTCTTGTTATTCATTAAAATCTAGCTGAGACAAAAACTGTAGCATCAACAACTAGGTGCCAATAATAAAAGCTGAAAATATATCTTATTGGCTTTGAGATTGAGTAGCAGGTGTAAACAACTGTAAAAATATTCAGCTTTCAAGATGGGTATTTTCTCACATTCTCTTCAGAAGTGGTCAAATCATAAATAGAAAAGATCTTCAGCTTATAAAGTGAAGTCGCTCAGTCGTGTCTGACTTTTTGCGACCCCATGGACTGTAGCCTATCAGATTTCTCCTATCGGATTTCTCCATCCATGGGATTTTCCAGGCAAGAGTACTGGAGTGGGTTGCCATTTTCTTCTCCAGGGGATATTCCCAACCCAGGGATCAAACCCAGTTCTCCCGCATTGCCGGCAGACGCTTTACCCTCTGAGCAACCAGGGAAACCCTCTGCTTATAAAGGTTAGTTATAAAAATATACACAAAGATCATGAGGAAATGTCAAATGTTAATGAGGAAATGTCAAAATTCTTCTCTCTGAAATCAGCAAGAGACAAGGAAACTACTCTCACCAAATTTATTCAGCAATGGACAAGAGATCCTAGACTGTGCAGTAGAGCAAAAAAAAAAAAAAAAATAAGAATTATAAATGAAGAAATAAAATAGTCACTGTTTGCAGATAATATGTTTCTACACAGTGAAACCCAAAGACTTTACAGATACATTATTAGAATTAAGAAATGAGTTTAGCAAGGTTGATGGATACNAGCAAAAAAAAAAAAGACAATAAGAATTATAAATGAAGAAATAAAATAGTCATTGTTTGCAGATAATATGTTTCTACACAGTGAAACCCAAAGACTTTACAGATACATTATTAGAATTAAGAAATGAATTTAGCAAGGTTGATGGATACACCGTAAGTTTTTAAAACCCAGTTGCAATGCCTTAACCAACAACAAATTTAAAAGGAAAAAAATTTAATGTATAATAACTTCAAAAACACCAATATCTAGGATAAGTCTACAAAAGTGCATGTCATAACTCTATATAAAGCAGTATAAGTATTATTGAGCTAAACAAGACAATTGAATAGGAGAATATACTATGATTTGATACAGGAAAAATATAACATTTTAAATTAATTTTTACCAAATTGATACATATTTCAAAACAATATTGTTATCATATCCCAGAATATTTTGCTTGTTTTGATTGTTATGGTAATTAACATGCTGACTCTAAAATTAGTATGCAATTGCAAAATGCCAAAAATATCCAAGACATACTTGAAGATTAATAAATATGGTAGAACTTGCTCTATGAAAAATCAAGACATTAAAAAGCTACAGTTACTAAGAAAGTGTGACAGTGGTACAAGCATAAACAGACCAATGGAAGATATCAGAAGAAAACAGAGCCATATATAAACAACACTATGCCAAAGATGGGGGTTCCTGGTGGCACAGACAGTAAAGAATCTGCCTCAGATGTGAGAGACTGGAGTTTGACTCCTGGGTCAGGAAGTTCCCCTGGAGAAGGGAATGGCTGCCCATTCCAATATTCTTGCCTCGAGAATTCCATGGACAGAGGAACTTGGAGGGCTATAGCTCATGGTCAAAAACAGTCAGACACAGCTGAGCAATTAACACTTACACTTTAATGCCAAAGATGACAGTGCAGAACAAGGGAATCAGACTTTTTATTTGATGATACAAAGACATTACTTTGTCCACAAAGGTCCGTCTTGTCAAGGCTATGGTTTTTCCAGTAGTTATGTATGGATGTGAGAGATGGACTATAAAGAAAGCTGAGCACAGAAGAATTGATGCTTTTGAACTGTGGTGTTGGAGAANCAGGCATGACTTTAACCATAGGAAAAAAATCAACTCAAGCATCATTATTCATCATTTGATAGCTCACTTCAGCTAGGGTTGCTGGTTGAGATCCATTGCCAGAGCATTCAAAATGAAAGAGCTGCTTCACTATCTGATTCAATAGAAGCCTCTAGATCCTAAAGTGCCTCCTCTTTTGGTGTGTCTCACTGCCTGAGAGTCAAGATTCATATTCAACCAGGAACTGACTCCCGTCCGTTCTTTCTTCGAGCAAGCCATCAAAAACAAAGCATTATGCTTAAAAGCACCATTGAGAAAGGAAAATGCATGAGCTATCTTAGAATAACTTATTCTAAATTGCATATAGTCATCAAGTTAAAAACAAAGACTTTGAAGAAATGGGAACCAGCATGTTGGGTGAGCTTGCAAAGGAGGAAAAAATGTTAATGGGAGAAACGTATTGTATTTTCCTCAGGAAAGAGGGCACTTCCCTGAGGATAAACATCTCAGGAGAACAAAGAGGACAGGCAGAGCAGAGACAAGGGAGAGATGAGTGGAGCCTTCACAGTTAGTTCAAGGAGTGAGCCTAAACTAAATGAATATACAGGATTCCTTGTGCACTTCATTTTTACCCCAGTTATGATGTGATGTCTGTGTCTGGTGCAGGCTCTTGTCTAGATCAATATCCTGCTGTAAACAGCTCTGGCAGCTGCTGTTCTTCATGCTACCATGCTACTGATGAAATCTCAAGGACAAATGGCCAGCAAAACAACCATTCCTACCTGCTGGCCATCTCTCTTGGAAAGAAAGAATGAAATCATAGAGAAAACCAGAGAGATATTAGATCATAGAAAAATGATTAACCATGACTCACTTCACAAATAGGAAAAACTGTCTCCCAGTGTTTCTGTGCAAGTTTGTTTTGGCCTAAAGGCATTGCTTTTCTGATCCTTTCTTTTCCTGGCTCTTCCCACCCACTCCTATCCTTAAACCTTGTCTTCAGTATAGGGAGAAAGAAAGGGAATTTGCTGCCTGCAAGGCAATGGCACCCCACTCCAGTACTTTTTGTCTGGAAAATCCCATGGATGGAGGAGCCTGGAAGGCTGCAGTCCATGGGGTCGCTGAGGGTCTGATATGACTGAGCTACTTCACTTTCACTTTTCACTTTCATGCATTGGAGAAGGAAACGGCAACTCCATTCCAGTGTTCTTGCCTGGAGAATCCCAGGGATGGGGGAGCCTGGTGGGCTGCCGTCTATGGGGTCGCACAGAGTCAGACATGACTGAAGTGACTTAGCAGTAGCAGTAGCAAGCCGCACCCTGGGCTTCCCTGGTGGCTCAGATGGTAAAGAATCTGTCTGCGATGTGGGAGACCGGGTTTGACCCCTGATTTGGGAAGATCCCCTGGAGACAGGAATGGTTACCCACTCCAGTATTCTTGCCTGGAGAATCCCAAGGACAAAGGAGCCTTGTGGGCTACAGCCCATGGGCTCACAATGAGCAGACATGGCTAAAGCAACTTAGCACACACACACATGCTAGCAGCTGCCTTGTCTTCAAACCACAAGGACAGATTCTACACCTACTGTCTACAGTGAAATTTAACATAATGACTTCTGATTCTCACTGAACTCCAGATTCAGTCTTCAGGGGAAATCAGAAACAGTATTAGTGAACATGCCACACACTGAGAGAATTGCAGGGCATGAAGCAGCTATGGATCATTTCCTCAGAGAGCCATCACTTAGTTGGAGACTGAAGAATCAGGGATGACAAACATGAGGCACGTTTGCTTCTTCTCACCTAACCTGTCCATGACAGACATTACTAATCCATCCTGGTGTTCTTTTCTACCAATCTCACATATGCATTCTCAAAATCCCCTCTAACCTACCTCCTAGAGTAATGGAAATAAAAACAAAAATGAGACCTAGTTAAACTTAAAAATCCTATCCAAGGTAGCCCATCAATAGCCACTATCCAAGGTTCAGAGTTTGTATGATCTGAAATATGTTTGTCATCTAGTCACAACAGAGTAACAGTAACAGCCCTTAACTTCCAAAACCAGGGACTGAACCCAAGTTTCCCACATTGCAGGTGCATTCTTTACTGTCTGAGCCACCAGGAAAACCCAAGGACACTGGAGAGGGTAGCCTACCCCTTCTCCAGTGGAACTTCCCGACCCAGGAATTGAACAGGGCCTCCTGCACTGCAGGTGGATTCTTCACCAGCTGAGCTACCCGGGATGCCCCATTACCAAATAGTACTGTGGAAAGCCAAGTTTGGGGGTTCAGACAGTTAAGGCAGTAGGGATTCCAAGGAAAACTTCCTAGAGGAGGATGGACTTAAATAGACTGTGGACATTCAAATCTAATTTTAAAAGTGAAACAAACTAAACATGGACACCCACCCACAGGATGGAATAGTCAGTTGACCAAGGCAACGAGCTAATGGGAAGATCTGCATTTTCTTTCAAGAATTCCCAGACAATGGGGCTCCTCTTGACTCTAGGGAGGCACTCCCCTCCCCGGGATAGGACCAGTAGCCCCACACTGCATTGCGTCTTCCACTCCTCAGCCAACAGCATGTTCAGTCACCCCTGAAACCCAGCTTAGCACACTGCAGTGATCCCCAAACCTCAGTCTTTCACAAAGCACTTTGCCCATTTTTTACCACCTCCATGTGCCACTTTATTATTCATGTAATATTTTATTTAAATCAACTCACTTTTTAATTTAAATAAATCCATAAAAAATAGAAATACTGTATCTTTGCCACTGGAAAAGGCAGTCTCATGTGCATTAATTTATTTAATTATTTGTTTATATGCCCCCTAAGATAATCTCATGTGTATCTATTAATAGGTCTCTGTACCACATCAGCATCAGTAGTTAAAAGTATGTGCTTTGAGATACAAAATATTCCATATAAAATAAACAAGATTCTATTGTACAGCACAGGGAACTACATTCAATATTTTGTCATAAGCTATAATGGAAAGGAATCTGAAAAAAATATATACATATACATGGAATCTCCTTGCAAGGAGATCCAATCAGTCAATCCTAAAGGAAATCAGTCCTGAATATTCATTGAAAGGACAGATGTTGAAGCTGAAACCCCAATACTTTGGCCACCTGATGCAAAGAACTGACTCACTGGAAAAGACCCTGATGCTGGGAAAGACTGAGGGCAGGAGGAGAAGGGGATGACAGAGGATGAGATGGTTGGATGGCATCACTGACCTAATGGACATGAGTTTGAGTAGGCTCCGGGAGTTGGTGATGGACAGGGAGGCCTGACATGCTGCAGTCCATGGGGTTGCAAAGAGTCAGACACAACTGAGCGACTGAATTGAACTGATATATGGAATCTAAAATATGATACAAATGAAGCTAATTATAGAAATTGAAACCGACTCATGGACAGAGAAAACAGACTTGACTTTGCCAAAAGGGAGGGTATTGGGGGAGAGATGGATTGAGAGGTTGGAGTTAGCAGATGTAAGTTATTATATAGAGAATGGATAAACAACAAGGTCCCACTATATAGTGCAGGAAACTATATTCAATATCCTATGATAAACCATAGTGGAAAGAAAAATTTTAAAAACCAATGTGTGTGTGTGTGTGTATACATAAAATCGATTCACTTTGCTTTATACCAAAAACTAACACAATTTGTAAATCAATTAAACTTCAATTTTTAAAAAAAACAGAATATACACTTTGGAGTAAAGTGGATGGGAATTCTAATCCCAGCTCCATCACTTATTATCTGAGAGTCTTTGGAAAGTTACTAGAGTCTCTAAATTTCCTCTTCTGTAGAAGGGGTAATAGTACTAGCAATGCATACTCTTATTCGGAAAATTCATTAAGGGAATGCCTGTAATGTGCTCATCTGAGTGCCTAGTACCCAGTCTTTTTAGGTACTTATATCATTCCATTTCATCCTGGTTAGGTATATCTGTTCCAACTCCAGCTATTTTCTATCCCAAGGTTATAAAGTAGAGTGAAACAACAGAGAGATGTTTGATTAAATACAGCCTTCATCACTTCAAGAGGGTAGCCTAGTTATGTTACTTCTTTAAACTTCATTTGTAAAATTAAGGAAATAGTGGTAAGTAGTTCTCACAGCTAAGGAATGTAATAAATGAGGTCATACATAGAGAGTGCTGGTCTGCTGCTCTTGCTTGATAAATGGTAATTCTTTTTATATATATTACACAGAGGTCTCCTTTGAATGTCTGAAAACACAGATACTGTTAGGTTTTTGAAATTCCAAACTATTCCTCTGCTTTGGATCCACTTTTATTTACTGAAAAACACTGGATTCTTCAAAATAATTGTGTGTATTCTACTGTCCACATGACCAGCAACAATAATGCTATCCTAAGAAGCAGAATGAAGGAAGCCTACCAAAAGTTCAAACCTTTGCACCTAAGACCCAGATTCCTTCTTACGTGGCCTGTCAAAATGAGCAATTTCTCTTCTGTCATTAGAATGTAAACAGTATGACTATAAAGATCATTACCTGATGGATCGGATCCTCTCTGCTACCTGGTGGGCAGGCCATTTCTCTTAACTACAAAACCATTCAGGTTTCTGCTTTGTGAACTTATGTCTCCACTGCCTGGCACGGTCCTTTCTCCAGTGAATACTCTCACTGTGGCCTTTAACCCAATGGGCCTGGAGGTGGCTGTGAGAAAATCTCTTTGATGAGTAGATGGAGCAGCTCTGTCTCCATTTATTCCTTGGCCTTTCAGTTTAGCACTCCCTCTCCGACAGTAACTCCAGGACGGGTTTGCTCAAGTGGACTCATGTTACTAGAAATGGTCCAGNGAATCACACAGATTCCTCTGGAGGATAGAGAATCATGTTAAGGGCATGAGCTGTGAAGAAAAATTGTAAAAAAGAACCAAATTCTGGGACGCAAGCCTCCCCAAGTGTGTTCCTTTTCTAAATTGTGAGAGTGTTGAATTTCTTCATCTTCATCACATCTTCTAGCTCTGTGCCCCGAAGTCTAAACAATCCAGCCCAAGGCTGGACTGTGCCCCCCGAGTCTGCTTCCCTGTCTAATCTTCCTACACCAGCTCCCAGCCCCTCCTCCTAATTCTCCAGACAGAATAGAGCCCCAAAGGGAATCCAACAAGAAAACTTCTGGTTAGATTCTATGACTGATGGGGAAGACCAAGAAAAAATTATGCTCACTTGATGTCTCCAGCACTAACAGCCGTGCTTTCTCAACCACCAAAAGGAGTCTTGAAATAAAGAATTAATGGATTCCAGAACTAGCATTATGCTGATTGGTGACAAAGGGATTCTACATAATTTAGTGTTATACTGCTGACTGCTAAATATCTCTGGGCCAACAGCCTAAGTTTCCTTTGAACAATGTGGGTCATCAGAAGGAATAAGAGTAGAAGAAGAAGGAACAATGCCAAAGACACTAATATCAAAAATGCATCTGAAGAGTTTGAATAAAATGGTCTCAACAAATTTAAAGGTGGAAAAAAAAGGAGTACTTCTAAATTAATGTTATCTCCTGACTTATGTATGTGTGATGATCTAAATGGGCTTCTCTGGTGGCTCAGATGGTCAAGAATCTACCTGAAATGCAGGAAAACTGGGCTTGATCCCTGGGGTCCAGAAGATGCCCTGGAGAAGGGCATAGCTACCCACTTCAGTAGACTTGCCTAGAGACTTTCATGGACAGAGGAGCCTGGTGGGCTATAGTCAATGGGCTCACAGAGAGTCGGACACGACTGGGCAGCTAATACTTTCACTACAATGACCTTAATAACATAATATTATTTGCAGATCAGTAACTATTTCACTTAGAAGTAAGTATGCCTAATTGGACCAAAAATCATTTTTTTAATCGTATGCTTTTTGAAGAAAATGCAGGATTACCAAACATTCAAGATTACTGCATAACACTATATAAAATAGGTAATTAGAACCTACTATATAGCACAAGGAACTGTACTCAATACTCTGTAATGATTTATATGGGAACAGAATCTAGAAAAGAGTGAATAGCCCATGCTGGACAACAAGAGAAGCCACCACAATGAGGAGTCTGCACACAGCAACTAGAGAGTAGCCCCTACTCTCCAAACTAAAGAAAATTACTCACAGCAACAAAGACCCAGCACAGTCAAAAATTAATTTTTTTAAAAAGGAATGCAGTTTTTAAAAAAACAGATTATCATATAGGTGGATCTGTGTATGTAACTAGCAGAAAGTAACCTCAGTCTTACTCCTTAGATTACAAAGCCACTAGAATACCTTCCTAATGCCAGGCAGCAAGCTAGTTTCTAGAAGTACAGAAAGGTATTGTACATCATACTCTGGGATAATGGCTTTCAACAGGTTGTTTGAGTGAAACCACTTACTGCCTTCACTCCACCTTTCACATATGCACACAGAGTCATTTTTCTATGTGTTTCAGTAAACACACAGCCCCTTTCAGCACCAGCTCAATGGTATATATTATGTGTCTTTTCTTTTCTTAGCACACAGTCATACTCAGTTCTCTGCAGCAGTGCATGACCTGCTTAACTCTACAATCCAACAGGCATGACTTTAACCATAGGAAAAAAATCAACTCAAGCATCATTATTCATCATTTGATAGCTCACTTCAGCTAGGGTTGCTGGTTGAGATCCATTGCCAGAGCATTCAAAATGAAAGAGCTGCTTCACTATCTGATTCAATAGAAGCCTCTAGATCCTAAAGTGCCTCCTCTTTTGGTGTGTCTCACTGCCTGAGAGTCAAGATTCATATTCAACCAGGAACTGACTCCCGTCCGTTCTTCGAGCAAACCATCAAAAACAAAGCATTATGCTTAAAAGCACCATTGAGAAAGGAAAATGCATGAGCTGTCTTAGAATAACTTATTCTAAATTGCATATAGTCATCAAGTTAAAAACAAAGACTTTGAAGAAATGGGAACCAGCATGTTGGGTGAGCTTGCAAAGGAGGAAAAAATGTTAATGGGAGAAACGTATTGTATTTTCCTCAGGAAAGAGGGCACTTCCCTGAGGATAAACATCTCAGGAGAACAAAGAGGACAGGCAGAGCAGAGACAAGGGAGAGATGAGTGGAGCCTTCACAGTTAGTTCAAGGAGTGAGCCTAAACTAAATGAATATACAGGATTCCTTGTGCACTTCATTTTTACCCCAGTTATGATGTGATGTCTGTGTCTGGTGCAGGCTCTTGTCTAGATCAATATCCTGCTGTAAACAGCTCTGGCAGCTGCTGTTCTTCATGCTACCATGCTACTGATGAAATCTCAAGGACAAATGGCCAGCAAAACAACCATTCCTACCTGCTGGCCATCTCTCTTGGAAAGAAAGAATGAAATCATAGAGAAAACCAGAGAGATATTAGATCATAGAAAAATGATTAACCATGACTCACTTCACAAATAGGAAAAACTGTCTCCCAGTGTTTCTGTGCAAGTTTGTTTTGGCCTAAAGGCATTGCTTTTCTGATCCTTTCTTTTCCTGGCTCTTCCCACCCACTCCTATCCTTAAACCTTGTCTTCAGTATAGGGAGAAAGAAAGGGAATTTGCTGCCTGCAAGGCAATGGCACCCCACTCCAGTACTTTTTGTCTGGAAAATCCCATGGATGGAGGAGCCTGGAAGGCTGCAGTCCATGGGGTCGCTGAGGGTCTGATATGACTGAGCTACTTCACTTTCACTTTTCACTTTCATGCATTGGAGAAGGAAACGGCAACTCCATTCCAGTGTTCTTGCCTGGAGAATCCCAGGGATGGGGGAGCCTGGTGGGCTGCCGTCTATGGGGTCGCACAGAGTCAGACATGACTGAAGTGACTTAGCAGTAGCAGTAGCAAGCCGCACCCTGGGCTTCCCTGGTGGCTCAGATGGTAAAGAATCTGTCTGCGATGTGGGAGACCGGGTTTGACCCCTGATTTGGGAAGATCCCCTGGAGACAGGAATGGTTACCCACTCCAGTATTCTTGCCTGGAGAATCCCAAGGACAAAGGAGCCTTGTGGGCTACAACCCATGGGCTCACAATGAGCAGACATGGCTAAAGCAACTTAGCACACACACACATGCTAGCAGCTGCCTTGTCTTCAAACCACAAGGACAGATTCTACACCTACTGTCTACAGTGAAATTTAACATAATGACTTCTGATTCTCACTGAACTCCAGATTCAGTCTTCAGGGGAAATCAGAAACAGTATTAGTGAACATGCCACACACTGAGAGAATTGCAGGGCATGAAGCAGCTATGGATCATTTCCTCAGAGAGCCATCACTTAGTTGGAGACTGAAGAATCAGGGATGACAAACATGAGGCACGTTTGCTTCTTCTCACCTAACCTGTCCATGACAGACATTACTAATCCATCCTGGTGTTCTTTTCTACCAATCTCACATATGCATTCTCAAAATCCCCTCTAACCTACCTCCTAGAGTAATGGAAATAAAAACAAAAATGAGACCTAGTTAAACTTAAAAATCCTATCCAAGGTAGCCCATCAATAGCCACTATCCAAGGTTCAGAGTTTGTATGATCTGAAATATGTTTGTCATCTAGTCACAACAGAGTAACAGTAACAGCCCTTAACTTCCAAAACCAGGGACTGAACCCAAGTTTCCCACATTGCAGGTGCATTCTTTACTGTCTGAGCCACCAGGAAAACCCAAGGACACTGGAGAGGGTAGCCTACCCCTTCTCCAGTGGAACTTCCCGACCCAGGAATTGAACAGGGCCTCCTGCACTGCAGGTGGATTCTTCACCAGCTGAGCTACCCGGGATGCCCCATTACCAAATAGTACTGTGGAAAGCCAAGTTTGGGGGTTCAGACAGTTAAGGCAGTAGGGATTCCAAGGAAAACTTCCTAGAGGAGGATGGACTTAAATAGACTGTGGACATTCAAATCTAATTTTAAAAGTGAAACAAACTAAACATGGACACCCACCCACAGGATGGAATAGTCAGTTGACCAAGGCAACGAGCTAATGGGAAGATCTGCATTTTCTTTCAAGAATTCCCAGACAATGGGGCTCCTCTTGACTCTAGGGAGGCACTCCCCTCCCCGGGATAGGACCAGTAGCCCCACACTGCATTGCGTCTTCCACTCCTCAGCCAACAGCATGTTCAGTCACCCCTGAAACCCAGCTTAGCACACTGCAGTGATCCCCAAACCTCAGTCTTTCACAAAGCACTTTGCCCATTTTTCACCACCTCCATGTGCCACTTTATTATTCATGTAATATTTTATTTAAATCAACTCACTTTTTAATTTAAATAAATCCATAAAAAATAGAAATACTGTATCTTTGCCACTGGAAAAGGCAGTCTCATGTGCATTAATTTATTTAATTATTTGTTTATATGCCCCCTAAGATAATCTCATGTGTATCTATTAATAGGTCTCTGTACCACATCAGCATCAGTAGTTAAAAGTATGTGCTTTGAGATACAAAATATTCCATATAAAATAAACAAGATTCTATTGTACAGCACAGGGAACTACATTCAATATTTTGTCATAAGCTATAATGGAAAGGAATCTGAAAAAAATATATACATATACATGGAATCTCCTTGCAAGGAGATCCAATCACTCAATCCTAAAGGAAATCAGTCCTGAATATTCATTGAAAGGACAGATGTTGAAGCTGAAACCCCAATACTTTGGCCACCTGATGCAAAGAACTGACTCACTGGAAAAGACCCTGATGCTGGGAAAGACTGAGGGCAGGAGGAGAAGGGGATGACAGAGGATGAGATGGTTGGATGGCATCACTGACCTAATGGACATGAGTTTGAGTAGGCTCCGGGAGTTGGTGATGGACAGGGAGGCCTGACATGCTGCAGTCCATGGGGTTGCAAAGAGTCAGACACGACTGAGCGACTGAATTGAACTGATATATGGAATCTAAAATATGATACAAATGAAGCTAATTATAGAAATTGAAACCGACTCATGGACAGAGAAAACAGACTTGACTTTGCCAAAAGGGAGGGTATTGGGGGAGCCACGGATTGAGAGGTTGGAGTTAGCAGATGTAAGTTATTATATAGAGAATGGATAAACAACAAGGTCCCACTATATAGTGCAGGAAACTATATTCAATATCCTATGATAAACCATAGTGGAAAGAAAAATTTTAAAAACCAATGTGTGTGTGTGTGTGTATACATAAAATCGATTCACTTTGCTTTATACCAAAAACTAACACAATTTGTAAATCAATTAAACTTCAATTTTAAAAAAAAAAACAGAATATACACTTTGGAGTAAAGTGGATGGGAATTCTAATCCCAGCTCCATCACTTATTATCTGAGAGTCTTTGGAAAGTTACTAGAGTCTCTAAATTTCCTCTTCTGTAGAAGGGGTAAGTAATAGTAATAGCAATGCATACTCTTATTCGGAAAATTCATTAAGGGAATGCCTGTAATGTGCTCATCTGAGTGCCTAGTACCCAGTCTTTTTAGGTACTTATATCATTCCATTTCATCCTGGTTAGGTATATCTGTTCCAACTCCAGCTATTTTCTATCCCAAGGTTATAAAGTAGAGTGAAACAACAGAGAGATGTTTGATTAAATACAGCCTTCATCACTTCAAGAGGGTAGCCTAGTTATGTTACTTCTTTAAACTTCATTTGTAAAATTAAGGAAATAGTGGTAAGTAGTTCTCACAGCTAAGGAATGTAATAAATGAGGTCATACATAGAGAGTGCTGGTCTGCTGCTCTTGCTTGATAAATGGTAATTCTTTTTATATATATTACACAGAGGTCTCCTTTGAATGTCTGAAAACACAGATACTGTTAGGTTTTTGAAATTCCAAACTATTCCTCTGCTTTGGATCCACTTTTATTTACTGAAAAACACTGGATTCTTCAAAATAATTGTGTATTCTACTGTCCACATGACCAGCAACAATAATGCTATCCTAAGAAGCAGAATGAAGGAAGCCTCCCAAAAGTTCAAACCTTTGCACCTAAGACCCAGATTCCTTCTTACGTGGCCTGTCAAAATGAGCAATTTCTCTTCTGTCATTAGAATGTAAACAGTATGACTATAAAGATCATTACCTGATGGATCGGATCCTCTCTGCTACCTGGTGGGCAGGCCATTTCTCTTAACTACAAAACCATTCAGGTTTCTGCTTTGTGAACTTATGTCTCCACTGCCTGGCACGGTCCTTTCTCCAGTGAATACTCTCACTGTGGCCTTTAACCCAATGGGCCTGGAGGTGGCTGTGAGAAAATCTCTTTGATGAGTAGATGGAGCAGCTCTGTCTCCATTTATTCCTTGGCCTTTCAGTTTAGCACTCCCTCTCCGACAGTAACTCCAGGACGGGTTTGCTCAAGTGGACTCATGTTACTAGAAATGGTCCAGGGACCCATAACTCATTTCACAGCGGCTGCCAGGGAGCTGTCAGACAGTGGTTCTTTTGGCCACAGGTCAGATCTAAAGCTGTGACCTCAAGGAAATGCACATGCTTCACATCCCATTAAGACTAGCTGGAGACAGACAGTGGCCCCCATGGAGACCATCAACTTTGTTTTGGTTGCTAGGCCAGAACTGTTGTCTGCATTGAAAGAAGAAAAGTTGCAGTTGCAGCCTCCCTTAAAGGCTGGAATTCACTCCAAATATTTTTCCTCCTGGACAAACACTCCTCCATTTACTTTTACAAGCCAAGGCAGAAGAATTCTAGTTTTAGTTCTATGATACAACCCAAAGAAACTAAAGCAAGTGTCAACCCAAGAGAATTCCAATCTCCTTACAGCATCCATATCAACTACGCCTGCCAGGTGGTCTAGAATAGCATGTAGGCTTCTAATTGAATGGCAGTATCAATAAATGATTGGGAATGGCTGTCTGCGACATTGTGCTGAGAACACTAAATTGGGAAGGGGGAGGTGGTCAGC